>CM024640.1:16486280-17049402 GCA_014182715.1 Eucalyptus cloeziana
ATATGGAACATTTGTTAATAGTTTAGGGATCAAATTGAGCAAATGAAAAGTTCAAGGATGAAATTGAACATTAGATGAAAGTTCATGGACCAAATTGAGCAAATCGAAAGCTCAATGATGAAATTGAATATTAGATGAAAGTTTAGGGACTATTTGTGACATTTTCCCTTGAATTTAAAGATTAGAATTCGGTGGAAAATGAAGTTATTCTGTTTTTTTTTTTGAAGATCAAGTAATATCATGGATCTGCTTCTTTTTTTTTTTAAAGCTAGGCTAAGCCCTCCTTCATGCCTTAATTGGCTTCAGCTATATATGACATTGAAATTTTTATGGCACTCTAAAGGGCGTACAAATCTCATATTACATATTTTAAGGGGATGGAGAGACTATGCGGATGAAGTAACGATTTTTGGCAAAGACTTTATGATAATCTTGCTTCTCATGACCGCTTCTTCTTTTATTGGAAAATTTTAAGAAGCCAATGACATGATTAACCTATATAAAAAGAAAATATCAACCCCAATTTTTTTGCATTTTTCTTAGATAGAATGATGAATGAAAAATTGGAATGGTCAAACCTACATCTGACCTATTAAAGGCTACTTCTTCGTCCTTCCATTTGTTACGTGGACTAGTTCAAGATTACCCTCTCCAAAAAGAACAAATGTAGGAGATGTCCATCCATTGTAACCCACTAATCATAGATGTAGTCGGAGAAAAACCAGAAACAACAGAAAACATGGTCTGTCACGACTTTCCCGAGGTGAATCCAATAGATTTTAATGGATTCCTAGGCGGGTGCAAATAACCCTTTAGCGAAGTTGTGCTACTGATCCTAACTTGGTTACTTATTTATTATTTAATTAAATTTAGGTTTAGATCCTATTCTAGGCTTATTAGGCATGAATGATAATCATTCTATTTGAGAAAATGATTTTTCTATTTCCATTATATGGATAAGTTTTTTGAGCAAAATAAGCATTTGATAACGACATAAATTTTTTATTTCTGAATAAATTTTTTCGATAACAACACAAAATTTTTCTTTCTCAAGCTGCAGTGATGGATGGTAGGCAGCTGCAAACCTTGGACAAGCGGTAGAACGGCTGGGTAGTAGCAAGGGCAAAAGATGAGAAACTTTTTTATTGCTCATTTTTGTGCCAAAAATAGAAAAGTGAAAAAATAAAAATACTTTTGATTTATGTTTTAAATCTATTTATGGAGTAAAAATTTGTTCCAAAATAGAAAAAATGAAATTGTTTGACAAAAAGGATCTTTGTTCCAAACTTATTTCTGGAAATAGAAAAATAGGAAAATAGAAAAACATAATGATTGTTATGTGCGCCCTTAAGAGCCCAGTAAGATGTGAGACGAAAGATTTCAAGTTCGACAATTTGATTGATTTAATTTTAACCAAAGCCTATTGGTACCTTTTCTCTTTTAACAAAACATTATTCTATGCAATCCTTTCCAATTTTATCTCTAAACATGCAAAACTTTATGCTCATGTACAAGTGCCCAATCAAAAAAAAAAAAAAAAAAAGAAGCAGTTGATTGTGCATTCTTAAGCCATTATAACTAGAAATTTCTAATCATTTATGTAACTTATGTGATTAAAGTATGAGATCATAGATTAAAATTAACAACCTTGTCCAGGCAAAATGATAATATGATACATGATAAGATAATATATTTTTAGGTGTAATTTCATATTTATATTGTGAAAGTGATAAGATTGGAGAGAATATAAAATAAATGCAATTTTGCGGGTCAACACAAGAAATAAGAAACAATAATTTGAAGAGAGAGAGAGGGGCTATTTAGGTAAGTTCATTGAAAAAAAGGAGTGTTTTAGCCGAAATGGGGGTGGAAATATTGTCACTCTTAAAAAAAATCAAATTAGGAAATCAATTTGATTTATGAAATCTACTCAAGAAGAACAACTTAAACTAGGGAAAATTCCAAATAAGGACCTAGAGTGAATATATTTTCTCAAATAAGGACCCAAAGTAAATTTTGTGTCAAATAAGGACTCAAAGTGGACCCATTATTTCAAATAAGGGCTCAAAATAAATTTTGTGTCAAATAAAGATCTAAAGTGATCAAGTTAATATCTATTAAAGGACCTTAGCTCCGGCGTACATTTTCCAACGATTAAAATAGGGCAATTTTTTTCAGAAATTTATGATTGGAAAAAAAGGGAAAATTCTAAATTAATTAAGTTTAGGTTATTCATTTAGATGTTTATGTTTTCTTCTTTCTTCTCCCTTGCTGCTCCTCAACAAAATCGCTGCCCGGTCATCGTCACGACTCGATTCTCGTCGCTCCTCACCTTGCTTGACCGATGGAGAATTTGGGTCTCCACAAACAAAGAAAGAAGCATATGGTTTTCTTATTGTTTTTGAATTCGCGCCTCAACCGGAGGAGAATTTGGGTCTTCGACTTTGTGGAGGATGGGTACAAGGAATGGGGAGATCGTAGAAAACCTAGGGTTTTTTTTTTTTTTTTTTTTTTCTGTTTTAGGATTTGTTAATTTTCACTATATTTTTTTTGGACAAATTGCCCAAACTTTGATCATCGTAAATGTCACATGCTTGATACTGCCGCGGAATATTTGACTGACTAGCAAGCTCAGTCCTTATTTGAAATTCATTTAACCACTTTCCAGGGTCCTTATTTGAGAAAATGAGTCCACTTCGGTCCTTATCGATACAAATTCATTTGGAATCCTTATTTGAGAAAATTGATTCACTTCTTGGTCCTTATTTGGAATTTTCCTTAAACTATGAAACCTACTGGAATTAGGAAATATACTTATAAGGTTGCATGCTCAAATTAAGAAACCTATTTAACATAGGAAACCAACACTAATTAGGAAACATATTTAAAGTAGGAAAAAATTACTCACATTTGGATACCTACTTAAACTAGGAATCCTACTTGAACTAAAATCTACTCAAATTAGGAAACCTACAATAATTGAAAGCTACTTAAAATAGGAAACCTACACCAATTAGGAAATCAACTTGAACTAGGAAATCTACTGAAATTAAGAAACCTACTTAATCTAAGAAACCATCACTAATTAGGAAACATACTAAAACTAGGAAAATTACCCAAATTAGGAAACCTACTTATATTAAGGAACCTACTTTAACTAAGAGATGTACTCAAATTAGAGACTACTTGAACTAACCTTCTTAGTGTAGGAAACGCACTTACATTAAGGAATTTACTCAAAATTAGAAAACTAGTCGAAGTAGGTGATCTACACTAATTTGGCAACCTACATAAACTAGAAGACTACTCAAATAAGAAAACCTAAAACTTATTTAAATTAGGAAAGCTACGTGAACCGGGAAATCTATGCTAATTGTTAACAAAGTCACTAAAAAAAATAATGAATGCAAACTTGGAATAAAATGATATAAAATTGAATCAGAATCAAAACATGATTTACAAATTAACCACATCCATGAAGCGTTCGCATCGAGATGGGTTACGATTGAAGCGAGCAAGTTAAACTCCATAAAGCCAAAGACAAACTATGATGGTGGCCGAAAGGAACGAATTAATTAGTGTTGAAGCTAATGATGCAACCGAGAGAGGGATAACTAAGTTGATTTGGAAAACATAATAATTTTCACAGAATAGCTAAAAGTTAAATTTAATAGAAGGTGAAATTGTTTGATAATATCAGATGCGATATGTTTCTATCAAATTAACGTTGAAATGAGTAAAGAGAGAGAGAATATTGCACGTAGATGTTATAATGGTTTTACTTAGAACAAGTTAATGTCCACTCTCATACACTAATAGCACCAACAAGACAAAAATCTACTAGTAATCCTCTGTGTAGTTATAATGTAGCAAATGCTACTTCTACCCAAAACTGATAGATCCCACTCTCAATACACGAGCACTGCTTATGCACTCGTGCACTTCTCAAAACATAAATTATAATTTGAGTAATAATAGCTCTCAGTAGAGTATAATACAAGTGAATAAAATTATGCCCACAACACAGAGAGAATGTGACTATATTAGTGTATGTAGCTTTCTTAGTTTTCCATATTTTGTTCAGCATGTTTGATCTTCTTATATAGTCTTTAATCTCTAAATTAGCTGCCGGAGAATCATCAAGAGGACCAATTTGCCATTGCAGATGATTAACACAATTATTGTGATTTCTGATTATCAATACGATCAAATCTTCTTGGTAATGATGAGGTTTTCCCAAGCAGAGTCAATTATATTTGTAAACAATCATTCATCCAACCGTGTCAAAAATTGATTTGATTTTGCTCCGGTTGTTTATTTCAAATTCCATACCTTAAAAGTAGTTGTTAATCCTTCTGACTTATTTAATTAGTCAAAAGAGTATTTGGGTCTTCTTATATAGATTGCGTAAACATGTGAATAATATTAGTGAGTTGCATTTATCAGCCATTCCGTAAGTCTATTCAAGCTACGCTAGTAATCGACATCCGAAGGGCTGTTCGTTAAATCTTCTTGAGTACACTAGTGATCAAGACTTCACTCAGTTGATCACCATATCACGGAACCTCCAAACTTCCCATTCTCCCTGACATGATCATCCTATATCATGGTCCATCTATCTTTTGTCAGTCTTGACTTTGTACTTCGAATTCCATCAATGGCGATAAAGTGTCCCTTATATTAACATTCCCTTAAATAACATAGGATCGGGGTTGATCAAATAATAATTGGAAATAAATGGTTTTGTCAACTTTAAAATATCATAAATGGTTTTCCTAATAATTAGAGCGGTGGATGAGCTCAAACGCGAGGATCTGCAATCGAATTACAATGCGTTCGACCACTGAGTCCTTCCGATTCACGATTTGATATGCAATCATGTCTTTAGGGTTTTTTTTTTTTTTTTGGGAGGGGGTGTGTTTTAAACACTTGGATGAAATCAACAAACGATTGGTGGGCTCATGCATTTGAGTTGATCAAGACAAAACTTCAAGTTTATACCTTCAAATGCCAAAGACAAGGTCGACCGTGAGTCTACAGAACACATTATCAAAGAATGGGATGATGAACCCTCACCTGCAAAATTGGAGGAATGCCGGTTAACTCTCATTGGCAAAATCCTTTCCAATCCTTCAATTAACTTTAACACATTCCAAAGCACTCTTAAGAGAGCTTGGCGGACTGAGCTAGTAGATATATCACAGCGTGAGCAGGTATATATGTTGCAAAGTTTCAATCTCAAGCCGACAACCAGCGAATTCTTGAAGGGGGCCCTTGGCTATTCTCGAACCATTTAGTTATTTTCAAACCATGGAGCCCGAACACACCTTTACATTGCTACGACTTCTCTACTTGTGCCTTTTGAGTACAGGTGTTTGGCTTACCTTTAGAATGTTGTTCTGAACGTCTACTTACCAGGGCAGTGCAGCATATGGGTCGTGTGATAAAAGTCAAGGCTAAATCGAAGGAAGGACTGCCATCCAGAGCAGGGCAAGTACGGGTAGAAGTTAATCTACAGGGACCTCTTAAAACAGGAAAGCTGATACGGATAGATGGCAAACCTCTTTGGTTAGATTTCCATTACGAACGGCTCTCGCACTTCTGTTACTCCTGTGGAAAACTCGGTCACCATGCCATGAATCGCAAGGATATACTTGTTTGACGAGGCAAAACTAGACGGTAAAGAAAGATGCCATATGGTCGGTGGCTTTGGGGCGAGGTTAGGAACATAGTCCGTATTGGCACACTTTTTATAACCCACCAGATATTTCAGAACAAATAGATGAGGCCGTACCTGAAACTCCGCCATCACAGATTCTAACTGTCCCCTTATTGCCCCCGCCAGGGCGGTGAACATTACTTATTCCTCAGCAATTGGTCTTGCACCGCAGCATAATCAGCGTAGTGATATGCATCAAACCTCTCTCCATACAGCACTCATACCTGTAGCAACCAAATTAAAAGGAGTTTTACACAGAGTCCCTTGATGTCAATTTACCAAAGAAGCAAAAGACTACGAGAGCGTCACCAAAACTGGGAATTGCCAAGAAGTTAAAACGATACAACCCATATGAGACCAGGGGATTGTTAATAGAGGAGCATGATGATTCAACTCTTATGGATACACCTATTTATGAAGCTGATGAAGCAGGAGCTTGAGCTTTGGTGACTGGCCCTAAACAGCCACCCGCCGACAAATGAAGTTGATATGCTGGAATTGTCAAGGTTTGGGGAATCCCCTGACAGTTCAAGCGTTCAAGGCCATGAAGGCTAAAGAAAAGCTCGATGCTGTGTTCTTAATGGAAACCAAAAACACTAAAGGTAGGCTGAAGCAAATTCAGAGCTGCTTGAAGTTTAAAAACTCATATATTTTAAATTCGATTGGTTTAGCTGGAGGTTTAGTATTGTTATGGAATGATCAGGTCCGTTTCCAAGTAATTCACTCCACACCACACCTTTTTGATATGAGCTGTAGGATTGGTCAGGGAGACAGAAACATGCGCATAACATTCATTCATGCTCTTACGGACTATCAAAAACGTCAGATTATGTGGAATGAGCTTCGGGACATACATTATACCAATAATCTACCCTAGATATGTGCTAGAGACTTCAATGACATACTTTATCCGTGGGAAAAGATAGGAAAGTGACCTGCTGTCCTGTCTAGAATGATTTCTTTTAGGGCTGTCCTAAATGACTGCGCTCTTACGGAGTTAGAGAGCAAAGGCTGCAAGTTTACATGGATAAACAATAGAGAAGGGGACGAGCTGGTGAAGGAAAAATTAGATCGGGTGACTTGCACAATTGATTGACGCCTATTATTTCCTGGAGCAGAGGTTTATGCACTCCCAGCTATGGGATCCGACCACAGCCTGCTACTGATTCACACCTCATCTACTTATAAAAGGAGCAAGAAGCCTTTTTGTTTTGAGGCATTTTGGAATGACGATGCAGAATGCCGCGAAGTCATCTCTACGGCATGGAATTCTTCATCCCAATCTGATTATGGTTTCATCACAAAGGTTCAGACTGTAACGATAGCGCTAATGAAATGGAGTCACAAAAAGTTCTTAAATGGACATACAAAGGTTGTGACATTACAGCAATAGTTACAGGATATACTAAACCAGCTGCATTATAATTATGATAGAGCAAAGGTAGCAACGTTGAGAGAAGAAATTCGGCGGACCTGGCAACAGGAAGAGCAGTACTGGGCCTTACACTCCAAAATTCAGTGGTTGAAATGGGGCGATAAGAATACGCACTTTTTCCATGCATCTACGATTTAGCGAAGGCAGCGAAATCGCATAACTATGTTACTGAATGATGATCAACAGTGGGTCCGTGAGCTTCCAACTCTTCAAGATATGACGGCGACTTACTTTTCACAGTTATATTCAACTATAGGACCGAGGGAATATGGCCCTCTACTTGATCAGTGTCATCATATTGTCACTTGTGAAATGAATGATCATCTCATCGCTTCGCTTTCTATTGAGGAGGTTTGGCTGGCCACTTTTCGATGGGATCCACTAAAGCCCTGCCCGAATGGTTTAAACGGTTTATTTTATCAACAAGATCGGGATACAATCAAAGATGATTTATTCCTTTTAGTGCAAAATTTCTTCACGTCGAGGATAATGCCTACAGGTCTCAATCAAACCACTATCACATTGATTCCCAAAACAACCCAACCTGAAAAGCTGGAGCAATTTCGTCCCATCGCCTTTGCAACTTTGCCTACAAAATTATCTCTAAGGTACTTGCTAACCGTCTCGAAACCTTGGTTGAATTTCCTTATTTCTAAGGAACAGTCGGCTTTTGTTTGTGGACGACAAATACGGGACAATATTTTAATCGTCCAAGAAGTTCTTCATCGGTTTGAATCGAAGAGGACAAGTAAGTTCAATGCTATTCTCAAAACAGACATGAAAAAGGCATATGATAGATTCGAATGGGATTTTCTTAATGATTACCTTCTAAAATTGGGTTTTCACCTTAGATGGGTTTGTTGGATAATGCAGTGTGTCACCATAACATCATTTAGTGTGAAGTTTAATGGAGAGCAGCTACCTTATTTCTACCCATCTCGGGGCCTCCATCTGGGTGACCCTTTATCTCCATATATTTTTATCCTACTGGCTAATTTTCTATCAACTCTTATTACTCAAGCTATTAGTATGGGTCACATCAGGGGTATTAAGCTGAATAGATGGTGTCCCACATTGTCCCATCTCTTTTTTGCTGATGATGCGATCTTCTTCCTAGATGGTAGTGTACGGGAATGCCAGAACCTAGCCAATCTTCTAAATCAGTACTGTATGGCTACAGGACAGCTAATCAACGGTAACAAGTCAGGAATGGTATTCAGTAAAAACTATCCTATTCCTCTACAGGAAAACATGTCTTGGGAACTTCGAACACCTGTGTTGCAGAAATGTGGCAAATATTTGGGGATATCATCAGAATGGGGTCGATCGAAGAGGGAATTGTTTTCTTAGTTACTAGGAAGGGTTAACGCTAAGCCGGATGGTTGGAAAGAGAGATACATTTCTAAAGGAGGTAAGGAAATTCTCATTAAATCTGTCACTCAGGCAATTCCACATTACGCTATGTCCATTTTTAAGTTGCCTCTTTCTGTTTGCAATCTATTAAAATGTGAATAGCTCGATTCTGGTGGAGAAATGATCAAAATAGATCAGGTATACATTGGCAAAACTGGGAAGTGATGAAAGCAAGTAAAGATAACGGAGGGATTGGATTCCGAGATCTCACTGTTTTCAATAGAGCAATGCTTGGAAAACAGGCTTGGAGATTGATAAGTCAGCCTCACTCTTTATGGAGTAAAATTTTTAAGGGATTATATTTTCATTCGACAGATTTCCAATCTGCAGTTAGAGGAACTCATCCATCCCGGGATGGCGAGCATTCTTATGGGCGGAGATGCTATTATACCAAACATTCGCCTGTCTGTTGGTAATGGTAAAGAGATTAGAATCAGACAAGATCGGTGGTTACCGATGGGTATCCTTCATGGACCCAAAACTAGGGAGGAACCAGTTATGGTGGCAAATCTTATTGATCCAATCCACCATACTTGGAACCAATCACTGCTCCAAAGGTTATTCGGAGAGCAGATCACAGCAGAGGTGCTTACCATCCTGGTAAGACCTCTTCATGCAGTAGACAAATTAGTTTGGTCAGCTACAACTACTGGTGAATACACTATCAAGAGTAACTACCATACCATTGCGCAGACAATCAGCAATATCAACATCTCATCAGAACCCCAGACTTTTATGGCGACGTATTTGGGCTATGAAAACACAACCAAAAATTAGAATATTCTTATGGTCAGTGTGTCGAAATGCCCTATCTTCCAGGGCAAATCTCTTTCAAAGACATATCATCACAGACCCGTTGTGCATTCTATGTAATTAGCAAGCTCCTGAAATGCTAGAACATATTTTTCTTCACTGCTCTTGGACACATGTTATTTGGTCTAACCCACAGATTAATTTACAAACTTCACCCCTTTCAATCAATCGTATGGATTCTTGGTTAAGAGAAATGGTAAGATCACCTCATCACTTACCTGGCATAGAAATCGTTGCTCATGTCCTTTGGCGATCCGCGGATGCGAAACAATTTCATTTTTCGCAAGCAGAAGCCAGATCCTTCGTCTGCAGTCGAGATGGCAGTAATCCAGAATAGAACAAACTAGATCTCCTCTGCTTCTTCTTCTTCCAGATTTGGGCTTCAACATCTCAACCCTGCGCAGCTATGGTGACCCTCGGAAGTAGGAATCCTGAAATGTAACATTGATGGCAGCTATCAACTGGGTAGAAATGAAGGTTCGATGGCTTGTATTTGCAGAGATTATAAAGGGAGACTTACTAATTTCTTCATGAAACGTTTCCTAGCACGATCCGCCTTCGAAGCTGAGACCCAGGCACTCATCTTCACTCTTCAACATCTGTTGCAACAGGGACTTCACGACGCACATCTAGAGGTTGAATCTGACTACCTTAATCTCGTCGAAGTGGTGCGAGGAGCAAGATCGCTGTCGTGGGAGCTTCGTGGAGTTCTTGCGGAGACTGACTTTTGGCTTTCCCACTTTCCTGCCCTAACAGTGCAGCACTGCAGGCGAGAAGCTAATCAGGTTGCAGACTGGGCTACAAAAGCCCACATCTCCAGTCTCTCGGCCCGTAGCTGCTTTCTTTTTCCTCCGGTTGTAATGCTTGACTTGGTTTATGCGGATGCTATTTCTTCAGGTTGTAAGTTTCCATTTTGATGAATACAAGCGTTGTTTTTGACCAAAAAAAAAAAAAAAAAAAGGTCGACTGTGAGTGGTTGAGCTATGGTTCCAGATCTAATCTTGGTCGCGTGAATTCTCTCCTTGTTCGCTATCTTGAGTGAGTCCAAGTAAGAAGTCATAAGGTCTTTGTAAGGGCCAACCTCTGGCCCCATTTATCAATGATATTGTCTGCTTTGGGTTGTAGAACTCACCTGCCCCATGCCCTCAAAGTTTTGCTCCTCTAGGCTTTGTTCCAAAAAAAAAAAAAAACTTGTTAATAGTTAAAACTGATGTTATTCCTTATTTGGCATGTTATCGCATCATCCCTAGGCGATGTTGGATTCGATTCACTCCTACCCCCTTTGCTATCCTTGAGGTGGAGCCACACTCTCATTCTTGCAAGACCAGTCCTACCCGTTTCACCATCCTTGAGACAAAGCCACACTCTCATCCTCGCAGACTAGATTGTTACAGCCCACCGCTTTCGCTTGGTTCATCTCCAAGCCACACAAGCTTGGCTTTGATACCATTGTGTTGGGAAAAAAGGATTCCCAAAAATAGCGATCCGACACTTAATCGAACCCCAAAAACAACGAACGCGGAAGCATACCCAAGAAAACACATGTATCACCGATTGAAAGGCACGTTACAGAATCGAACGTACCTTGTTTTCCACAAATTAAAACAAGGTTGCGCTTCGAGGAGGAATCCAGACAATGTTCTTCTGAGGAGAATACTGTACTTTTAGGGAGAGAACGGTGAGATGTCAACTGAGAGAACGTAATCTCACTTCTTAAAAATTACGTAACTTCTCTTCAGATAACCACCTTTTAAAAGATTTTCCCCTTTATTATTTTATCTATAATAACTTCCTCTTCTTCAATGGGCCCTTCATTTAAGGGCCGGGTTTTTGGGCCCAACATGGGTAGACGGGCCTACTTAGGCCCATAAAAAAAACCCATCATCTCCCACTCGCACATGGTGGGCCGAACAGAATCTTCTTTACCTCTTTACAACATTTATACTGGTGAATAATTTGTGTGATTAGCATACTTTGAGAGCTCGTTGCCATACATTTGTTAGGAATATATAACAGCTCATAATGGGCATCATAATTTGAGTAGATTCAGTATGCGTACCTAGATTGATCGATCACATTTATATCTCTCTTGATCTCTTTTTAAATAATGATACATTGTATTCACAATTATGATTATCCCAAAAACAATCATAATTGGTCGACCAGTGAATACAAAACTAGAATGTGATTCTTCAAATTCGATCTTCCTCTTTCCTTGAAACTCTTAATTTCAGTTCAACTTGCTTTTCCAGAAATATCCCATTAGATCAAATCAATTCATGATCATTGGCAACATTCTAAGATAGCAAACACTGAATATAAATCTTGCAAAAAAGTAAGAGTCATAAGGGGACTTAATTGAGGAGCTCTTTTCCTTAAGAGTCTCACACGGCATAAAAGTTGAGATAAAAAACTTTTGCCACTCTTATTGATCGTCTCATGCATACGTAATATGAAATATGTATTATGGTATTAACTCCTTTCCCATTGAGCGTATGTCTATACCTTATATACCGTACAGATGATACTTTAGACATACCTAATGTCTAACTTGAGTTCACATATTTACTCATTCACAGAATTCATCAGAACTCACATCTGGCATTATAGACAAATAAAGTAAAATATGTGGGTTATTTTACTTTCGAACATAGTAAATGTTATGTTCTCATCTTAACACTCAGTTAAGGCGACATATATATTTTAAGCTTGAGCTCTCGATTATCATTTAGATAATAAGCTTAAAAAACCGTCACATCTCTATTTATCACATAGTAAATAGAGGTGATTACTCGTGTGAGTGGGCTAATCTTTCATCTGTCCGGCATACTTTCTCAACTTTATATAATGCACTAAGTATCAAGATGTATAAACGTCAAATAAAGACTCATAGGCATTAATGATGAAAACACAAATTCATAAAATGTGAACACTTTAGGGAAATTACAATATTCAAAACATCAGCCTCTATGCAGTCCTAGAGATTTCACATGGCCACAAAACACATCTCTAGGTATTGGCTTCGTTATAAGATCTGCGACCATTTTATACGTAGATATGTATTGTAAGTTCACATCTTTTCATGCAACCATATCTTTGACAAAATTATACTTGGTATCTATATGTTTGGTCTTGCCATGATATTTTGGATCTTTGGTGTATGCTATCGCTGCTTAGCTATCACAGTTAACCAATAATGAGTTTGCAGCACCTTCAATAACACCTAAATGATCCAAAAATCTCTTAAGCCAAACACCTTCTTATATTGTTGCTGATAATGCCACGAACTCAGCTTCCATCGTGGACAATGGTATACACGTTTGTTTCTTACTGTTCCAAGATATGGCGCCATTATTCAGTAAGAAAACAAATTCAAAGGTAGATTTCCTTTCATTTAAATCTCATCCCCAATAAGTATCTGAATAACCTTCAAGTCGCAGATCCTTTCCATGGTAACTTAGTGTATAATCAGTAGTTCCCTCGAGATACCTCAATGTTCTTTTAACGGCTTTCCAATGTACTTGACCTGGATTGGATTGGTATCTACTCACCATTCCAACTGCAAAACATATGTCAGGTCTTGTACACAACATAGTGTACATTAAACTCCCAACAGCACTAGCATAAGGAACATATTGCATTTGTTCCTTCTCTTGTGAAGTCTTTGGACACATTCTATGGCTCAATCCTTCACCTTTTGTAATAGGAGTATCTATAGGTTTACAATCTTGCATACAAAATTGTCACGACCTTTTTTTTTCCGTTTGGGGGAAAAGAAAGAATGGTTTAGGGGTATTTGCCTAAAGAGGCGGACCAATGGCCCTAAATTAGGCGCGGGCTCTCCCAAGCCCATACCTCGCGCGACGTTGGATTTTATTTTTTAGTTCTTAACAACCTAAATATTTCTAGGAGTCGCCACTAGCCTATTGGGGTCGGCTAGAAACCAATCGAGGCACGGGAGTGTTGTCTCGATTCCTACGCAACCAGAGATTTCTAGGAACGGGGACTTGTTTACGCTAATATTTCTATTAGCGCCCTTGCGGTACCACTAACTTGAAAGGTTGTTCATCTAAATGGCCACACAATCTTGATTATCAATTATAATCCTTACAAAACCGCTAAGCGTCCATGCAAATGTTTTTGTAGGTTTTTTTTTTAATATCTAGACTAATCCTAACATAATCTAGAAAAAAAAATTTACACTCAAATTAATGAAAAGTGGTGCGCAAGTAAATATCCAAGAAATTGAAATGACTTGAAAATAAATGAGGAAAAGGAAAACCCGATACAAGTCGAGCAAATAATATTACATGGCCTTGTTATCACGCCCGGGACAGGACCCCGTGAGCAAAATAGGAATTTAAATATGCATGAAATTAATCTAGATGCATGCAATTACTCTAATTAATTTTAATCTACGCATAATAGATTGTTTACAAAAATGGTTCTAAAATACCAAAATATCATTTAATTAGGAAAAATGACTTTATAAAATTAGGAAAATCTCCTAGATGTCATTTTTGACTTAATTTGATAACATCCAACATTTTTTTGATATTTTTGAAATTTTCATATTTTTCTTTTTTTTTTAATTATTTTTAAAAAAATATTAATAATAATTCCTTAAACCGATCTATGCTAACATGGAGTAACACAGCACATGAATATCACAATAATCAAGCTCAAATCGACCGTCTGAAGATCGAAACTTGGTTTGCGCATTTCGTCGAACACTTGGCGTGCATCAAATCATCCCAAATCAGCTTCGTCGGGCCATGTTTGCAGCCTTCAATCTCCACCCATGAGCAATATTATGTGGAACTAAAGTATCAAGATTATACTACCACATACAAGGAGCAATATTAGATAGAAATCATAGCCTACAACACACAAGAACCCAGCTAAAATCGTCCTCAAATACACGAGTTTGAGCAGATTTTGCAAATCTGGGTTTGAACCCAAGTCAAGCAAACAGATTATATGCCAATATTCAAACCCTGACACTGATCACATGCAAGATCTACGGGAAATACTACTTGATTCGAGTGAAAGTAGGTAACATGAGCTTTCAAAGGCAACAAACATCACAGAGAATGGCCCATCGAAAGACATCAAAACGACCTCTCCAAGAAGCACACATGCAAAACTCTTGAAGAGATTCCAACACTTAAGAAAAATTTCCATCTCAAAAATCAATCCTCCAGACTAGTTTTCCTCTTGATTTTCGTGATCAAAACATGTTAAAAATTAAACTAAAATACATCTAGGATGCTTACCTTGCTTCCTAGTTTCCCTTTCAAGTGACTCTTGGCCAAGGAAATCAAGAAATTGTCCTTTGGGAGCACGTGGAAGTTGGTTCATTCAAACTGAAAGTGAGATCTGCAGAAGAAAAAATGACAACGAAGGTTTTTGTCGACCTCTAAAATTAGACTTCAAGACCTATTTTGTTGGAAAACTTAACACCAAACCAAATAATATATATTCTAGTTTGGGGAAAAAGTCAAGAGTTTCCTCATTTGTCTCTCAGTTTTCTCAAAAACACCCGCTTTCTCTCACTCGTGACCAACCGAGCTCAACACTTTGAAAAATTCAGACTTTCTTTGGCCCGCTAGGAGGGTAGTTTTTCGGGGGGCTTTAGGACGCCTTCCCGATCTCCATTTGGGAGGTGCGACATATGGTTGGAAAGATCTTTGAGTGAAGTTTCACTATCTAGTTGAAGGTTTTGGCTAATTGTGGCTACAAGTTTGTGAAAATTTCACTTTTCTCCCTGAAGGTCAGTCTGGAATTTCTGGGTTTGCTTTTCTGGAATTGCTTTTGAGGGCCTCTTTGGGGGATGACCGTGAGCTCTCTCCTCTCCCTCTCATCTTCTCTCTCTCTCTCTCTCTCATGACCTGAAAGAGCTTGCTTCATAGATGTTATCCCCCACAATCATCAATCCCTTGGTCGGCTTTTTGTCCACCTGCCAAGCTCACCAACTGAGCAGTCTACCAACTTTCTTAGTCAAAATTTTGAAATTTTGCAGCTGTTGAGTGTGCGGGTTTTGCTACGACTTTTCCGTGCATTCAGCAGCTTATCCCTGGCCGATTTCCGTCCACTAGCACTACTCATTATGGTCTTCCATCACGTGCAAGGATCGGGCTGATTGGGCAGGTGAGGAGGATATGGTGGGGCCACCAAGTTGCTTACTCAAGAACTCCGAAATCGACCAAACTCGTGGGCTGGGTTTTGGTAGCTCGTTTGGGTGCTTTAATCCATCAATTTGGCTGCGATTTTTGATCAATTAGCAAGCTCACATATAGTAGTTTAAGATCTCGACCAGATTTTGCAATTTTGCCCACCTAATTTTGCAAGAAAGTCCCTCAAAGTTGGTCATTTTCTTATCCGAAAATACCAAATTCAATACAAACTTGGTCTTTTTGGCCCGATTTGATTGATTCGAGTTGGCTCAAGTTCAATTTCAACTTAATTGGTGACCAAGATGATGATTTAAGGGTTCGGGCAAAATTTTGCGAATTTTGCAAATTGGTCCCTCAACTTTTTGAAAATTGCATTTTGGCCCCAACTTGCCATTTTAATTCCAATTTGACCTCCTAGGCTTGGCTAGTCACATTTAGATCATTTGCCCCGACTTGCTTTTTTTTTTTTCTTTTTAGGAAAAACATCTTTCATTAAAAAAAAAACTATACTAAACACTTAGATAATTAAGAAATATTTTTGTGGAAAAGTAAGTTCCCATTTTTTTTTGGAAATGATTTATTTTGGGCAAAAATTTAGATGTCAACAGCTGTCCCTTTTGGTAGGAAGCTCAAAGAGATTTCTTTCAAAGATAAGGTGACACCTAATTTTTGCTTTGTTTTGTTTTTTTGTTTTTTTGTTTTTTTTTGCTTTTTTTACAATAGTAAAATGAAAATGCAAGTGAGCTTAATGTAAAGAGCATGATCTAAGGATGTATCTGTGAACAAGTTGAAAGGTGTGGTTTAAGGATATACCCACGAACCTTGTGGTTTAAGGCGTCCCCACTAACCGTGTGGTTTAAGGTAGTCCCACGAACCTTGTGGTTTAAGGCAATCCCACGAACCTTGTGGTTTAAGGCAATCCCACGAACTTTGTGGTTTAAGGCAATCCCACGAACGAACCTTGTGATTTAAGGCAGTCCCACTAACCGTGTGGTTTAAGGCAGTCCCACGAACCTTGTGGTTTAAAGGCGGAACCCACTAACCGTGTGGTTTAAGGAAGACTCACGAACCTTGTGGTTTAAGGCAGTCCCACTAACCGTGTGGTTTAAGGCAGTCCCACGAACCTTGTGGTTTAAGGCAGTCCCACTAACCGTGTGGTTTAAGGCAGACCCACTAACCGTGTGGTTTAAGTCCTACTAACCGTGTGGTTTAAGGCAGTCCCACTAACCGTAAAGTGTATGGTTTGAGGATGACCAAGAACCTCTTGAAAATACATGGTTTAAGGCTGACCCATGAACCCTTTGGAATTGCATGTTTTAAGGATAACCAAGAACTTTTTGAAAATGCATGATTTAAGGCTAACCCATGAATCCTTTTAAATTGCAAGGTTTAAGGATAACCAAGAACCTTTTGAAAATACATGGTTTAAGGCTAACCCATGAACCCTTTGGAATTGCATGGTTTAATGGTAACCAAGAACCTTTTGAAAATACATGGTTTAAGGCTAACCCATGAACCCTTTGAAAGTGCAAGGTTTAAGGATAACCAAGAACCTCTTGAAAATGCATGGTTTAAGGCTAACCCATGAACCCTTTGAATTGCAAGGTTTAAGGATAACCAAGAACCTTTTGAAAATGCATGGTTTAAGGGCTAATCCATGAACCCTTTGAAATTGCAAGGTTTAAGGATAACCAAGAACTTTTTGAAAATGCAAGGTTTAAGGATAACCAAGAACCTTTTGAAAATGTATGGTTTAAGGCGAACCCATGAACCCTTTAAAATTGCAAGGTTTAAGGATAACCAAGAACCTTTTGAAAGTGCATGGTTTAAGACTAACCCATGAACCCTTTGAAATTGCAAGGTTTAAGGATAACCAAGAACCTTTTGAAAATGCATGGTTTAAGGCTAACCCATGAACCCTTTGGAATTGTGTGGTTTCACTAGAGGAACCTGTCATTCAAGAATATTTTGAAATGGGTACTGCACATCAAACAGAATTCATTATAACAAGTATTCTAGTAGCAAAAGCATACTAGATGAGATCGATTTCAGCACATGTCATCAGAAACAATATCAAAAGTGTATCGGTAATGAGAAGGCAATGATTGCATAAACAAATCAAACTAATCTCGACCACTTGACAAACTCACAAAACTATCATCACACTCGGATGATATCATTAATCGTCAAATTCCCTTGGGAGAAAAGTCGACTTATGAGAAATGTTTGTTAAGTATGCCAAGCAAGGACCCCTAGTCAAAAAGGGCTTCTCGCATATTCTCAAGAAAATGGCTATTTGATCCCATTTATTCATGTGGGAAATAAACTGATCACTCAAGCTCACTCAGGCTTTGAATCATTCGCAATAAGTACACATTGACCAATCTAAGAGGTCTTTTAGAAGGACCGTAGTGCAGGTTTGGTCATGGTTTTAGCAATGGATAAGCATCATTGGCTATGAAATGAATTAATCACTGATCAACATCTTCGCCGGGTTTACAAGTCAAGAAACCTTGAGATGAGATAAGACAACCTTACTCTCACTTCTTCGAGCGGCATCTTCTTTAGGAAGTCCTTATTTCCACTTTGAATCATCCCAATCTGAAGAGACTTCGGGAATATGTTGTAATGTTGGTTCGGGGAAATGTTCAAAAGACTTAGCTCAAAAGGCTTAGAACTTTTTGTCGATGGGGGATTTGAGAGTTGGTGATTATCATGGCATCATTACCATATCATCCCCCCCCTTTTTTTTAAAGCACTCAGCTTTTAAAATTCAAATTGTCTCGAAAGTCCTTTGACTAATCATCATAACATAATGGCTTTTGCATTTGCAATGATTTTCTTTTCAATGCAGGCTTTTTTTTTTTTTTTTTTTTTTGGCCATTTTTGCTTTCATAGAGATATTCTTCTTGATGCAATTTTTTTTTTCTCTCACACTTTTTTTTTGGGCATTGACCTTGCTTTTACCAGGCACACCGCTTTTTTTTCATGCTCTTTAATTTTCACTTGACTTTTGCTCTTTTGAACTTTTTGAGCTCTTAGGACTTTCTAGATGCTTTTCATATTCTCATATAAATACCAATTGCATTGGTAAATCATGTGCTCTGCCCCCAATGTGGGGAGATAATCACCACTCGGGTTTTAGAAATGAATAGTTAGGCTCAATATGGTTTAAGCAAAGGGTATTGGTGTTTGGGTAGAGAAAAGAATGCTCTTCTTCACCTTGGGATGCTTCGAGCTTCCATAAGAATTCACCTGAAGTTACCACAAAAAGATTTATGCAAGTGAGAGCAAAGAAACCTTTCTCATCTTTCCTCTCCAAATAATATCAACCCAAACCTCCATAATTGCCCCATCGTGGGGTGGTTCTTGACAGGGGTATTTTGTAGAAAATCTTCACATCAAAAGGCTCAAATGGGCTAACTATTGTCACCTTGTGGTGTGCATGATAGATGAAAGAAATGCCTCTCATCATCTTGATCTATGTACCGCTTGCGAATGAATTCATTGACCCTAAACAATACGGGTTTTCTTTTTCACTCGAATCTCAGAGTGCTTAAAGGACATGTTTGGAAATGGGTTGCCTTTCCTCATCCTAAGTGTTTCTCGCTTGGCATAAGCAACATCGCCTTTCATTTTTGTTGAGATCATCTGAGTGGATTAATCTCCATAGAGAACTTTGATTCCAAATGAGTGATCCATCGAGTGGATGGACAATTTAAAGGTAAAAAGATTTTTGCAAACCTTATGGAAAACTTGTTTCTTCAATTTCCCTTTTTGCGCTTGTTTCTAGAAAAACACTAAATGTTCTTTTTTTGCGATGGAAATTCTCCATTTATTTTCCACTTGATTTTGAGAAGAAGGGTACTTACCTGTGCCTTAGTAGTCAGGCGACCCTACAAAGAACAAAAGGGAATGTGTTAGTATATGAATCCTTAGGGATCGTAAAACTGGAGACGATACAACATTACCCTGAGTCGGTTTCACCATTTGGCGGCAAACAAAGCATGAACCTATTGTTTTAAGACTTGAAGAGATTCTCAAGTCTTTGGTCTCATTAGTTCAAGCACTTTCCTCATTTTGCAAAAATAAGAGATGCAAAAAGTTTTTTATATTTTTATTTTTTTTACATGGCAACCTTGTTGCCGTTTCTGGGGATCGAACCCCGTACCTCTCGGACCCGTTCATTCATTCCCCATACCACCAGGCCGAAGCGCCGGTAGTGTCCATGGGGCACTTCCTTTTTTATTTAATTGAACTGGCTCTTGAACTCCACCAAGTTAGGTGAATTTGACATGTGTTACCTCCATATGCTTGCTTGGTCCATATAGATTATGCTTCAGTCAATTTCTCGAGTTTGTTCCTCGAATTGGCGATGCTTCCTGTCAAACAAGGGAACTACGTCAAAAATGAAGTTTAGATGAGGCATTTTGGAAACGATACCATATTACCCTTCTCCTACATCTAACTTTCAATGTCTTGTGTTTCCTCTTCATGTGCCTTTGCTCCTCAGGTGTTAACATTTCCTTGAAGATCTTGTTATCAAAGATGTTATCGAATTCACTCAGAATGGACGTCAAAGATGAAAGGAGAGGGGTACTCATTGTTTCTACATGTGAGGGCATTGCTCCTTGGATGTTTTACTCCATTTATTCCATCAAAATGGATGGTTGGGCTTTAGCATGCCTTCTTGGTATAAGGTGTTGCTCCGGTGGTCAATGTGCACCTTTTCCTACAAGAGATGGGGCATGTTACTTACATTCTAAAATTGAATTGGACTAATTTAGGGACGATACTCCCTTTTGTGCTGAATCAATTGACTTTGTTTCATCTTGCTTCACAGGTGAGAGTTACTCTACTTTGAGTGACTTGCCCCGTTTATCAACTGTAAGGAAAAAGAGACGTAATATGTTATTTTCATATTCGATATGATTCATTTTAGGAACGGTATACTCCCTTTTACGGCATATCCGATGACCGTGTTCCATCCCGTTTTCTTGGCTATGGAGAGGGATTTGCTCTTGTGATTGACAGCAATTCACTTGGCAAATGTTTATTCCATTTGAATCTTTCCCTTTTTAGAAGTCGGATGACTTAGGCATTGCGTGCCCCCGATCCATTTTGTTGCCAACTGCGCCAATTAAAATTCCCTACACATGTGGGAACAATGTAATATTTCTACTCTTAGGTACATTAACTTTAGGAACGAAGTACACCCTTTTTCAAAGTCGGGCAATTCAGCATCTCATTGTAGCTTTGTGGAAGAAGGCAAGACATTGTCCTTATGGTCAAATGCATGCCACACTAGGTTAGATAACTTGTCCATATGCAGCTCCATCATGTTGGATTGATGAATCTCTGTTTCATTTGAACCTTTCATGCTTTACTCAATTTCCTGCATACCCCTTTTAGGCTGGGTGATTTTTCGCCATTTTTGCTGCATCAATGCATTTCCCACTTCACAATCTATAAGCATGGGTGGCTATGTCAGTTTATGAATGAGTTGTTTTGACTTTTGGAACGAAC
Organism: Eucalyptus cloeziana; assembly: GCA_014182715.1. Classification (NCBI taxonomy): domain Eukaryota; kingdom Viridiplantae; phylum Streptophyta; class Magnoliopsida; order Myrtales; family Myrtaceae; genus Eucalyptus; species Eucalyptus cloeziana. Next base: position 16,507,363 of record CM024640.1, read on the forward strand.
ACACCCTTTTCTTTTAGAGATCGTGTGATTTTGGACCAAGTTGTCCTCCCCATGTAATCTTGTTGCTTGCCAGTAATTTGCCTCACTAAAATCTGCACAAAGTACAAGGACAAGTCATTCCTAAAATAAATCGAAGTTAACTTGAAACGATTACCACCTTTTATTTGAAGGCAACATTTGATGACCGATTCTTGTTTGTGTACATCTACATCTTGAAGTGTTATCTTGCAGACCACCAATAATTATCTCCATATAGGATTGGATGTCAAGACACCATTGGCAGTGTAGGAATTGCAGTTGCTTCTTGTTTGCAATCGATGAAATAGTTCGATGGCAAAGAATGTCTATAGATTTCTTTTTCCACAAAGAATGTCAAATTAATATAAGGTCGTCTAGGATATGGAACTTCTGTTGAAGCCACTTTCGAAGCAATAAAGATTGCCGTTAGGCTGGTAGATTTGTGATCTTCGAGGCTTTGATGATTCTTTTCACACTTAATCACAATGTTTGAATTCATATGTTGCGAAAATATTCAAGTAGTTCATGGCTCAACCAAATATGCCCCATAAATGAGCATGAATTGGTGCATTTCATGACTTGCTCTATTAGGGATAGGCCCGCACTTTTGTCTTTCCAAAGGAAGTAAATGTCAATCTTGAACAAAATCATCATTTTACCTGTTTGACAAAAAAGGATGGTCGAGTTAGTGGTTGCATAAGAAATTCCTATTGGAACAATTACAACCTTACCCCCTTAAAGCATCATTCTGCGGATCAACCTGCAAAAGCGATTAAATGAAGAGATAAAATATTATGCAAGTTATTCTTAAAACTTATTTTCAAACATTTCGAAGCTAAGGCATAAAACTCAGCCCAGAGGGTCCATTTGGAACACTTCAAGTGTTTTAAAGAATATGATTTTTATGAACTCTAACTTCATTATTCAAAAATGTGAGTTGTATGATTTACAAAAGTATTTGATTGGGCCCGCAATCAAAACCCAAAACGCAAAACGCGGTTCCTAATAGGAATAATGACAAACAATAAAGTACAAGAAGCTCTTTCGTAGAGGAGCATAATAAGCACAATTCTCGTCTTAGCTTTAAAGTCCACTTTTGGCATGGTCAAGCAAAAGGAGTTCAAGGAATGATTGTCACACATGACCTGCGAAAGGAAGATAATGTCAGTACATGAATGAAAAATTGATCTTTCAATAAAGCCGCCTCTTACAATGAAATCAATGCGACGATACCTTCTCCGTAGTATCCACTTACGAGAATTTGGTATTTCGTCAAGATTTTATTAGTAAGAGGAGATTTCATTAAAAGATCGATCCGCGGCAATCAATTGAATGCCCACTCTATTCCAAAAGTTTTATACACAAATGGGGCATTGATTTTGAAAGATTAATTTGTGGTTTCACTCATGGAAAGGTGAGGTGATTTTTTTTTTGAGAAATCAATACACAAAATGTGATTTGAATTTCAAAATGCGACAAAAGAATTTTCTTGAAAATTTGATTTTAATTCTATGCCCCAAAATATAATCTTGACTTGGAAGAATTTCTATACAAAATATGACTTTGAGTTTGTAATTGAAAATCTAAACAAAAACATATGTTCTAATCTAGGCCAGATCAGATGCATTTGAAATGTTTGTTTATCAAGAGTGAGTGCCAAGCCTATATTTTCAAGGGCATTCCATTGATTTCCGTGAATCTCAAAAAAATGAAAATTTCAATCAAAAGTGAGCAAGTAGATGGAGAAATCGTACTTACAGTGGGTGAAGAGACATTTATTTTTTTTTTCAATCACATAGACATGCGGATGTAAACTTATGAGATTTGACGCATAAAGGTGGAATTCTAAAGGCTTAAAAGTCCCCAATTTTGATTAGATCAAAAGAGTTTTCCCCACTCCGCACTTACGTCGGACAGTTCTCTTTATCATTGATCAAAATGAGCGGGACCAAAAGTGGATAACCATGGGTCATTCCCCGCACGGGTTCCATCTTTTGGCACCTCCTATGGGCTTCCTGATGCGATCGGGGTTTTAGATCGCGGGTTGTGTGTGTAAATGTGTAGTGCTAAGGCAAGTATAAAGCATGCACAACAATTGATATCCAAACAATGCTTCAATTTCATCCATATTGGCATACATTCCTACGCCTCCCTGCAAAACAAATGGGTCAACAGACACTCCACCCCTTATTACTCCAAACATACAAAAACATTTAACACATTGTTAGCGGACTAACCTTGTTTTCCACGCGACTTTGACACGCGCTATCAAATGAAGACCATGTTAGTGAACAACCAACCAAGTTATTACGGCCTAAGTCTTCTAAGGTTTAAAACCAAGTCCCCAGTGGAGTCGCCAAGCTGTCACGACCTCTTTTTTCCATTTGGGGGAAAAGAAAGAATGGTTTAGGGGTATTTGCCTAAAGAGGCGGACCAATGGCCCTAAATTAGGCGCGGGCTCTCCCAAGCCCATATCTCGCGCGACGTTGGATTTTGTTTTTTAGTTCTTAACAACCTAAATATTTCTAGGAGTCGCCACTAGCCTATTGGGGTCGGCTAGAAACCAATCGAGGCACGGGAGTGTTGTCTCGATTCCTACGCAACTAGAGATTTCTAGGAACGGAGACTTGTTTACGCTAATATTTCTATTAGCGCCCTTGCAGTACCACTAACTTATAAGGTTGTTCATCTAAATGGCCACACAATCTTGATTATCAATTATAATCCTTACAAAACCGCTAAGCGTCCATGCAAATGTTTTTGTAGGTTTTTTTTAATATCTAGACTAATCCTAACATAATCTAGAAAAAGAAATTTACACTCAAATTAATGAAAAGCGGTGCGCAAGTAAATATCCAAGAAATTGAAATTACTTGAAAATAAATGCGGAAAAGGAAAACCCGATACAAGTCGAGCAAATAATATTACATGGCCTTGTTATCACGCCCCGGGACAGGACTCCCGTGAGCAAAATAGGAATTTAAATATGCATGAAATTAATCTAGATGCATGCAATTACTCTAATTAATTTTAATCTACGCATAATAGATTGTTTACAAAAATGGTTCTAAAATACCAAAATATCATTTAATTAGGAAAAATGACTTTATTAAATTAGGAAAATCTCCTAGATGTCATTTTTGGCTTAATTTGATAACATCCAACATTTTTTTTTTGATATTTTTGAAATTTTCATATTTTTCTTTTTTTTTAATTATTTTTTTAAAAATATTAATAATAATTCCTTAAACCGATCTATGCTAACATGGAGTAACACATCACATGAATATCACAATAATCAAGCTCAAATCGACCGTTTGAAGATCGAAACTTGGTTTGCGCATTTCGTCGAACACTTGGTGTGCATCAAATCATCCCAAATAAGCTTCGTCGGGCCATGTTTGCAGCTTTCAATCTCCACCCATGAGCAATATTATGTGGAACTAAATGATCAAGATTATACTACCACATGCAAGGAGCAATATTAGATAGAAATCATAGCCTACAACACACAAGAACCCAGCTAAAATCGTCCTCAAATACACGAGTTTGAGCTGATTTTGCAAATCTAGGTTTGAACCCAAGTCAAGCAAACAGATTATATGCCCATATTCAAACCCCGACACTCATCACATGCAAGATCTACGGGAAACACTACTTGATTCGAGTGAAAGTAGGTAACATGAGCTTTCAAAGGCAACAAACATCACAGAGAATGGCCCACCGAAAGACATCAAAACGACCTCTCCAAGAAGCACACATGCAAAACTCTTAAAGAGATTCCAACACTTAAGAAAAATTTCCACCTCAAAAATCAGTCATCCGGACTAGTTTTCCTCTTGATTTTCATGATCAAAACATGTTCAAAATTAAACTAAAATACATCTAGGATACTTACCTTGCTTCCTAGTTTCCCTTTCAAGTGACTCTTGGCCAAGGAAATCAAGAAATTGTCCTCTGGGAGCACGTGGAAGTTGGTTCCTTCAAACTGAAAGTGAGATCTGCAGAAGAAAAAATGACAACGAAGGTTTTTGTCGACCTCTAAAATTAGACTTCAAGACCTCTTTTGTTGGTAAACTTAACACAAAACCAAACTATATATATTCTAGTTTGGGGAAAAAGTCAAGATTTTCCTCATTTGTCTCTCAGTTTTCTCAAAAACACCCGCTTTCTCTCACTCGTGACCAACCGAGCTCAACACTTTGAAAAATTTAGACTTTCTTTGGCCCGCCAGGAGGGTGGTTTTTTGGGAGGCTTTAGGACGCCTTCCCGATCTCCATTTGGGAGGTGCGACATATGGTTGGAAAGATCTTTGAGTGAAGTTTCACTATCTAGTTGAAGGTTTTGGCTAATTGTGGCTACAAGTTTGTGAAAATTTTACTTTTCTCCCTGAAGGTCGGTCTGGAATTTCTGGGTTTGCTTTTCTGGAGTTGCTTTTGAGGGCCTCTTTAGGGGACGACCGTGAGCTCTCTCCTCTCCCTCTCGTCTTCTCTCTCTCTCATGACCTGAAAGAGCTTGCTTCATAGATGTTATCCCCCACAATCATCAATCCCTTGGTCCGCTTTTTGTCCACCTGCCAAGCCCACCAACTGAGCAGTCTACCCACTTTCTGACTTAGTCAAAATTTTGAAATTTTGCAGCTGTTGAGTGTGCGGGTTTTGCTACGACTTTCCCGTGCATTCAGCAGCTTATCCCTGGCCGATTTTCGTCCACTAGCACTACTCATTATGGTCTTCCATCACGTGCAAAGATCGGGCTGGTTGGGCAGATGAGGAGGATATGGTGGGGCCACCAAGTTGCTTACTCAGCAACTCCGAAATCAGACCAACTCGTGGGCTGGGTTTTGGTAGCTCGTTTGGGTGCTTTAATCCATCAATTTGGCTGCGATTTTTGATCAATTAGCAAGCTCACACATAGTAGTTTAAGATCTCGACCAGATTTTGCAATTTTGCCCACCCAATTTTGCAAGAAAGTCCCTCAAAGTTGGCCATTTTCTTATCCGAAAATACCAAATTCAATACAAACTTTGTCTTTTTGGCCCGATTTGATTGATTCGAGTTGGCCCAAGTTCAATTTCAACTTAATTGGTGACCAAGATGATGATTTAAGGGTTCGGGCAAAATTTTGCGAATTTTGCGAATTGGTCCCTCAACTTTTTGAAAATTGCATTTTGGCCCCAACTTGCCATTTTAATTCCAATTTGACCTCCTAGGCTTGGCTAGTCACATTTAGATCATTTGCCCCGACTTGCTTTTTTTTTTTTAGGAAAAACATCTTCCATTAAAAAAAAACTATACTAAACACCTAGATAATCAAGAAATATTTTTGTGGAAAAGTAAGTTCCCATTTTTTTTTGGAAATGATTTTTTTTTGGGCAAAAATTTAGATGTCAACAAAAATCGTTCAAGAACCCTATTTATGTATGTTTGTTGCGAAAGAGATAATGATCTCTTCGAACGATCTCTTGAAATCTTAACTCCAAGAATGTATGCAGCTTCATCCATGTCTTTCATCTCAAATTTGGAAGATAACCAACTCCTAACGATATTAACAAACTCCATATTGCTTCCGGCAATAAATATATCATCAACATATAATGATATTATCACAAATTGATCTTTGGATCTTTTGATATATACGTAATAATCTTCATCAATCATTGTAAAATCATATACCATTATAGCATTATGAAAGCGTATATACCATTGTCTTGACGACTGCTTAAGGCCATATATCGATCTCAGAAGTCGACATACCTTTTCTTCTTGGCCTTTCATAATAAAACCAATAGGTTATTCCATATATATTTCTTCATCTAATTATCTATTGAGAAAAATAGTCTCTGCATCCATTTGATGTAACTCAAGATCCATACTAGCTACTATTGCCAGAATAATGCAAATTGAGATAAATCTCGTAATAGTAGAAAATGTTTCCTCATAATCAATTCATTCATGTTGATTATACCCCTTCGCTACAAGACGAGTCTTATATCTTCTATTGAGCTATCAGCTTTACGCTTTATTTTGAGAACCCACTTGTTCCCAATGACCTTGTGTCCTTTTGGAAGATCAATCAGTTCCCAAACATGGTTTAACTTCATTGACTCAATTTCCTTTTTCATTGCATGCATCCATTTTCTTTACTAGGGCAATTTAGAACCCTATTAACATTTCTTGGCTCATCTTCATCTTGCGGGGCAACCATAAAAGTTTCCCCTTCAATGCCAAAACGTCAATGGGAAATACTTTTATAACTTGTTCGCCGTATGGGAGATTATACACTTTGTACATCATTCCCCATTATGCTCCCACTCGGATTAGATAATGACGATATCATCTCATCATATGGTTGTAATTGAGAGTGAGTTGAATTAAATTCATTACTTCTCATGTTACTCTCACTTGAACAAACTCCACTAAGTTCATTATCTTGATCCAAGGTTTCAAATAGGGAGTAATTCTCACATATTTCGCCCTTCTTAGGAAATTCATTCTCTAAGAATGTGACATCTCTTGATTCGAATTCAGTTATAATCTCACTTTCCTACTCACCTATAAACACATACCCTTTTGAGTGTTCTGAGTATCTTATGAAAATACTCTTCTTACTTTTGGCACCCAATTTCCTAAACTTGTGAGAGGGCTCATGTGTATAGGCAACACAACCCCACGGTTTAAAAAAACTTAAGTTTGGTTTTCTACTTGTCCATAACTCATATGTAGTGGGAGTAACTGATTTGGAAGGCACATAATTAAGTATATAGGCAACATTTAATAAAGCATCACTCTAAAAAGTGATAGGTAAATTAGCATGCGCCATCATGAACCTAACCATTTCCAATAGGGTTTTGTTTCTTCTTTCCGCAACACCATTTTGTTGAGAAGTGTAGGGAATAAACAATTGTCTTTCTATTCATTTTTCATCACATAAATTTCCGAACTCATTGATAAATATTATCGACCTCGATCGAATCTCAATACTTTTATTTTCTTATCTAATTGATTTTCTACCAAGCTCATATACTTTTTGAAACAACTTATTGCTTCAGATGAGAAATCAAATAGACATATCCGAATCGAGTATAATTATCTATAAATGTGATGAAATAAACAGCCCCATGCCTTCCTCTCACATTCATTGGACCACAGACGTCAGAATGGATTAAATGCAAAGAAAATTAAGCTCTTTTATATTTTTCAAATGATTTCCTTATTGTTTTCCTTGCTATGCAATGTTCACATATGGGCAAATCGACTTTTTCAATATTGACTAACGAGCCCTCTTTGGCTAGCCTATTCATCCGTTGTTGGTTAATATGACTAAGTCTAGTATGCCGCGCATTCACATCATTGAATTAGAAGACGTGAAAAGGGAATAACAAACATTGACATTACCAGAGTCAACATTTAATACAATAAAACCATCTAGAAAATAACCACAACCATAGTAGTTTATATTCAAATACAAATCCACACCACTATTATGGAAGTTTATATTAAAACCAAGCTTTACCAACACTAAAATAGACATTAAATTTCGACGAATCTCCGGAGTATATAATACATCATGTAGGAACAAAGTGCGTCCACCATGCATGTTCAATTGGCAGGTGCCAATCCCTTTCATTTAGACTTTAGAGTTATTCTTACATAGATCCACTTAATTCTAGTCAGTACTCGTTGAAATTCTACAAATGATTCTCTATCATTCGCTACATGATCCGTTGCTCCCGAATCTATAGTCCACAAATGATTAGATTCAGTTAAGAATACATAACTTGACACATAAGCAAAGCTCTCAAAAGTACAAGGGGTGTTTACCTTCTTTGGCTGGCGACAGTCGCGAGTATAGTGACCCTTCTTATCACAATTGTAACACTTCACCCTTGACAGCTTCTTCATTCGAGGACGCTTTCCTCTTTCATATTGCCCTAAAAAACTTGGTCCCTTACCTTTCCACTTTTTGAACCAATTAGGACGTTTGTGCTTGGAGCTTGAAACTCCATGTGAGCTAGAACCAGCATAATAAATTTCAGTTTTTGCTTAGCCACCAGGGGGCGGTCCTCTTCTAGCTCAAGGTGGAGCACAATATAGTCAAAAGTTTTGATGTTCTCATTGTGGGTTAGGTGCACCTTCGTATGCTCCCAACTCTTAGGCAAGGAACGGATCACTGCTTGCACTTGCTTCTCATCAGTTAGGACAAGGCCAGCATTCTTTAGCTCGTTAATGATATTTGACATCTCTCTCAGGTGTTGTTTCATGGTCTGACCATGAGGCTTCTTGTGGGAGTCAAACCTTATAGTGAGCTGCCTCAATTTGGTCACCGATGTATGACCAAATCTTGCTGCTAACGCTTCCCACATTTCATTGGCATTCTCAAAGCGCCTGAACTCACGCATGACATCATTCTTCATGCTACTCAGCAACGTAATGCGAGCAAGGGAGTTCTTTCCCTTCCATGCATCAAATGCATCCTTATCTCTCTTGTGTTGTGCAGTGTTCCCATCTTCAAGTTCTTCCATGGTTAGGTTAAGAGCTTCTACTGCCTCTTGCTCTTCCAGCACATATTGGATTTTCATATGCCATATTTCATAATTATCGCCGTTCAGCTTCTCACCTCTGTTCAATTCAGTGACTATGCTCTTAGTGGTTGAAGCCACTGATCTAAACATATCAGACACATATGCAAGAATTATTAATGCCTATCATTTATGCATTCATTTTGCATAAAACCATCATATTAATGAATAATTTCAAATAAGGTTTCAGAATCAAAAAGTCACTATGTTTCCAATCATCATCCAAAATCCTAACTTGAAATTATCATTAATATAATCTTCTATGCAAAATAAGTTCTTTAAAGCTCCAAAAACTTCTAAGAATTACCCACAACAGTTAATAATAACGAAGCAAACGATATAAGACATCCATTAAAGATTCAAGAAAATATTTCCACATAATGTAACTAACACATCGGTTGTTACACCGACATCAATGAGGTAGAAAATATTCACATAAGATGTCCATAAAGCCTATTAAATAAAGACAACTTGAAACATCTAATGCTAAGTCAATATACGAACGGGGAAAGCTTCTTTTTGGTTCAATTTCTCGTTCTTTTCTTTTGTAAATTCTTTAGGCATTCTCGACAGCCATGGAAAAACTAATGGATATCCCTTAGGATTTCTCCTTCGCACATTCATCCCCCACCTAATCGAAGTCATTCCTTGGGTCATCGTCTTTGTGGCTCCAACCTGATGATATTTATCTATAAAAGCCATTACTAGCCCATTATACCTAGTAAAGCTTTTGACCTCCCATAGGCGATTCAACACTCCTTGTCATTCTGGTGGAAGAGTGTTCATGAAGAATCACACCATCTGAGAATCTAGCATGGGATAACTGTTCCAAATGACTTCGTGAATTTTGTTGTTGATCTCGAGAACATGATCAATTATATTATCACTCTGCCATCGATAATCATTCAACTCAGCTATCAACCTTGAAGACCTTTCCTTTTGTTCATTTGTAATAGCATGAATAGGTGTACGCACCTGAAGGGGAGCCATTGTTCCAGCAATAAATGTAGAACAAAAAGGGATTACATATAATCCACATAGACATAATTCAAAAAGAAACACATTCTTTTTTTTTTGTCAACGGTCAAACTCAACGGTCAACGGTCAAAGTCAACTGTCAATTGGTCAATGGGTCAACGGTCAATCGGGTCGGTCCAGTCGGGTCGGATCGGGTCAAACTGACGACCCAGCACGTGCCCTGCGTGTGCGCGGGCAACTGCTGGCTGATGTCACGATGACGTCAGCTGGCGCGTGCCACGCACGCGCATGAAACTTGTGGACACGATAGTTGAATTGGTTTTGCAGGAGTTAAAGATAAGAGAAAAGTCTGTGACTAAAGATTTAGTGGGACTCAATGATCGCGTGGCAAAAGTATTGGAAAAGTTAGATGTTAACCGTAGTGATGAAGTGAGGCTGCTCGGAATTTATGGAAGGGGGGGTAGCGGTAAAACCACTCTAGCCAAGGTTGTCTACAATGAACTTCTTTCTCACTTTGGAAAGTGTTCCGCCTTCGTTGATGATAGTCGAGGAGGATTAAACCAGAAGGGGTTAGTCTCGTCGCAGGAGGAGTTACTAAAGGAAATTGATAGTGCCAATGCACCAAAAATTATTGGGGGAGTTGATCACGGAAGGGAGAGGATAGTGGGAACACTTCGTAGTAAGAAGTTTCTCATAGTTCTTGATGACGTTGATGAGATAAAGCAAATTGAGAATCTAATTGGACTAGATCGGTTGCGTCCCGGAACAAGAATGATTATCACCACTAGGAACATAGGTGTGCTGGAGACTATTGAAAAAAATGAAGTCGAAGAATTCTAACCTTGCACTCCAAATTCTGGCTTATGAAATGGTGGAAATGAAATTTAGCCACGCACTCCAACTTTTCAAGAGGCATGCGCTTTTGGAAGGTTCTCCGGCAAATGATTTTGATTTTGACAACCTCTCAATAGATATTGTCCATGCTATTGGGAGCCTTCCTTTAGCTCTTGAGGTTATAGGTTCATTACTTTATGGAGAGCCCAAAAATAAATGGGAGAATACATTAAAACAGCTAAAGAAAATGCCTCATAAAGAGGTACAAGACACATTGAGGATTAGCTTTGACGCCCTAGAGGATATTCAGAGTGATATTTTTTCTCGATATCGCATGCTTTTTCATCAATGAGGAGGATATTGCTAATGCCAATTATATGTGGGAGGCTTGTGAATTGTATCCTGACATCGAGGTCCTTGTTAGGATGTCTTTGATCGGGATAATGGAGAACAAATTTTGGATGCATGACCAACCGAGAGACCTGGGACGGGAAATCGTTCGTCGAGGAGATGCTGGAGATGCTAAAAATCTGAAGAAGTGGAGTAGGGTGTGGACGAGCGAGGAGTTCCTCGATTTCTTAAGGACTGAAGAGGTAACACAACTATAGGGCTCAAATGAAAAAGCGACATCCTGCCTTTGAGGATCCAACTTTCTACTCATGATCTTTTCTTCCATTTCTTTCATTAAAATCGTAAATAACATTACTGGTCACTGACAAACTTCAATTAATCACGGCAATTGATTTATTGACAGAGGTATCAAGATGTTGAAGCACTTGATCTACGGAGGAGTTCTCATATCTCAATTAGCCATGAAGAACTTGGAAGGTTTAAAAATTTGAGGTTCTTGAGATGATCTTATGGGACCTTGAATGGGGATTTCTTTGTTTATTTACCAAAGTTGAGATGAATTTCGTGGCATCATTCCCCACCAAATGTTAGCGTGACTAGTATCTGTTAAGATAATTTACTCGTCCTTGAACTTTTTGACAGTAGGTTGACAGATGATTCAAAAATATGGGACTTAATTAAGCTATGGTTTCATCTCAATTTATAACGGCTGTCTCGTACATTATTTGACTTATTTATTTATAGTGTTTATACTTCCTTTTTGTAGATGAAAACCAAACTTAAAAGTCTCTCTTGTGTAAATTGTCATTGCATTACAAGAATGCTAGACTTGTCTAGATGCTCAACCTTAGAGAGGTTGACTTTTGATAATTGTGAGAGGTTGAAGGAAATAGACAGCTCCATTGGAAAGTTAACGCACTTGCATGAACTGAATATCACCGATTGTAAGCTCATTGAGCATGTGCCTGATGAATTTGGAGGGCTAGTGAAGCTTGAGCGCTTCTCTTTGCGTGGCTGCTACGGTGTGAGCATACTCCCCACCTCTATCGGCGAGTTCGCATCATTAAAGAAGCCGGACCTTCCAATTACTCGAATTGGAAGCCTACCAGAGTCCATCAGAAGGCTACAATGTTTGTCAGATCTCTTCCTACAATTCTGAGGAATCATCGAAATTCCCGGTGCAATTGAAGGGTTAGTAAAACCGCGACATCTTCATCTGGCAAGCCATGAGATTAAACAACTTCCAGACTTCTTTGGAGAATTAAAATCATTGTGCACCCTGAATTTGTCAATTAATGGTTGGCTTAGCTCAAATTCAAGTCGATGAAAGTTACCCAAAGCCATTGGAAAGTGGGAGAAGCTAGAGGAGCTTTATCTTGGTTGTCGCAAGGAGTTGGAAGGCGATATTCCCGATGAGATGGGACATCTTTCCTCTCTAAGAGTCCTAGGTTTATGTTCTACCAAAATCTGTCGAGTTCCGAGAACAATTAACATGCTTTCTTGCCTCTCAACACTTGACTTAACGAGGTGTGATGAGATTACAGAGTTGCCCGAGCTTCCAACGAGTTTAGTCTATTTACATGCTCAATCCGACGCACCGCAAGTAATCCCAAATCTCTCAAAGTTTACCAATCTAGTAGATTTGGCCCTATCCGATTTCTCTGCAAATCAAAATTCGTCAAATGTAAAAACACGAGATGTGACTGGGGTGGATTGGAAGGCTATCCAAACTAAAAGAGTTGAGCTTGTATTTTCTCAAGTTCACTGCAATGATTCCGGAGTTGGGTCAATCGGGTCGGTCCAGCCGGGTCGGGTCGGGTCAAACCGACGACACGGCACGTGCCCTGCGCGTGCGCGGACAACCGCTGGCTGACGTCACGATGACGTCAGATGGCACGTGCCACGCACGTGCCCCGCACGCGCCCCGAACGCGCCACGCACGGTTGCCGCACGCGTGCGACGCACGAACGAGCGGCGGAAACCGCACGCGCATGAAACTTGTGGACAACATAGTTGAATTGGTTTTGCAGGAGTTAAACATAAGAGAAAAGTCTGTGACTAAAGATTTAGTGGGACTGGATGATCGCGTGGCCAAAGCATTTGAAAAGTTAGATGTTAACCGTAGTGATGAAGTGAGGCTGCTCAGAATTTATGGAATGGGGGGTAGGGGTAAAACCACTCTAGCCAAGGTTGTCTACAATGAACTTCTTTCTCACTTTGGAAAGTGTTCCGCCTTCCTTGATGATATTCGAGGAGGGTTAAACCAGAAGGGGTTAGTCTCGTCGGAGGAGGAGTTACTAAAGTAAATTGATAGTGCCAATGCACCAAAAATTATTGGGGGAGTTGATCACGGAAGGGAGAGGATAGTGGGAACACTTCGTAGTAAGAAGTTTCTCATAGTTCTTGATGACGTTGATGAGATAAAGCAAATTGAGAATCTAATTGGACTAGATGGGTTGCGTCCCAGAACAAGAATGATTGTCACCACTAGGAAAATAGGTGTGCTGGAGACTATTGAAAAAAATGAAGTCAAAGAATTCTAAACTTGCACTCCAAATTCTGGCTTATGAAATAGTGGAAATGAAATTTAGTCACGCACTCCAACTTTTCAAGAGGCATGCGCTTTTGGAAGGTTCTCCGGCAAATGATTTTGATTTTGACAACCTCTCAATAGATATTGTCCATGCTATTGGGGCCTTCCTTTAGCTCTTGAGGTTATAGGTTCATTACTTTATGGAGAGCCCAAAAATAAATGGGATAATACATTAAAACAGCTAAAGAAAATGCCTCATAAAGAGGTACAAGACACATTGAGGATTAGCTTTGATGCCTTAGAGGATATTCAAAGTGATATTTTTCTCGATATCGCATGCTTTTTCATGAATGAGGAGGATATTTGCTAATGCCAATTATATGTGGGAGGCTTGTGAATTGTATCCTGACATCGAGGTCCTTGTTAGGATGTCTTTGATCGGGATAATGGAGAACAAATTTTGGATGTATGACCAACCGAGAGACTTGGAATGGGAAATCGTTCGTCGAGGAGATGCTGGAGATGCTAAACATCTCAAGAAGTGGAGTAGGGTGTGGACGAGCGAGGAGTTCCTCGATTTCTTAAGGACTGAAGAGGTAACACAACTATAGGGCTCAAATGAAAAGCGACATCCTGCCTTTGAGGATCCAACTTTCTGCTCATGATCTTTTCTTCCATTTCTTTCAATAAAATCGTAAATAACATTACTGGTCAGCGACAAACTTCAATTAATCACGGCAATTGATTTATTGACAGAGGTATCAAGATGTTGAAGCACTTGATCAATGGAGGAGTTCTCATATCTCAATTAGCCATGAAGAACTTGGAAGGTTTAAAAATTTGAGGTTCTTGAGATTATCTTATGGGACCTTGAATGGGGATTTCTTTGTTTATTTACCAAAGTTGAGATGGATTTCGTGGCATCATTCCCCACCAAATGTTAGCGTGACTAGTATCTGTTAAGATAATTTAGTCGTCCTTGAACTTTTTGACAGTAGGTTCACAGATGATTAAAAATATGGGACTTAATTAAGCTATGGTTTCATCTCAATTTATAACGGCTGTCTCGTACATTATTTGACTTATTTATTTATAGTGATTATACTTCCTTTTTGTAGATGAAAACCAAACTTAAAAGTCTCTCTTGTGTAAATTGTCATTTGCATTACAAGAATGCTAGACTTGTCTAGATGCTCAACCTTTAGAGAGGTTGACTTTTGATAATTGTGAGAGGTTGAAGGAAATAGACAGCTCCATTGGAAAGTTAACGCACTTGCATGAACTGAATATCACCGATTGTAAGCTCATTGAGCATGTGCCTAATGAATTTGGAGGCTAGTGAAGCTTGAGCGCTTCTCTTTGCGTGGCAGCTACGGTGTGAGCATACTCCCCACCTCTATCGGCGACTTGGCATCATTAAAGAAGCCGGACCTTCCAATTACTCGAATTGGAAGCCTACCGGAGTCCATCAGAAGGCTACAATGTTTGTCAGATCTCTTCCTACAATTCTGAGGAATCCCGAAATTCTTGGTGCAATTGAAGGGTTAGTAAAACCACGACATCTTCCTCTGGCAAGCGATGAGATTAAACAACTTCCAGACTTCATTGGATAATTAAAATCATTGTGCACCCTGAATTTGTCAACTAATGGTTGGCTTAGCTCAAATTTAAGTCGATGAAAGTTACCCAAAGCCATTGGAAAGTGGGAGAAGCTAGAGAAGCTTTATCTTGGTTGTCGTAAGGAGTTGGAAGGCGATATTCCCGATGAGATGGGACATCTTTCCTCTCTAAGAGTCCTAGGTTTATGTTCTACCAAAATCTGTCGAGTTCCGAGTACAATTAACATGCTTTCTTGCCTCTCAACACTTGACTTAACGAGCTATGATGAGATTACAAAGTTGCCCGAGCTTCCAACGAGTTTAGTCTATTTACATGTTCAATCCGGTGCCCCGCAAGTAATCCCAAATCTCTCAAAGTTTACCAATTTAGTAGATTTGGCCCTATCCGATTTCTCTGCAAATCAAAATTCATCAAATGTAAAGCACACATGTGACCTGGGTAGATTGGAAGGCTATCCAAACTAAAAGACTTGAGCTTGTATTTTCTCAAGTTCACGGCACCGATTCCGGAGTTGGGTCAATTGGGTCGGTCCAGCCGGCTCGGGTCGGGTCAAATCGACGACCCGGCACGTGCCCAGCACGTGCGCGGCAAACCGCCGACTTACGTCACGATGATGTCAGCTGGCACGTGCCACACACGCGCCCCGCACGCGCCACGCACGCGACCCGCACGCGCCACGTACGGTTGCCGCACGCGTGCGACGCACGCACGAGCGGCGGAAACCGCACGCGCATGAAACTTGTGGACACGATAGTTGAATTGGTTTTGCAGGAGTTAAACATAAGAGAAAAGTCTGTGACTAAAGATTTAGTGGGACTGGATGATCGCGTGGCCAAAGCATTGGAAAAGTTAGATGTTAACCGTAGTGATGAAGTGAGGCTGCTCGAAATTTATGGAATGGGGGGTAGCGGTAAAACCACTCTAGCCAAGGTTGTCTACAATGAACTTCTTTCTCACTTTGGAAAGTGTTCCGCCTTCCTTGATGATATTCGAGGAGGGTTAAACCAGAAAGGGTTAGTCTCGTCGCAGGAGGAGTTACTAAAGGAAATTGATAGTGCCAATGCACCAAAAATTATTGGGGGAATTGATCACGGAAGGGAGAGGATAGTGGGAATACTTCGTAGTAAGAAGTTTCTCATAGTTCTTGATGACGTTGATGAGATAAAGCAAATTGAGAATCTAATTGGACTAGATCGGTTGCCTCCCGGAACAAGAATGATTATCACCACTAGGAACATAGGTGTGCTGGAGACTATGAAAAAAAATGAAGTCGAAGAATTCTAACCTTGCACTCCAAATTCTGGCTTATGAAATGGTGGAAATGAAATTTAGCCACGCACTCCAACATTTCAAGAGGCATGCGCTTTTGGAAGGTTCTCCGGCAAATGATTTTGATTTTGACAACCTCTCAATAGATATTGTCCATGCTACTGGGAGCCTTCCTTTAGCTCTTGAGGTTATAGGTTCATGACCTTATGGAGAGCCCAAAAATAAATGGGAGAATACATTAAAACAGCTAAAGAAAATGCCTCATAAAGAGGTACAAGACACATTGAGGATTAGCTTTGACGCCCTAGAGGATATTCAGAGTGATATTTTTCTCGATATCGCATGCTTTTTCATCAATGAGGAGGATATTGCTAATGCCAATTATATGTGGGAGGCTTGTGAATTGTATCCTGACATCGAGGTCCTTGTTAGGATGTCTTTGATCGGGATGATGGACATCAAATTTTAAATGCATGACCAAACGAGAGACCTGGGACGGGAAATCGTTCGTCGAGGAGATGCTGGAGATGCTAAACATCTCAAGAAGTGGAGTAGGGTGTGGACGAGCGAGGAGTTCCTCGATTTCTTAAGGACTGAAGAGGTAAGACAACTATAGGGCTCAAATGAAAAAGCGACATCCTGCCTTTGAGGATCCAACTTTCTGCTCATGATCTTTTCTTCCATTTCTTTCATTAAAATCGTAAATAACATTACTGGTCACTGACAAACTTCAATTAATCACGGCAATTGATTTATTGACAGAGGTATCAAGATGTTGAAGCACTTGATCTACGGAGGAGTTCTCATATCTCAATTAGCCATGAAGAACTTGGAAGGTTTAAAAATTTGAGGTTCTTGAGATTATCTTATGGGACCTTGAATGGGGATTTCTTTGTTTATTTACCAAAGTTGAGATGGATTTCGTGGCATCATTCCCCACCAAATGTTAGCGTGACTAGTATCTGTTAAGATAATTTAGTCGTCCTTGAACTTTTTGACAGTAGGTTGACAGATGATTAAAAGATATGGGACTTAATTAAGCTATGGTTTCATCTCAATTTATAACGGCTGTCTCGTACATTATTTGACTTATTTATTTATTTATTTATAGTGTTTATAGTTCCTTTTTGTAGATGAAAACCAAACTTAAAAGTCTCTCTTGTGTAAATTGTCATTGCATTACAAGAATGCTAGACTTGTCTAGATGCTCAACTTTAGAGAGGTTGACTTTTGATAATTGTGAGAGGTTGAAGGAAATAGACAGCTCCATTGGAAAGTTAACGCACTTGCATGAACTGAATATCACCGATTGTAAGCTCATTGAGCATGTGCCTGATGAATCTGGACGGCTAGTGAAGCTTGAGCGCTTCTCTTTGCGTGGCTACTACGGTGTGAGCATACTCCCCACCTCTATCGGCGACTTGGCATCATTAAAGAAGCCAGACCTTCCAATTACTCGAATTGGAAGCCTACCGGAGTCCATCAGAAGGCTACAATGTTTGTTAGATCTCTTCCTACAATTCTGAGGAATCACCGAAATTCCCGGTGCAATTGAAGGGATAGTAAAACCGCGACATCTTCATCTGGCAAGCGATGAGATTAAACAACTTCCAGACTTCATTGGAGAATTAAAATCATTGTGCACCCCGAATTTGTCAACTAATGGTTGGCTTAGCTCAAATTCTAGTCGATGAAAGTTACCCAAAGCCATTGGAAAGTGGGAGAAGCTAGAGGAGCTTTATCTTGGTTATCGCAAGGAGTTGGAAGGCGATATTCCCGATGAGATGGGACATCTTTCCTCTCTAAGAGTCCTAGGTTTATGTTCTACCAAAATCTGTCGAGTTCCGAGAACAATTAACATGCTTTCTTGCCTCTTAACACTTGACTTGAGGAGCTGTGATGAGATTACAGAGTTGCCCGAGCTTCCAACGAGTTTAGTCTATTTACATGTTCAATCCGGCGCGCCGCAAGTAATCCCAAATCACTCAAAGTTTACCAATCTAGTAGATTTGGCCCTATCCGATTTCTCTGCAAATCAAAATTCGTCAAATGTAAAGCACAGATGTGACCTGGGGTGGATTGGAAGGCTATCCAAACTAAAAGAGTTGAGCTTGTATTTTCTCAAGTTCACTGCACCGATTCCGGAGTTGGGTCAATCGGGTCGGTGCAGCCGAGTCGGGTGGGATCAAACCGACAACCCGGCACGCGCCCTGCGCGTGCGCGGGCAACCGTCGGCTGACGTCACGATCACGTCAGCTGGCACGTGCCACACACGCGCCCCGCACGCGCCACGCACGGTTGCCGCACGAGTGGCGGAAACCGCACGCGCATGAAACTTGTGGACACGATAGTTGAATTGGTTTTGCAGGAGTTAAAGATAAGAGAAAAGTCTGTGACTAAAGATTTAGTAGGACTCGATGATCGCGTGGCAAAAGTATTGGAAAAGTTAGATGTTAACCGTAGTGATGAAGTGAGGCCGCTCGGAATTTATGGAATGGGGGGTAGCGGTAAAACCACTCTAGCCAAGGTTGTGTACAATGAACTTCTTTCTCACTTTGGAAAGTGTTCCGCCTTCCTTGATGATATTCGAGGAGGGTTAAACCAGAAGGGGTTAGTCTCCTCGCAAGAGGAGTTACTAAAGGAAATTGATAGTGCCAATGCACCAAAAATTATTCGGGGAGTTGATCACTGAAGGGAGAGGATAGTGGGAACACTTCGTAGTAAGAAGTTTCTCATAGTTCTTGATGACGTTGAAGAGATAAAGCAAATTGAGAATCTAATTGGACTAGATCGGTTGCGTCCCGGAACAAGAATAATTATCACCACTAGGAACATAGGTGTGCTGGAGACTATTGAAAGAAATGAAGTCAAAGAATTCTAACCTTGCACTCCAAATTCTGGCCAATGAAATGGTGTAAATGAAATTTAGCCATGCACTCCAACTTTTGAAGAGGCATGCGCTTTTGGAAGGTTCTCTGGCAAATGATTTTAATTTTGACAACCTCTCAATAGATATTGTCCATGCTACTGGGGGCCTTCCTTTAGCTCTTGAGGTTATAGGTTCATTACTTTATGGAGAGCCCCAAAATAAATGGGAGAATACATTAAAACAGTTAAAGAAAATGCCTCATAAAGAGGTACAAGACACATTGAGGATTAGCTTTGACACCCTAGAGGATATTCAAAGTGATATTTTTCTCGATATCGCATGCTTTTTCATGAATGAGGAGGATATTTGCTAATGCCAATTATATGTGGGAGGCTTGTGAATTGTATCCTGACATCGAGGTCCTTGTTAGGATGCCTTTGATCAGGATAATGGACATCACATTTTGGATGCATGACCAACCGAGAGACCTGGGACGGGAAATCGTTCGTCGAGGAGATGCTGGAGATGCTAAAAATCTCAAGAAGTGGAGTAGGGTGTGGACGAGCGAGGAGTTCCTCGATTTCTTAAGGACTGAAGAGGTAAGAGAACCATAGGGTTCAAATGAAAAAGCGACATCCTGCCTTTGAGGATCCAAGTTTCTGCTCATGATCTTTTCTTCCATTTCTTTCAATAAAATCGTAAATAACATTACTAGTCACTGACAAACTTCAATTAATCACGGCAATTGATTTATTGACAGAGGTATCAAGATGTTGAAGCACTTGATCTATGGAGGAGTTCTCATATCTCAATTAGCCATGAAGAACTTGGAAGGTTTAAAAATTTGAGGTTCTTGAGATTATCTTATGGGACCTTGAATGGGGATTTCTTTGTTTATTTACCAAAGTTGAGATGGATTTCGTGGCATCATTCCCCACCAAATGTTAGCGTGACTAGTATCTGTTAAGATAATTTGGTCGTCCTTGAACTTTTCAACAGTAGGTTGACAGATGATTAAAAAATATGGGACTTAATTAAGCTATGGTTTCATCTCAATTTATAACGGCTGTCTCGTACATTATTTGACTTATTCATTTATAGTGATTATACTTCCTTTTTGTAGATGAAAACCAAACTTAAAAGTCTCTCTTGTGTAAATTGTCATTGCATTACAAGAATGCTAGACTTGTCTAGATGCTCAACTTTAGAGAGGTTGACTTTTGATAATTGTGAGAGGTTGAAGGAAATAGACAGTCCATTGGAAAGTTAACGCACTTGCATGAACTGAATATCACAGATTTCAAGCTCATTGAGCATGTGCCTGATGAATTTGGAGGGCTAGTGAAGCTTGAGTGCTTCTCTTTGCGTGGCTGCTACGGTGTGAGCATACTCCCCACCTCTATCGGCGAGTTCGCATCATTAAACTTGTGGACACGATAGTTGAATTTGTTTCGCCGGAGTTAAACATAAGAGAAAAGTCTGTGACTAAAGATTTAGTGGGACTCGATGATCGCGTGGCGAAAGTAGTGGAAAAGTTAGATGTTAACCGTAGTGATGAAGTGAGGCTGCTCGAAATTTATGGAATGGGGGGTAGCGGTAAAACCACTCTAGCCAGGGTTGTCTACAATGAACTTCTTTCTCAGTTTGGAAAGGGTTCCGCCTTCCTTGATGATATTCGAGGAGGGTTAAACCAGAAGGGGTTAGTCTCGTTGCAGGAGGAGTTACTAAAGGAAATTGATAGTGCCAATGCACCAAAAATTATTCGGGGAGTTGATCACGGAAGGGAGAGGATAGTGGGAACACTTCGTAGTAAGAAGTTTCTCATAGTTCTTGATGACGTTGATGAGATAAAGCAAATTGAGAATCTAATTGGACTAGATCGGTTGCCTCCCGGAACAAGAATGATTATCACCACTAGGAACATAGGTGTGCTGGAGACTATGAAAAAAAATGAAGTCGAAGAATTCTAACCTTGCACTCCAAATTTTGGCTTATGAAATGGTGGAAATGAAATTTAGCCACGCACTCCAACATTTCAAGAGGCATGTGCTTTTATGGGGAGCCCAAAAATAAATGGGAGAATACATTAAAACAGTTAAAGAAAATGCCTCATAAAGAGGTACAAGACACATTGAGGATTAGCTTTGAAGCCCTAGAGGATATTCAGAGTGATATTTTTCTCGATATCGCATGCTTTTTCATCAATGAGGAGGATATTGCTAATGCCAATTATATATGGGAGGCTTGTGAATTGTATCCTGACATCGAGGTCCTTGTTAGGATGTCTTTGATCAGGATAATGGACAACAAATTTTGAATGCATGACCAACCGAGAGACCTGGGATGGGAAATCGTTCGTCGAGGAGATGCTGGAGATGCTAAAAATCTGAAGAAGTGGAGTAGGGTGTGGACGAGCGAGGAGTTGCTCGATTTCTTAAGGACTGAAGAGGTAAAACAACTATAGGGTTCAAATGAAAAGCGACATCCTGCCTTTGAGGATCCAACTTTCTGCTCATGATCTTTTCTTCCATTTCTTTCATTAAAATCGTAAATAACATTACTGGTCAGCGACAAACTTCAATTAATCATGGCAATTGATTTATTGACTGAGGTATCAAGATGTTGAAGCACTTGATCTACGGAGGAGTTCTCATATCTCAATTAGCCATGAAGAACTTGGAAGGTTTAAAAATTTGAGGTTCTTGAGATTATCTTATGGGACCTTGAATGGGGATTTCTTTGTTTATTTACCAAAGTTGAGATGGATTTCGTGGCATCATTCCCCACCAAATGTTAGCGTGACTAGTATCTGTTAAGATAATTTAGTCGTCCTTGAACTTTTTGACAGTAGGTTGACAGATGATTCAAAAATATGGGACTTAATTAAGCTATGGTTTCATCTCAATTTATAACGGCTGTCTCGTACATTATTTGACTTATTTATTTATAGTGTTTATACTTCCTTATTGTAGATGAAAATCAAACTTAAAAGTCTCTCTTGTGTAAATTGTCATTGCATTACAAGAATGCTAGACTTGTCTAGATGCTAAACTTTAGAGAGGTTGACTTTTGGTAATTGCGAGAGGTTGAAGGAAATAGACAGCTCCATTTTAAAGTTAAGGCACTTGCATGAACTGATTATCACCGATTGTAAGCTCATTGAGCGTGTGCCTGATGAATTTGGAGGGCTAGTGAAGCTTGAGCGCTTCTCTTTGCACGGCAGCTACGGTGTGAGCATACTCCCCACCTCTATCGTCGACTTGGCATCATTAAAGAAGCCGGACCTTTCAATTACTCGAATGGGAAGGGTATCGGAGTCCATCAGAAGGCTACAGTGTTTGCAGATCTCTTCCTACAATTCTGAGGAATCACCAAAATTCCCGGTGCAATTGAAGGGATAGTAAAACCGCGACATCTTCATCTGGCAAGCGATGAGATTAAACAACTTCCAGACTTCATTGGAGAATTAAAATCATTGTGCACCCCGAATTTGTCAACTAATGGTTGGCTTAGCTCAAATTCTAGTCGATGAAAGTTACCCAAAGCCATTGGAAAGTGGGAGAAACTAGAGGAGCTTTATCTTGGTTGTCGCAAGGAGTTGGAAGGCGATATTCCAGATGAGATAGGACATCTTTCCTCTCTAAGAGTCCTAGATTTATGTTCTACAAAAATCTGTCGAGTTTTGAGAACAATTAACGTGCTTTCTTGCCTCTCAACACTTGACTTAACGAGGTGTGATGAGATTACAGACTTGCCCGAGCTTGCAATGAGTTTAGTCTATTTACATGTTCAATCCGGCGCGCCGCAAGTAGTCCCAAATCTTTCAAAGTTTACCAATCTAGTAGATTTGGCCCTATCCGATTTCTCTGCAAATCAAAATTCGTCAAATGTAAAGCACACATGTGACCTGGGGTGGATTGGAAGGCTATCCAAACTAAAAGAGTTGAGCTTGTATTTTCTCAAGTTCATTGCACCGATTCCGGAGTTGGGTCAATCGGGTCAGTCTAGCCGGGTCGGGTCGGGTCAAACCGACGACCCGGCACGTGCCCTGCACGTGCGCGGGCAACCGCCGGCTGACGTCACGAAGACGTCAGCTGGCACCACGCGCCACGCACGCGGCCCGCACGCGCCACGCACGCGCCCCGCACGCACCATGCACGGTTACCGCACGCGTGCGACGCACGCACGAGCGGCAGAAACCGCACGCGCATGAAACTTGTGGACACGATAGTTGAAGTGGTTTTGCAGGAGTTAAAGATAAGAGAAATGTCTGTGACTAAAGATTTAGTGGGACTCGATGATCGCGTGGCAAAAGTATTGGAAAAGTTAGATGTTAACCGTAGTGATGATGTGAGGCTGCTCGGAATTTATGGAAGGGGGGGTAGCGGTAAAACCACTCTAGCCAAGGTTGTCTACAACGAACTTCTTTCTCACTTTGGAAAGTGTTCCGCCTTCCTTGATGATATTCGAGGAGGGTTAAACCATAAGGGGTTAGTCTCGTCGCAGGAGGAGTTACTAAAGGAAATTGATAATGCCAATGCACCAAAAATTATTCGGGGAGTTGATCACGGAAGGGAGAGGATAGTGGGAACACTTCGTAGTAAGAAGTTTCTCATAGTTCTTGATGACGTTGATGAGATAAAGCAAATTGAGAATCTAATTGGACTAGATCGGTTGCGTCCCGGAACAAGAATAATTATCACCACTAGGAACATAGGTGTGCTGGAGACTATTGAAAAAAATGAAGTCGAAGAATTCTAACCTTGCACTCCAAATTCTAGCTTATGAAATGGTGGAAATGAAATTTAGCCATGCACTCCAACTTTTCAAGAGGCATGCGCTTTTGGAAGGTTCTCCGGCAAATGATTTTGATTTTGACAACCTCTTAATAGATATTGTCTATACTACTAGGAGCCTTCCTTTAGCCCTTGAGGTTATAGGTTGATCACTTTATGGAGAGCCCAAAAATAAATGGGAGAATACATTAAAACAGTTAAAGAAAATGCCTCATAAAGAGGTACAAGACACATTGAGGATTAGCTTTGACCCCCTAGAGGATATTCAGAGTGATATTTTTCTTGATATCGCATGCTTTTTCATCAATGAGGAGGATATTGCTAATGCCAATTATATGTGGGAGGCTTGTGAATTGTATCCTGACATCGAGGTCCTTGTTAGGATGTCTTTGATCAGGATAATGGACAACAAATTTTGGATGCATGACCAATCGAGAGACCTGGGACGGGAAATCGTTCGTCGAGGAGATGCTGGAGATGCTAAAAATCTCAAGAAGTGGAGTCGGGTGTGGACGAGCGAGGAGTTGCTCGATTTCTTAAGGACTGAAGAGGTAAAACAACTATAGGGTTCAAATGAAAAAGCGACATCCTGCCTTTGAGGATCCAACTTTCTGCTCATGATCTTTTCTTCCATTTCTTTCATTAAAATCGTAAATAACATTACTGGTCACTGACAAACTTCAATTAATCATGGCAATTGATTTATTGACTGAGGTATCAAGATGTTGAAGCACTTGATCTACGGAGGAGTTCTCATATCTCAATTAGCCATGAAGAACTTGGATGGTTTAAAAATTTGAGGTTCTTGAGATTATCTTATGGGACCTTGAATGGGGATTTCTTTGTTTATTTACCAAAGTTGAGATGGATTTCGTGGCATCATTCCCCACCAAATGTTAGCGTGACTAGTATCTATTAAGATAATTTAGTCGTCCTTGAACTTTTTGACAATAGGTTCACAGATGATTCAAAAATATGGGACTTAATTAAGGTATGGTTTCATCTCAATTTATAACGGCTGTCTCGTACATTATTTGACTTATTTATTTATAGTGTTTATACTTCCTTTTTGTAGATGAAAACCAAACTTAAAAGTCTCTCTTGTGTAAATTGTCATTTGCATTACAAGAATGCTAGACTTGTCTAGATGCTCAACTTTAGAGAGGTTGAAGGAAATAGACAGCTCCATTTTAAAGTTAAGGCACTTGCATGAACTGATTATCACCGATTGTAAGCTCATTGAGCGTGTGCCTGATGAATTTGGACTGCTAGTGAAGCTTGAGCGCTTCTCTTTGCACGGCAGCTACGGTGTGAGCATACTCCCCACCTCTATCGGCGACTTGGCATCATTAAAGAAGCCGGACCTTCCAATTACTCAAATTGGAAGCCTACCGGAGTCCATCAGAAGGCTACAGTGCTTGTCTGATCGCTTTCTACAATTCTGAGGAATCACCGAAATTCCCGGTGCAATTGAAGGGTTAGTAAAACCGCGACATCTTCATCTGGCAAGCCATGAGATTAAACAACTTCCAGACTTCTTTGGAGAATTAAAATCATTGTGCACCCTGAATTTGTCAATTAATGGTTGGCTTAGCTCAAATTCAAGTCGATTTGTCAATTAATGGTTGGCTTAGCTCAAATTCAAGTCGATGAAAGTTACCCAAAGCCATTGGAAAGTGTGAGAAACTAGAGGAGCTTGATCTTGGTTGTCGCAAGGAGTTGGAAGGCGATATTCCCGAGGAGATAGGACATCTTTCCTCTCTAAGAGTCCTAGATTTATGTTCTACGAAAATCTGTCGAGTTCCGAGAACAATTAACATGCTTTCTTGCCTCTCAACACTTGACTTAAGGAGGTGTGATGAGTTTACAGAGTTGCCCGAGCTTCCAACGAGTTTAGTCTATTTACATGTTCAACCCGGCGCGCCGCAACTAGTCCCAAATCTCTCAAAGTTTACCAATCTACTAGATTTGGCCCTATCCGATTTCTCTGCAAATCAAAATTCGTCAAATGTAAAGCACACATGTGACCTGGGGTGGATTGGAAGGCTATCCAAACTAAAAGAGTTGAGCTTGTATTTTCTCAAGTTCACTGCACCGATTCCGGAGTTGGGTCAATCGGGTCGGTCCAGCCGGGTCGGGTCAGGTCAAACCGACGACCCGGCACATGCCCTGCGTGCGCGGGCAAACGCCGGCTGACGTCACGATGACTTCAGCTGGCACGTGCCACGCACACACCCCGCACGCGCCACGCACGGTTGCTGCACGCGTGCGACGCACGCACGAGCGGCAGAAACCGCACGCGCATGAAACTTGTGGACACGATAGTTGAAGTGGTTTTGCAGGAGTTAAAGATAAGAGAAAAGTCTGTGACTAAAGATTTAGTGGGACTCGATGATCGCGTGGCAAAAGTATTGGAAAAGTTAGATGTTAACCGTAGTGATGAAGTGAGGCTGCTCGGAATTTATGGAAGGTGGGGTAGCGGTAAAACCACTCTAGCCAGGGTTATCTACAATGAACTTCTTTCTCACTTTGGAAAGTGTTCCGTCTTCCTTGATGATATTCGAGGAGGGTTAAACCAGAAGGGGTTAGTCTCATCGCAGGAGGAGTTACTAAAGGAAATTGATAGTGCCATGCACCAAAAATGATTCGGGGAGTTGATCACGGAAGGGAGAGGATAGTGGGAACACTTCGTAGTAAGAAGTTTCTCATAGTTCTTGATGACGTTGATGAGATAAAGCAAATTGAGAATTTAATTGGACTAGATCGGTTGCGTCCCGGAACAAGAATAATTATCACCACTAGGAACATAGGTGTGCTGGAGAGTACTGAAAAAAATGAAGTCGAAGAATTCTAACCTTGCACTCCAAATTTTGGCTTATGAAATGGTGTAAATGAAATTTAGCCACGCACTCCAACTTTGCAACAGGCATGCGCTTTTGGAAGGTTCTCCGGCAAATGATTTTGATTTTGACAACCTCTCAATAGATATTGTCCATGCTACTGGGAGCCTTCCTTTAGCCCTTGAGGTTATAGGTTCATTACTTTATGGAGAGCCCAAAAATAAATGGGAGAATGCATTAAAACAGTTAAAGAAAATGCCTCATAAAGAGGTACAAGACACATTGAGGATTAGCTTTGACGCCCTAGAGGATATTCAGAGTGATATTTTTCTCGATATGGCATGCTTTTTCATCAATGAGGAGGATATTGCTAATGCCAATTATATGTGGGAGGCTTGTGAACTGTATCATGACATCAAGGTCCTTGTTAGGATGTCTTTGATCAGGATAATGGACAACAAATTTTGCATGCATGACCAACCGAGAGACCTGGGACGGGAAATCGTTCGTCGAGGAGATGCTGAAGATGCTAAAAATCTCAAGAAGTGGAGTAGGGTGTGGACGAGTGAGGGGTTCCTCAATTTCATAAGGACTGAAGAGGTAAGACAACTATAGGGTTCAAATGAAAAAGCGACATCCTGCCTTTGAGGATCCAACTTTCTGCTCATGATCTTTTCTTCCATTTCTTTCATTAAAATCGTAAATAACATTTCTTGTCACTGACAAACTTGAATTAATCACGGCAATTGATTTATTGACAGAGGTATCAAGATGTTGAAGCACTTGATCTACGGAGGAGTTCTCATATCTCAATTAGCCATGAAGAACTTGGAAGGTTTAAAAATTTGAGGTTCTTGAGATTATCTTATGGGACCTTGAATGGGGATTTCTTTGTTTATTTACGAAAGTTGAGATGGATTTCGTGGCGTCATTCCCCACCAAATGTTAGCGTGACTAGTATCTGTTAAGATAATTTAGTCGTCCTTGAACGTTTTGGCAATAGGTTCACAGATTATTCAAAAATATGGGACTTAATTAAGGTATGGTTTCATCTCAATTTATAACGGCTGTCTCGTACATTATTTGACTTATTTATTTATTTATTTATAGTGTTTATAGTTCCTTTTTGTAGATGAAAACCAAACTTAAAAGTCTCTCTTGTGTAAATTGTCATTGCATTACAAGAATGCTAGACTTGTCTAGATGCTCAACTTTAGAGACGTTGACTTTTGATAATTGTGAGAGGTTGAAGGAAATAGACAGCTCCATTGGAAAGTTAACGAACTTGCATGAACTGAATATCATCGATTGTACGCTCATTGACCATGTGCCTAATGAATTTGGAGGGCTAGTGAAGCTTGAGCGCTTCTCTTTGCGTGGCTGGTACGGTGTGATCATACTCCCCACCTCTATCGTCGACTTGGCATCATTAAAGAAGCCGGACCTTTCAATTACTCGAATGGGAAGGGTATCGGAGTCCATCAGAAGGCTACAGTGTTTGCAGATCTCTTCCTACAATTCTGAGGAATCACCAAAATTCCCGGTGCAATTGAAGGGTTAGTAAAACCGCGACATCTTCATCTGGCAAGCGATGAGATTAAACAACTTCCAGACTTCATTGCAAAATTAAAATCATTATGCACCCTGAATTTGTCGACTAATGGTTGGCTTAGCTCAAATTCAAGTCAATGAAAGTTACCCAAAGCCATTGGAAAGTGGGAGAAACTAGAGGAGCTTTATCTTGGTTGTCGCAAGGAGTTGGAAGGCGATATTCCAGATGAGATAGGACATCTTTCCTCTCTAAGAGTCCTAGATTTATGTTCTACAAAAATCTGTCGAGTTCCGAGAACAGTTAACATGCTTTCTTGCCTCTCAACACTTGACTTAACGAGGTGTGATGAGATTACAGAGTTGCCCGAGCTTCCATCGAGTTTAGTGTATTTACTTGTTCAATCCGGCGCGTCGCAAATAGTCCCAAATCTCTCAAAGTTTACCAATCTAGTAGATTCGACCCTATCCGATTTCTCTGCAAATCAAAATTCGTCAAATGTAAAACACACATGTGACCTGGGGTGGATTGGAAGGCGATCCAAAGTAAAAGATTTGAGCTGGTATTTTCTCAAGTTCAATGCACCGATTCCGGAGTTGGGTCAATCGGGTTGGTCCAGCCGGGTCGGGTTGGGTCAAACCGACGACCCGACACGTGCCCTGCGTGTGCGTGGCAACCGCCGGGCGACGTCACGAAGACGTCGGCTGGCACCACGCGCCACGCACGCGGCCCGCACGCGCCACGCACGCGCCCCGCACGCACCATGCACGGTTACCGCACGCGTGCGGACGCACGACGGCGAAACACATGCGCATGAAACTTGTGGACACGATAGTTGAAGTGGTTTTGCAGGAGTTAAAGATAAGAGAAATGTCTGTGACTAAAGATTTAGTGGGACTCGATGATCGCGTGGCAAAAGTATTGGAAAAGTTAGATGTTAACCGTAGTGATGATGTGAGGCTGCTCGGAATTTATGGAAGGGGGTAGCGGTAAAACCACTCTAGCCAAGGTTGTCTACAACGAACTTCTTTCTCACTTTGGAAAGTGTTCCGCCTTCCTTGATGATATTCGAGGAGGGTTAAACCATAAGGGTTAGTCTCGTCGCAGGAGGAGTTACTAAAGGAAATTGATAATGCCAATGCACCAAAAATTATTCGGGGAGTTGATCACGGAAGGGAGAGGATAGTGGGAACACTTCGTAGTAAGAAGTTTCTCATAGTTCTTGATGACGTTGATGAGATAAAGCAAATTGAGAATCTAATTGGACTTGATCAGTTGCGTCCCGGAACAAGAATAATTATCACCACTAGGAACATAGGTGTGCTGGAGACTATTGAAAAAAATGAAGTCGAAGAATTCTAACCTTGCACTCCAAATTCTAGCTTATGAAATGGTGGAAATGAAATTTAGCCACGCACTCCAACTTTTCAAGAGGCATGCGCTTTTGGAAGGTTCTCCGGCAAATGATTTTGATTTTGACAACCTCTTAATAGATATTGTCTATACTACTAGGAGCCTTCCTTTAGCCCTTGAGGTTATAGGTTGATCACTTTATGGAGAGCCCAAAAATAAATGGGAGAATACATTAAAACAGTTAAAGAAAATGCCTCATAAAGAGGTACAAGACACATTGAGGATTAGCTTTGACTCCCTAGAGGATATTCAGAGTGATATTTTTCTTGATATCGCATGCTTTTTCATCAATGAGGAGGATAGTGCTAATGCCAATTATATGTGGGAGGCTTGTGAATTGTATCCTGACATCGAGGTCCTTGTTAGGATGTCTTTGATCAGGATAATGGACAACAAATTTTGGATGCATGACCAACCGAGAGACCTGGGACGGGAAATCGTTCGTCGAGGAGATGCTGGAGATGCTAAAAATCTCAAGAAGTGGAGTACGGTGTGGATGAGCGAGGAGTTCCTCGATTTCATAAGAACTGAAGAGGTAAGACAACTATAGGGTTCAAATGAAAAAGCGACATCCTGCCTTTGAGGATCCAACTTTGTGCTCATGATCATTTCTTCCATTTCTTTCATTAAAATCGTAGATAACATTACTGGTCACTGACAAACTTCAATTAATCACGGCAATTGATTTATTGACAGAGGTATCAAGATGTTGAAGCACTTGATCTACGGAGGAGTTCTCATATCTCAATTAGCCATGAAGAACTTGGAAGGTTTAAAAATTTGAGGTTCTTGAGATTATCTTATGGGACCTTGAATGGGGATTTCTTTGTTTATTTACCAAAGTTGAGATGGATTTCGTGGCATCATTCCTCACCAAATGTTAGCATGACTAGTATCTGTTAAGATAATTTGGTCGTCCTTGAACTTTTTGACAATAGGTTCATAGATGATTCAAAAATATGGGACTTAATTAAGTTATGGTTTTATCTCAATTTATAACGGCTGTCTCGTACATTATTTGACTTATTATTTTATAGTGTTTATAGTTACTTTTTGTAGATGAAAACCAAACTTAAAAGTCTCTCTTGTGTAAATTGTCATTGCATTACAAGAATGCTAGACTTGTCTAGATGCTCAACTTTAGAGAGGTTGACTTTTGATAATTGTGAGAGGTTGAAGGAAATAGACAGCTCCATTGGAAAGTTAACGCACTTGCATGAACTGAATATCACCGATTGTAAGCTCATTGAGCATGTGCCTGATGAATTTGGAGGGCTAGTGAAGCTTGAGCGCTTCTCTTTGCGTGGCTGCTACGGTGTGAGCATACTCCCCACCTCTATCGGCGACTTGGCATCATTAAAGAAGCCGGACCTTTCAATTACTCGAATTGGAAGCCTACCGAAGTCCATCAGAAGGCTACAGTGTTTGTTAGATCTCTTCCTACTATTCTGAGGAATCACCGAAATTCCCGATGCAGTTGAAGGGTTAGTAAAACCGCGACATCTTCATCTGGCAAGCGATGAGATTAAACAACTTCCAGACTTCTTTGGAGAATTTAAATCATTGTGCACCCTGAATTTGTCAACTAATGGTTGGCTTAGCTCAAATTCAAGTCGATGAAAGTTACCCAAAGCCATTGGAAAGTGGGAGAAACTAGAGGAGCTTTATCTTGGTTGTCGCAAGGAGTTGGAAGGCGATATTCCCGATGAGATAGGACATCTTTCCTCTCTAAGAGTCCTAGATTTATGTTCTACGAAAATCTGTCGAGTTCTAAGAACAATTAACATGCTTTCTTGCCTCTCAACACTTGACTTAACGAGGTGTGATGAGATTACAGAGTTGCTCGAGCTTCCAACGAGTTTAGTCTATTTACATCTTCAATCCGGCGCGTTGCAAGTAGTCCCAAATCTCTCAAAGTTTACCAATCTAGTAGATTTGGCCCTATCCGATTTCTCTACAAATCAAAATTCGTCAAATGTAAAACACACATATGACCTGGGGTGGATTGGAAGGCTATCCAAACTAAAAGAGTTGAGCTTGTATTTTCTCAAGTTCACTGCACCTGTTCCGGGGTTGGGTCTCCTTTCTCTTCTAGAACATCTTCATTTGAGAGGACTAGACCTGCAACCCCTCAAGCAGCTACCACCTTCCTTACTTTCTTTAAATCTTTACAATTTCAACTCCACAGGATCACCACTATTTAAGTCGAAAGTTATATTAGATTTGATGCTCAATGGCTCGGGATTGCAAGAAATTCAACTCGGGGGACTTTCACAATTGCAGCACTTATCTTTGCTCGGTTGTGAACTTCGGAGCTTATCCATACAATATAGCTTATGGACACTGTATGTACGTTGTTGCCCTAATATGATTGGGATTCAGTCTGTTGGGATGTCCGCATCACTGGAGATGTTAAATATCTATGAGTGCCGGTCAATTGGAAGGATAGTATTATGCAGTGAGGTAGGATCTCGCGGGGTCCTCAATCAATTAGAGTCTTCTTCGATTAAGATTACTGATTGTTCATGGGGAGTACTTCGTCTTCCCAATGCCTTCAAGAAACTAAAATGCCTTAGATTGTCGACGTGTGAAAACCTACTTGAGATTCAACCCGTCAGTACATTGTTATCCTTGCAAGTGATTGAAATTTATAGTTGCAATGCTATGGAAAATTTCAGCGGTATATCTAACTCGAAGAACCTTCACCGTTTGTTCATCCGTGGGTGCTCTAAGCTGTGGGTTGTCAAGGGCCTTGACGAACTAGAGTTTTTGACCCTGTTGTCTATCAGAGATTGTCCTTCACTAGAAACATTGCTTGACATATTGAACTCGAAAATACCATATGAGTGCGAAACACGAGTTAGCAATTGCAAAAAGTTGCTCGACTCTTGACTAGCATGGTGTTCTACTTTCAAGGATTGCAGAAGGATGGCTCAATGACTCACGCCTCATTCAAAGGAAAACACGGTGAGCCTCGGCCAGGATTTTATCGTAA
The DNA here is from genome assembly GCA_014182715.1 of Eucalyptus cloeziana. Taxonomy (NCBI): domain Eukaryota; kingdom Viridiplantae; phylum Streptophyta; class Magnoliopsida; order Myrtales; family Myrtaceae; genus Eucalyptus; species Eucalyptus cloeziana. The sequence goes on from CM024640.1 coordinate 16,540,009, forward strand.
CACCAAAGAATTTCAACTAAAATATGGCTATATGTAAATTTCAAATAAAGTTTTAGAATCAAAAGGTCACTATGTTTCCAATCATCATCTAAAATCCTAACTTGAAATTATCATTAATATAATCTTCTATGCAAAATAAGTTCTTTAAAGCTACAAAAATTTCTAAGAACTACCCACAACAGTTAATAATAACATAAACAAACGATATAAGACATCCATTAAAGATTCAAGAAAATATTTCCACATAATGTAACTAACACATCAGTTGTTACACCGACATCAACGAGGTAGAAAATATTCACATAAGATGTCCATAAAGCCTATTAAATAAAGACAACTCGAAACATCTAACGCTAAGTCAATATACGAATGGGGAAAGCTTCTTTTTGGTTCAATTTCTCGTTCTTTTCTTTTGTAAATTCTTTAAGCATTCTCGATAGCCATGGAAAAACTAACGGATATCCCTTAGGATTTCTCCTTCGCACATTCATCCCTCGCCTAATCGAAGTCATTCCTTGGGTCACAGTCTTTGTGGCTCTAACCCGAAGATATTTATCTATGAAAGCCATTAATAGCTCCTTGTACCTAGTAAATCTTTTGACCTCCCATAGGTGATTCAACATTCCTTGCCATTCTAGTGGAAGAGTGTTCATGAAAAATCACACCATCTGAGAATCTAGCATGGGATAACCGTTCCAAATGACTTCTTGAATTTTGTTGTTGATCTCGAGAACATGATCAATTACATTATCACTCTCCCATCGATAATCATTCAACTCAGCTATCAACCTTGAAAGCCTTTCCTTTTGTTCATTTGTAATAGCATGAATAGGTGTACGCACCTAAAGAGGAGCCATTGTTCCTACAACAAATGCTGAACAAAAAGGGATTACATTAATCCACATGGACATAATTGAAAAAAACATTCTTTTTTCTTTTTTTGTCAATGGTCAAAGTCAACAACCAATTGGTCAATGGGTCAACGGTCAATCGGGTCGGTCCAGCTGAGTCGGGTCGGGTAAAACCGACGACCCGGCACGTGCCCTGCGCATGTGCGGGCAACCGTCGGCTGACGTCACGATGGTGTCAGCAGGCATGTGCCACGCACGCGCCATGATTACCACACGCGTGCAACGCACGCATGAGCGGCGGAGACCGCGTGTGCATGCAACATGCGTTGCACGCACCGACGACGCGAACACTTCGGCCGCATGTGGCGGCACGTCCGACGACCTTTGGCGGCGAGCCACCAGTCGATTTACTCGTATCGATCAAACCTACAACCCTAGGCAATCATAAACTAGCTTCCATTTACCAAAAATCAAAAGACTAGGGGGGAACAGTATGGTGTTGGGATTTTCCGTCACCGATCGGCCGACGGCGGCGTTTCGCGAAAAATTCAACGAAAAGCAATTCACAAACACGAAAAGTGATCAGGAAACATGAACAATGCTCTAATATCAATGTTGGGAAAAAAGGATTCCCAAAAATAGCGATCCGACACTTAATCGAACCCCAAAAACAACAAATATGGAAGCATACCCAGGAAAACACATGTATCACCGATCAAAAAGCACATTATGGAATCGAACGTACCTTGTTTTCCATAGATTAAAACACCGATGTTGCGCTTCGAGGAGGAATTCGGTCACTGTTCTTCCGAGGAGAATACTGTTCTTTTAGGGAGAAAACAATGAGACATCAACTAAGAAAACGTAATATCACTTCTTAAAATTACATAACTTCTCTTTAGATAATCACCTTTTGAAAGATTTTCCCTTTTATTATTTTATCTATAATAAATTCCTCTTCTTCAATGGGCCCTTCATTTAAGGGTGGGTTTTTGGGCCCAACATGGGTGGACGGGCCTACTTAGGCCCATAAAAAAAAACCCATCACATTGTAATAGCCAACTTTTGGCCCCACTTACTAACGATATTGTCTGCTTTAGGCTACAAGACTCGGCTGTCCTATACCTTCATAGTTTTGTTCCTCTTGATTTCACCCATGAAGAAGACCTTGTGCTACTACTCCTTATATAGTAAATTATTCCACCGTCTCTAGTGATGTGGGATTCAATTCATTCCTGCCTCCTTAGCCATTCTTAAAGCAGAGCTATACTCCCATATCTCACAAGATCGGGTCATTACAGTCTCCCTTCTTGGATGAGTCTTGAGCATTTAGGAGTGTGCGCCTTGGCCGAGAGTCCTTCAATGGCTGAGTGAATTCTTCAATGCCGTGTGAGTTTTTGCATGATACTGTCCTTACCCGAGTATAGTTATGCTTGATCGTCCGTGAGGTGAGAATATGTGATCGAGTATGAGTGAGTCATCTTGGCCGAGTTCTTTTTTATTTTTTGCGTGAGCTCCCCCTTGGCTGGCCTTGCTTGGCCTTTGACTAATCTTGGAAATCCTAATCCTAATCCAAGTCCAACTCAGGAATTTGGATAGAAAACTCTGCTTGATCCTGGCCCAAAATCCATCTAGAAGATGTGCATGCACATATATGGCTCACGCATGACATATGTATGGCACATGCAAATTTCGGCTAGGCAATGGGAGAGAGAGTGACCGAATTTCTAAGAGGGTCCAGGCTCCAATGGGCTAAATTTTGAGAAAGTAGTGAGTTTGGAGCTCAATTTGAATAAAATTCACAAGATCGCCTACGTTTAGAATTAATGTGGACATGCAAATTATAAACAAAAATATCTTTAATTTCTAAACGTAGAGGAATACAGTGAAGAATGAGAATGCAAACTATGTAACATTGATCTGTTGTTTAGGAGTCACATTCTCTATTATTAACAGGCTCCGTCCCTTATATTCTTAAGAGACCCTCAAATGAGAAATTAGGTATCAACATGATATTTTGAGGGAGATAAGTCCCAAGCGCTTTCCATGTTCTAACAAATTCACCATATCCGAAAGAACGACAAGAAAATAAGTCTGCTCACCATAGCCAAAGCAATCACCATATGTTCTCGCTTATAGCCCCAAACCCGAAATTCTCCACACTTCCATGGTTCTACACCAAGAACTCAGGCACATCAACTTCAATTTTTTATGTAAGTTCAAGCTCGACGTGATATCCTAAGTTTCTTAATTGGAGTGATTTATATGTTCCATTTTTGTGAATAGAAACTATATTTATTAAATTTGTGATATCCTAAAATTCTTAACTTAAGTGACTTACATGTTTCATTTTCGTGGATAGAAATTATATTTTGCCCTTTCACTTTGAGTAGTGACAAGCATAACCTGAGTTAATTATAAATGAAGTAATACCGAAAATTTTTGCCTTTTTTTTTTATCTGTTTGATATCTTTGTGTAAGAGCCCGAGTTAATTATAAATAAAGTGATACCGAATTTTATTTTTTTTGTTTGAAATCTTTCTTTTCGTCTAAGAGTGTTCTTCCTTGGCTAAATAATATTTTCCTTTGTATGATAATTTGACATTTTAGATTAGTTAGCAGTTTTCTCCTCATGGCACTGAAGCAGGAGATCTTCCGTTTGAATCTCTTAAAACTCCTTGAACACTTACGTTTGTCTCGTAATATAATTAATTTCCATGCTTCAGTCTTAAGCCATATCACCAGAAGCATTAGAAATTTATAAAACATTAAACTAAAAACATCTATTAGATCAATCACAAAATTTTACATGAATTTCTTTTTACGTGCAAAAGAAATTATACCTTCGAAAAATTGGGCTTTATCATTAGCTCCTCAAACCAAAGATACAGAGAAACCAAACATATGTAGAGCAAGAATGAATGTTTATACATGTAGGATTCTTTACTGTTACAATAAGTACAATTCATGTGTGGCTAGCGGAACGAAGTTGGTCTTTGAAATCTCAATCCTTGCTATTCTCTTCCGCCGGACATCAGGACACGAAACCAGAAAACTTTCCACTTTGGCACGGCCTCTAGATCAGGATAAACCGTGTCAACGATATATGAGATGTGCAAGTAACCTGATGAACTTGAATTCATGAGGACTGTGTATACCATTTTTCCAGACTAACATATGCAGTTGGAGAACGGTCTCTCAGGTTCATTGAGCTCATGTGGGTGAATTTTTTATCCTTTCAAGTGGTGCATCGGTATCTACCCACCATGGTCTTCAGAATGCTTGGAAGCAGATTGCCCAACTATTTCTGGGACACGATCAAGCAAGCGATTCATCTCCTCAGGAAATTCGGCTTTTGCTCGGTTTGTCTTTCCACCGACAACCACTGCTGTTCCATCTTGCAAGGCCCAAACCTTAAAAAATTAACGGAAGAGCACAGATCAATGAGTACATGAACAAAGGGATATGTGCATAAATTGTGATGCTAATTTGTTGGTTAGAAAAAGAACTGATGCTCATTTGGAGAAACTGTGTATGTTATGCTCAGTCACATTAACTCTGCTCACGGTTCAATGTTTAGTAACTTTATGCCATGTCATGCCACACCTGATGACAAATCTTCTTGTGACCATCAAAATAAAACATTTACAACCTTGATCTGTTGGCTGAAAGCATGAAGTTTCCTCTTCAATAAGCATGTAGTCGGCTCATTTCAAGAACAGAATGTTTACCTGGGTATGAGATAAATAACTGATGCAAGTCGTGAGCATAAGAGCGCCAAACCCAGCATATACAATTGGCACCCCTGGGTCGGTCTGAGACATAAGTAGGTTTAGCTCTGAGAAGCATTGAGAAAAATTTAAGATAGCTGCAAGGCCATTACCTTCAAGTTAAGACCAGTACTGCCTATGGCATCAACAATAACAATTTTCGTGCCCCCAATGTCAATTGGAAGCTTAGAGTTTGGCCTCCGTACTCCAGCAAATTTACCATCTTGATCATAAAGGACAATTGATTGCAGATCACGAGCAAGCATTGATCTGACCATACATTATAAATGAAAAAGAAGTTAGAGCATAGCCATCTGAATATAAAATGAAACAAATAGACATGTTGAAGGTGAATATGGCACAAGACATTACTAATCCTCAGGTAGATGTATTTCACATATCAATATATGCAACTGATGCTCTTTATGATCACAATAGTGGTTTACTTGGCATTTCACATATGTTTAAACAAAAAACACTTCCTAGCAAACTGCTCAAAGGTCAAATTCTGCCCCCACAAAGCTAATGTAGATTATTTTTTGTAGCATACTATGCCATATTTTTGTCCTGCTCTTCTTCTATCAACCTAGAAATAGGTGTCCATAACTGAGACTTAAAGATTCTCAGATCTTCAAGCAACACTTACAAATATCCCACAAGTGCCTACATAACAAGGAACTTAAAAGTGAAGACTGGAGCAAAAAAGAACTACTCTGGTCCAGTTTTCAGATTCAGAAATAACCTCAAAAACATCTACCTTACATTTTCCTCATTATCAAAGGAACAAATATCAAAACGTGGCCCCACAAATTAATATATGCAGAAGTCAGAGTCTCTACTACACATGCAGAGAGATGCTTACATTCCTTTCACGCTAGAGGCATCAGTGTCACTGACTGGCAAGAATGTCCCGAAAAGCTTCTTGTCTCCGTTGATCTGCAGAGGCGCCATGGGCAAATTAAAAGGCCCTTCACTGTCTTTAAGCACTTGTAGAGCAGAAAAACTCCAATCTGTCTGGTATATGGTGAATCCACCATATCTCAAAGGGTCATTCACACTAATTGTTTTTCTCATAACCTCCTTTCCACCAAGGTCAAACAACGATAAATCAGTGTGAAACTGTGATACCTGCATCAATGAATATTTTAAGATGGTGAAGCAAGAAAAATAAATAAATAAATAAATAAATAAAAGGAAATGTTCCAACAATGAACCTACAGGAACCTATTGCTAACAGGAAGGATTTCTAAATTTCTCGGTTCCATATAGCTTCAATTATTTTTCATGGCAACAACATGAGAATGCAGAACAACCATGAGATAAACATAAAAGCTTCTCTTTGTTTATCTTCCTATTCTATCTTTCACACATACAAAAACTGACATACCTCTCCACTATCATAGTAGTCCATGTAGAATCGGTTGACATGAACTTCAGTGTTAAATTCTTCAGAGGGATTAGAGAGAAAACCAGTAGGTCCCAATACATCTCCTATAACGAAATTTAGCCCCTGAGGGACAGTAACTGAACCTTTGAAGCTTCCTGTAGCACTAAGGGTTCCACCTGCCATTATCAGCAGCATCGCCAAGTGCACACCAATAGGAGCAAGCGGCCAGCCAAGCCCTTGAAAGCATATAGTGACGGTCCTTTCAGAAAAACCTAGAGTAAATTTAAGAAGAAGAATTAGAGAAAATATAGTATCCATGGATCAGCAACCTTATTGCATAAGATAGGCATCACATGGCTATTGTCAATGAACTCATCTGAATAGGTCTACGTCCCCAGTGCCAGTGAAAGAATGGAATTGTCGATTAATTAAAGTTAGCATTCATGGTGTTTCACTTGTTGAGGTAGAATAAATTCAACTTTGCACTGTCATAATAAATAGATATTGGAGTTCTAGAGCACCCATTTTGACCAGTATGCAAACTCATTGAGCTACTGAAAGTACAAATATTGACTGATCAAATTGAAGAAAGAGAAAGTACAATGGTTGGACCTCATATCCAGAACCCATCAAAATGATGCCCAAATCTTGCACTGATGCTCTAGAAAGCCTCTCCGAAAATTCCTGCTTTCGAATGGCCTCGGAGGATTGCAAAAAATTCCACCTGCACGTACCCATCTAAGTGGCTAAGATATTGCTGCATTGACTTAACTGAAGAGGAGTATTTGTTGAGAAAGTAGTCAAACCTTCTTGCAACCTTGACAAGCGGAATTTGTGTTGTGTAAGTGCAGGCCATGAGTGAAGTGCCCAGAAGAGCCAAAGTCCCAAGAAAAATTGGGGACGAGTACATGTGGTCGAAACCAAGTGTGAGAACCCATCTCCAAGTAAAGAATCCCAATGCAGGATTGTCTTCGGGGTATCTCTGGAAATAAAAATCAGGAGCCTCTCCTTGATCAATGATAGTGCCTATACATTGACAATATATCAGGCTAGTGTTGCACCAATCCTAAAGAATTCCGTGCAATTCCTCATCATTTCATGTGAATGAATGTGAAGAATTGGGCAAATAGCTCACAATTCACAAATTCAAAAAGCAGAGCAAACAATTGAAACTGAAAAATTCACAAAATGTAAGCTTTCCTGCACCAAAATGAGGCTCTATTTACCACCTTCACCCCCAAACAGACAAACAATCTGTCGCAACCCAGCCAGGCCGAAGCTACCCATTTCACAAAATTCTCTCCTAAATACAAGCAAACAATAAAGAAGCAACCAGCAAATCAAAAGAAAAAGATGAACTTGAAAAAAAAAAAAAGAAGGCAAAAGGGTTCAAACATACCAAGAGCCATGAGTGCAGCAACAGTGGCCATTTCTCCAATTGCCAAAGGCAAGTTAGACAAGACAGACAAAACCCTTCTGGGCAACCTCTTCAACCACATCCCCATGGCCCCATTTTTATCATTTTCCAACGATTTCTCCGCTTTGGCACCATCTTCTTCCTCAGCCAGAGGAGGAGGCATGTTCTCAGAGAGCAGGATCTTCTGGGAGACGAGCTTTGTGCTGCTTTTGGCGGTGTCCTTTTGAGAGGATTTCAGCTTGCAGGAAATGGGGGAAGAGAGGTTTCTCTGGGTGGTCTTGGGGTGGTGGTGAATTTGGAAGGGTTTAAGTGGAATTCTTCTGGGTGAAGGTGGGTTCAGAGGATTTGTGAACGTGTTAAGGGACTCCATGAATGCAGAGTTTCGTGAAGAACAGGGAAGAGGTTTCTCAGAGCACCAGTAGTGTCTGAGCTTAACCGCCGTTTCCAGTTGGTGGTTTAGCGGGTTTTTGCTCATTTCGGATAAGGTTGCGATTTTTTTATCTGCAAGAAATTTTGCTCCTCGGATACAAGCAAGGTATTCTTTTCTTTCCTTCCTGATCATAAAAAATGCTGAGTTCAATTCATTAAAATTGAGGGACTTTTTGTAATTTAAACCAAAGGAATTTACTGATTTGGTTTTCAATCCCGAGGGATAAAAATAAATAATGTTACATATGAATTATCCACGTAAGATGTTTAATTCAAATTGAGATACACCAAATTACATGAATAATCATTTTCTAAATTGAAGAAATATGGCAAATTAGAAGGATTATTATATTCTGATGTAAGTTAAATATTGTACATGGATAATACATGTGACATTTTTTTTTGTTCACTGTTCAAACGTACTGGATTGAAGCCAAATAAGCAAATTTCATTAATTTAGATTAATGAAAAGATAATGTTGAACATTTTTCATATATTTGAGGAACCAAATTGAATATACATAAAAAAATTTGGAGATCATATTGAATAAATTAAAAATTTATGAACACATCATATGCTAAACAAAAGTTCAGAGATCGTTCGTGTCGTTTTCCCTTTAAATTATCCTTTTTTCAATTGACCTTCATAACTTGTTTTGTGAGAAATAATCTTATTCATCAATTCAATTTTAAATGAGATTAAAAGTATCCTCATAGTCAAGTACCAAGTGACGATACTTTCGAATTCCGACAAGATTGGTACAATCGGATCCCAACATATATTCGGAAAAAAATATAATAATAAAATTATGCACGTGAAGAACATGTGCATGTCTAGACTGGCACTAAACTACTGAAGTTTGTCATAGTGGCCAACTTTTCAATATGGAAGGGGGAGGTGAGAGGTTCGAATCTCCATATTCTCAGAGATTGAAATGGAGATGATTTAATTTTAGGAGTAGTTTCGATTTTCACCTCCTATAAGGAGGCAGGGTAAAAATTTAAGAACGAGAGTTAAAGTAAAAATAGAATAAAACCAACAAAAAAAAAAAAAAAAAAAAAGACTGGCACTACATGTGGGCCCCACGGCATCGCTTGATATTTAGGCATGAGATATTTTCCCTTCTTTTCAACTTTATTCTGTTCCCTAGCTTTGGCTATTGAAATTATCTGGCCGGCAACGGGCGTGGCAGAATCCATAATTACGTGGACTTCCAAGCCCTCTTTCGTGAACAAGATCCAGGAGCAGTGGATCCTCATCGCTCTCGTCAGAAACAGCACACACTCTCTCTCTTTTGTTTTCGTCATCAGTTGTGAAACCCACGGAGAAATCCTCCATTGCCGAACCCTCCAAGCTCACTGGTACATTTTCTCTCTCTAATTTCTCATCGTTCTCTCTCTTCCTCGCTCGTTCATTCAGTTCCCGAATGGCCCGTTTGATTGCGGAGGAAGTTCTCCTACAGAGAAGAAAATGGGTTAAAAGGGGAAACCCAGAAAGAAAAATCGGAGCTTGGGAGGCTTGAGAGGCTTGTTCTTGCGAAGGGCTAGTTGGGTCGATCGATTTCGTCTTGTTGATGTGCGTTAGCAGTGTTTTTCGCGTTTCTTCGGGTTAGGAAGGCGAAATTCAGATGAACAATGTGACCGGGATATGTTGTTAGCTGGGGGGACAGGTTCGTTGTCCGTCCTTGTGATTAAGTATAGTTGTTATTCGGAGGATTCGACACAGGCATGGCTGTCGTGAATCAAGTGTTAAATCTGTTTAACTTGGGTTTGGATGGGAATTCAATCTGTTGAACAGTTTTGTGATTGTTTTCTTCAGTTTGGTTTGATTAGTTTCCTTGTTTGTTCAGTGGGAAAAAAGAAGAAGTTATTTGCTTCATTTACTCGTGCATGCATAGCTGTCTTCTTCTCTGATGCTGTTGAATTTGCTGCTGTGCTTGCTTGCAAATTATGACAGAACTAGTTTTTAATTCTTTGTGTCGTTGTCCTTGAGCAGTTATCTGTGGTTTCTAGTGTTGACGGGCTTAAAGACTACTTCAACCTTTGAACGTGAATCCATTCATCTATTGGCCAACTTACCACTATTGGGATTGCATCAATACTTCAAGTCTCCAGTGCACTCTGTAGTGTAGCATCGTCACCCTTCCCCTTCCAGAATTGTTGACCACACAACAAATAGATGTCATTATGATGTGGTAAAAGTTTAAGGCCAGTTTTCAGGGCAAACAGATTGTTGGCTGAATTCTTGCTGATATCTGGTTAGCAAAATAAAGGAACCTAACGGTTCTAGTTAGCTATATTTCCTGAAAGGACAAAACTTTATCAAGAATGATGCTTCACTCACTGTGCGTTCCTGCAATACCAGCCTTCTCTGCTTCCTGTTCCAAAACTATTAAGGCCTGTACTAAAGCTTCCTCTCCATACCAACCACTTTACCTCAGATTTCGTACGTCTCATGTTGAAAATGTTCGGTATCTAAGGACTCTTGGTGTAATAGACCCTGTGTCCAGGCATAAAAAACTACCTTCACCAGATACCATTGACCGAGTCCTCAACATTGTGAACTTTCTCAAATCCAAGGGCTTTTCGGAGTCAGACTTCCCACGCCTTGCTTATCTTTGCCCGGGGCTCTTTGCTTCTGAACTCGATCCTACTGATATTGCACCCGTTTTTGAATTCCTCACTGTTGAAGTATTGGCTTCAGCGCAAGAATCATGTAGTTTGATCAACAAGTGCCCTCAAATACTATTTTCAGACGTTGAATACTGTTTAAAACCTACCCTTAATTATCTCAGGCAACTGGGAATAGGGAGGCTTAACTTTCCAAGTACTCTAAATGCACATTTGTTGAACACACGAGTGGAGAAGCTTCATGGGAAGGTTAAGTTTTTGAGGAGCATTGACTTGACACATCAAGAAATAGCAAGTATTTGTGCACGACTGCCATCCATCTTTGGTTACAGCATTGATAACAACTTGAGGCCCAAGTATGATTATTTAGTGGAGGAGATGGAGAGGAACTTGGAAGAACTGAAGAAATTTCCACAATATTTTGCATTTAGTTTGGAGAAGAGGATAACTCCGAGGCATTTGCATCTAAAAAGGAGAAATGTTAAAATTCCATTGAATAGGATGTTACTATGGGGTGATGAGAAATTTTATGCAAAGTGGAAATGAATTAAAAATAATTGTTAATTGTTGGTGTCCTTAATTTCCATCTTTGTATTCTACTATAGGAATAAGTGATGGATACTTGTTCTCAGATAGTTAGAGAAGTCCTTACTTTCTTTCATATTTGGGATGTATGGTTAGGTGTAAGATACTTTGTCTTTACGGACAAGGAACAGATGTTTCTGCAATAAGATTTTCCTCCAGAGCATAAATGAAGTTGTCAATTTTTAAGTTTTCTTTTTCGCTAAGGCTGGTGATATCAAATCAGTGTAAATCAGTTTTACTGTTTCTTCTAGTAAATAGCGGTGTTGCTTATGCCTATGCAACTCCAGAGCATCTCTCTTCTAGCTTGCCCATATATGATTTTATATGCAATTACTTATTGTAAGATATTGTTGATTCTGTTCAATGTTGTCCTTCAACAGCTCTGTGTGGCATGTGCACTGACATAATTCCAATATTCATTTGTCATTTCATCAAGTGCATCCATAGTGGCCAATCTCAGTTACATTGAACAGGTAATGCAATCAAGTCATTGAGACAGAATACAAAAGAGAATGAAATCCTGTGAGCCATCAACTTCAGCTGATGGAAAAGGGCGTGCTTCTTTAACCCTGCCGAAGGTGGTTAGAGGAATTGTATGCTTATCGGTGCTGCTCTTAACGGCTTTTATGATGTTAGTGTACCTTGGCTTTCTGACTGCCGTCCCTCTGAGATTTTTCAGCGTACATTATAGCAGAAAAGCCATATCATTTTTTTTTGGCATCTGGTTGGCTTTGTGGCCTTTTCTCTTTGAAAAGATAAACAAGACGAAAGTTATTTTTTGTGGAGAGACTGTTCCTCCTAGGGAACGTGTATTGCTCATTGCAAACCATACAACAGAAGTTGACTGGATGTACTTGTGGGACCTTGCATTGCGGAAGGGGCGCATAGGTTACATAAAGTATGTTCTCAAGAGCAGCTTGATGAAGCTGCCAGTATTTGGCTGGTCATTTCAGCTTTTGGAGTTCATCTCTGTGGAGAGAAAGTGGGAGATTGATGAATCATCTATGCATCAGATGCTTCAAACATTTAAAGATCCTAGGGATCCCCTCTGGCTCGCTGTTTTCCCTGAAGGCACAGATTTCACGTAATTTCTCTTCATACTTTTTAATTATGCTGAGTACTTCATTTGACCTTTATTATCTCCACATCTATGTTTATCTTTAAATTGCTTCAGAGGGGAGAGAGAGAGAGTAGCAATTTGAGACCTTGTACTTGTCCAAGAAGATTTAATTGATTCAACTCTACTACTTAAAAAATGGGTAATTGTTATACAAATGCTGTCTGAAGACTTTGGGAAGCACTATTAGTATGTTCATAGGATGTGCATAATGATCAGTGTTTGAATGGATTCCAACTTTCAAGCAACCTAATGGGGGAGGGAGAAAAGTGATGAAATAAATAGGAGATTGGAGAGAGGACTTTTAGTAAGGACCGGTCTTCACGCTTTAGAGATGATCTTTTCCAAAACCAACCTCTCCTTAAATTTCTAAATAATAGGCATCCAGATATGCTTGTTCAAATGAGCTTGCAAATGGAGACCTAAGCAGGTGATTAGGAGAGTGAGAGGAACCATACCCATAGAGACTTTCATGAACTCATACTTAAAGGAAGAAAAAAATTACCATCTTTGGTGTTGAAAATGATCATCTTTGAAGAAATTGGTTGCAAAATTTTTTTGAAAGAAATTGATTGGATTTCTTGAAACTAGAAGAGCAACTCATGGTATCAGTGTTGGGAGGCAGATTAGAGACAAGCAAAGTGAGTTTCTTCTTCATACATCTTCAAAAGGGGGAAATGGGAAAAGGACAAACTTTTGGCTTGACACTTGGTGTAGGAAAATGTCTCCCAAAGATCGTTTCCTGTCGTTTCCTGGACCTTTTAGTATTGATGGGAACAAGGTGGACCTTGTGTTTGAATGGTATCTGTCCAGTTATGGGAGAATTACTTGGGAAGTTGATTTTTCGAGACAAGCCCAAGACTAAGAACTTGAAACTTATGCTAGTGTTTTCTGATTTTCAGTACGATTGAAAGATTTCTCTCGATTTTGCTGATTATTTGCATTGAAATAGTTGTAAAGATGGAACTTTATCTGTAAAATTTTCTTGCAGCCTGTTAAAATAGAAAGCGAATGAAGACAGACCCTTGGAGAGTTATTTGGAAAGTGAGAGCACCTACTGGAGCCCTTTTTTTTTTCTTTTTTTTTTTTTTTCGGCAGCTTCAAAAGCAACTTGGAGCATAATCTCACCTTACCTTAATAAATTTGCATTAAAGAGACAAAGCATGGGTCAATAGGTGCTTCCTTTGCAAAGCAAAGGCAGAGATGGTGAGACATCTTCTCCTTCATTGTCCTTGGGCAGATTATTTTGGGTGGCCTCTTATGCTTTCATCGGGCTAACTTGGGTTATAGGATCATAGGATCTACTGAGCATAAATTATGGGCTTGCAGGGCCCCCATTTGCCTCGCATTAAGAAAGATGGATATCTCCTATCCCTCATTCTGGTTCTCTTGTTGATTTTGAAAGAATATAAGAAGGGAGCCATGGAGAGAATTGCGTCTTTTGGTAATTATTGATGATCAGCTGAAAATAATAGATTTTTCGGTATAGTGGGAATTTGTGCATGCAAATGCTTTGATTGACATTGTAGATGCTTTATCTCATAACCAAGCACCAAGGGGGTTCGCAACCCTTGGTGCCCCATCTTTTACCTATCAAAAAGAAGAGTAACCAAGGGAGTTCGCAACCCTTGGTGCCCCATCTTTTACCTATCAAAAAGAAGAGTATCTTCTCTATAAAACACTCTGGTTTATGTATGGAGGAGGTCCCAATTCTTTTGATTTTATATGTTATTACCCAAATTTATAGTGCTCAAAACAACTTGATAGGCTATGAGATGACTGGATTGGCTGTCAAATTGGTCCATAAGTTCCTTTGTGGCCAATCTGCTGTTACTGACCCCTACATCCTTCCGCCGAGCCTGCTAAGAGGTGACTAATATTCAGACTTAACAATTAAACCTAGTAGTTAAATCATGTAAACCATATTAACAATGTATTCAAGAATTGTTTAATTGAACTTTATCCTTTTTCTTGGCCTGTGATAAAAATATCATTTATCTGAAGAGATTAAAAGTAAGGTTACATTCACAATCCCAATAATCCTGTTCCAAGTTCAGTCATATTCAAAACGTCAATTGATATAAAGGACTCCTAATATAAATTGATATTTATCTCCTTAGGATCATCTGTGCTTCGTAATTATCTTACAACAATTTTGATAAGATGTCTTTTTGTTCATCAGGATAATGGATCTTTATATTCTGCCTACAGATTGATGAACTTTGTTCTGTATTTTTTTTTTCTGTTAGCTTAGTTGCCTAGTGGATTGACCCTAAAATGTTCATTGTAGTGAGCAGAAGTGTGTTCGAAGTCAAAAATATGCTGCTGAAAATGGCCTACCAATCCTAAAAAATGTGCTGCTTCCAAAGACAAAGGGGTTTTATGCATGTTTGCAGGAGTTGCGGGCATCTCTGGATTCAGGTTCTCTTATTTTTGCATCTGCTTTGACTGATGGAGTGGCAGTCTTATATTTATAAGTGAGGCATCCAATATGGACCTTGTAGGTTCCACATAATTTGATAAAATAGTACTATTCTAATTGGTAGTCATAAAGAGGAAGCAAGTGTTCATGGCTTGGTGATAATAATTATCACTTTTTACCACGACACCTCCAAGTCAAACTTTCTAATGTTGTAGCAAATTCATCAGTTTTTCCATGTGGAATGTGAGAAGCTATATCTTAATAAGCACTTGTTTCAAGATTTGACATGAAAAATGAGATCGTATGTATTGTGGTTTCTCAAAATATTTTTAATCTCATGGAAAATAAGAAAAATGAAATTATAGTCTTCACCTTTCCAGAATGATACAGGGGATGAAATCTTCTTGTTTTCTTCTACTACTGAAAAGGAGAATTCATGAATCACGGTCCCTATATCTTGAGCTAAAGTGAGAAGAAATGAGTATGGAAAATATTGTTCTAGGGAAAGAAAAATAGTACTCTTACTCGAAATTCAGTGAAAATGAATCGTCAAAGTTGTCCTGTCTACTGTTTCTTCCAGCTTGAGTAAGCTTCTTTCCCCTATGGCAGTTTATGATGTGACCATTGGCTACAAATACCGTTGCCCATCTTTCATGGACAATGCATTTGGTGTGGACCCCGCAGAGGTTCATGTTCATGTGCGACGTGTCCACCTTGATGACATCCCAATGTCCGAAAATGAAGTCACTTCTTGGCTGATGGACACATTCCGCTTCAAGGACCAGTTGCTCTCTGACTTCCATTCTAAGGGCCATTTTCCCAATCCAGGAACAGAAAAGGAACTCTCGACAGTGAAGTGCCTTCTGAATGCTATTGGGGTTATCTTCTTGACCTGCACATGTACCTATCTCACATTTTTCTCATCCATATGGTTTAAAGTTTATGTTTCTTCCGTTTGTGCATATCTGGCATCTGCAACCTATTTTAACATTCGGCCACAACCAATTGCTGGCTATGGCAAAGCTGTTATTACTCGCAACAGTGCCAAGCATTGATCAGGAATAATTCAGAAACTCCAATTTCTTTCCCCATTATTTTATATCAACAGTGTTGAAATCTGTCTTACTCTATATCCTTCTGTCTCTAGACGTCTGTATTTACCGAGTAGATTTCTTGAGGAGTACTCTTTGAGGAGTACTCTTTTAGGGATGACGAATGTTGGCTGGATATTTTTTCTTCTCATGGATGATTTCATGTTGCTGGGTTTCTGCAGTCTCGTCTTTCATTTGGTTTATGCAGCATTTTATGTATTGTCTGTCGTGGCTACTACTTGCTGCTAAAAGAACCTTACAATTTCTATGTAACAGTTCAGTTTTGTATTAGTCATCTGAACTTGTTTAATCAATAAGCGGAACTTCCATAAGGTCTAAAACAAGGTCTTATACTTTGAATATTGAGAACTTGCCATCCTACCCTATACTTCCAATTGTCAAAATACCTGCAAAGTTCTATCTATTTATCAGTGTAACTAGGGAAAGTTTTACCATAGGTTTTGACATGATCTCCGCATGATTGTTAATGCTTCTTAGTTAGGCTCATGAATTTAATCTTAGCTCCAAACTTTAAATCGACAAGGAAAGTTTCCTTGTGTCATTAAGAGGGAAGCGGCTATCCTCGTAACATATCATCCCTGGAAGGTTGTCATTAGGAGGGAAACGTCGATGATTGTAAGACCGACCATCCTTGAGTATCAAATGTCAGTCTCATTTCATCCAGATTTGATGAGTCATTTTCGAACATGTCGTAGCACATTAAACTTTGATAAGATTGTACTTCAAGCCTCGGTAACAATAAGGGAAAAAGTACCTAAAAAATGTCATTACTTTTGTATAGCGACTCTGCAAAGGGAGCATAATTCATTGTCTGCGTCGAATGATGCGACCGTGGTGAGGCCGAAAAGGGTTCGATTGGGCCAGATGGATAAGGACTCCTTGTCCTTTGTACAGTCATCCCAGCTTGGTGGAAATAAAGAGCGAGAGGATGGAGGATCGTGCTAGGGTTTACAAGTTCCTTTGCAAGATTGGGATTATCCCTGACGAGCTCGACAGGCTGGAGCTTTCGGTCACAATCAAGGTATGAAGGAGCGAATTGATTTTGTTCACAAATTAGGGCTCAAGATCAAGGACATCAATAATCATCCTCTGGTCTAGAGTCACGGTGTGAAGAACACGATTTCGGTGCTCAATTTGCTTTATATCCTAGCGCTCCGTTCGTTTAGCGGAAAATGTGGCGTTTTTGGAAAATATTTTCCAGAAAGTCATTTTTCAAAAAAATGTAATTATTTTCCAGTGTTTGGATGAAACTCCGAAAATAAAATGGAAAATATTTTTCATTTGTTCGGTAAGGAAAATATTTTCCTCCATATACTCCTTTTCATTTATTTTATTTTTTAAAATGGATTTTTCATATTTTTTAAAAATTGATTTTTAATTATTTTTAATTATTTTTCTTTTTTTCTTTTTTTTTTTTTTTTTTTTTGTTTTCCATCTCCTTTCTTGGCCGATCGCTGGCCAGGGCGATGGCTTACTACCGGCCACCGACGTGCCTCGACTCGGCCGATGAGCACGAGGCTCGCCGCTCACCGGATTGGCGAGTTTGAGTGTCAAACTCGAGGCTCGCCAAATCGACGAGTGCGAGCTTGAGATCGACAAGCTCAAGGTTCACTTGGCGACAACCGACAACTAAATAGCCAAGAAAGAAGAAGATAGGAAACAAAGAAAATAAAAAGAAAAAATGAAAAGAAATAGAAAAAAAAAAAGAAATAGGAAATTAAAAATAATTCGAATTAAAAAAGAAAAAGAAAATTAAAAAATAATTCAAACAAAAAAAAAGAAAAGAAGAAGAAGAAAGGGGAGGAGGAAGTGATGATTTGTAGAGCTGTGAGATAAGAGAGATCAGTGAGGAAAATGTTTTCCAATTTTCAAAAGTAAAAAACATTTTCCCTAATTTAGAAGATTTTTTTCCTTTCATAGAAAACATATTCCCCAAGGAATTCCTTTCCGGTGAAACGAACGCCGAGCATCTGTCATCACAAAAAACCTTTCATTGCATGTTTTTTTAAACAGTGTTTCGCGTTTTTCTACCGTCTACCTAAATGCTAATTTGAATCTGGTTGCTTTAAAATGATGTAGAGGTGTACTAGTATCGATCAACTCGAAAGCAAAATTCAATGGTGCCGCCTTTTAAACGATGTTATAATCACACATGCGCACTTTCTATAGAAAAGCTCATTTGGACAATGCTTGCTTTTTAAATGGTGTTATTGCATAATGACATCATTTACCGTGAAAGCTAATGTGACAGCATTAGCTATGATAACACATTTGTAGCACTATCGAAAATTTTCTAATTTAGGTGAGTGTTTGGTGTTGCTTCCAAGCTAAATTTTATCCATACTATCCAACGTGAGTTTGAAGGAACATATTAAAGATATCTTGTAGATATTACAGACACATTATATATTCTGCAAATTATTCAACTATTTAGCAACTATTTAGAAAATATTTCAATAGTTGCTTATTAGGGCATCAAACCACAAGTCATTTTGGGTTTGGATTTTCTATTTAGATCAGGTTTATTTCACGAGCTCAAACTTAAGATGTATCTCAAACTGCATAGTAGAAGAGGAATTAAGAACACGCCTTGATACCACTGGATTGGCTTGGAATGTTGGTAGTTTATTGGACAATTTCAGCCTTGACAGTGTTATTCACGGCATTGGGAACTATTTGCTTGAACACATCCGATGTGCAGCTCACGATGTAATTACCCATATCATTTCGTTGTTCTTTGAGCAATCTTTTCATGGCTGACATCATACTGGGATTTGGTGCAACTTCCTGATCGGTTCTTCGCTAAGCTGCCTTAGAAGATTGACATCTCCCTCTTGGTTATCCTTTGCCATTCATCCAACGACTGAGGACTCAGAGTACATGTCGTCCTCATTGCCAGTTTGTGGTAGTGGGTTGTTGTCGCTATCAATATTGTTGGGCTATAGTTGATTTCTTGTTCTTGCCATTGTATTCTCCTCAAATCAACAAAATGTGTCCCATCAAGTGGTCAAAAATATGTTTCACTAAAAAAGTTGACACTGAAATACTTTTTGGATACAAATCGGAGTGAATAGGCAAAGGTTGTGAATGGCTCTTGGTTGATTTTGGTCATGAAAGTAAATGATAAGAAAATTAAATTATATGGAAACTAGATATAATCATGTCCGGGCCATGTAAATTGCAAAAACATTGAGTTTTGTAATTGATTTTTTTTTTTTTTTTGGGGGGGGGGGCTTTAAAAGAGTTCACTTAAGGTATTTATAGCCCACAAGCAATAGTTACACATATGGTATTCAAAACAGCGTAAATAGTTACACAGTTCGCTTAAGGTATTTAGACTTTTAATGTCTTTTATAGTATCAACAACGATAATTTACAAGTGAGGAAAATGTCTCTGTGAGGAGTCCTCACGGCGTCCAAAACAGCTTAAATAGCTTCTCATGGTATTCTCCTCCGGTACTCATTCTCTTCTATCTTCTTCGTCCTCTTAGTCCTCAATTTGTCAAAATAGAAAGAAACAACTTCCCCGCTCGCCATTAGACACTCGTCTTGCTCGCTTCTTGTCGCTCGTGCTGCTTGACGCTCACCCTGCTTGCCTCTCTTTGCTGACCTTGCTCGTTACCGAACCCATTGGATTGGTCTGGTCCTCGATCGCCTTTTCAAGAAGTACAAAAAATAAAATAAAAAAAATTATCAGTTGGTCCTGGATTGACCCTAAAACTAGACCGAACCCATTGAATCAGTGTGGTCCTTAGTCCTAGGCTCAATAGGATTGATCCTCGATCTAAAAAATTAAAGACCAATACTATGCGAGTTGGTCCAATACTATGCGAGTTGGTCCTAGAGTTAGGGAGTGGACCGGCCAAATCTGTACCATGCTCACCCCTACCACATATCACAGATTTTGGACCATTTTGACTTGGTTTTTTTTTTTTTTTTTTTTTTTTTTTTTTGGTCGTAACTAGAAATTTCATTAAAACTTGGGAAGCTTACAACCGGGCGCTAGGGTGTCGGCATGCAAGGTTTAGCAACAGGTAAGGCGGATATATGTTCCAATCCTGGGCTGAAAAATTGAAAAGCTAGGCCTTAGCGGCCCAGTCAGCCACAACATTTCCTTCACGCTTACATAACTGAACAACTAGGTTTGAAAAAAGAGAAAGGGAATCGGTGGCTTCCGCGAGCAAAACGCGAGCCTCCCATGGCGGTGGTTCTTCTCTTGTAACAACAGCAACAACAGTACTACAGTCCGACTCAAGCGTGATCGGGGCCTGATGAAGCCCTTGGTTCAACAGATGGCGGAGTGTGAAAGTGAGGGCCTGAAATTCCACGATCAAGGCTAATGCTACTGGAAATCGTGCCGTATGCACATCAGTAAGGCGACCATACTGATCTCTGCAGATTGATGCCATTGATCCGTGTGTGCTCCCTGGCTGAAAAGAGGCGTCGATATTACATTTCAAAGTGCCTGGTGCCGGAGGATGCCAGATCTGATTGTGTTGCTTCTTTCCTATAGATCGTGTTGAAGAGGATGAGAGGGAAACCTCGTGAAGTCGCGTATGTGAGAGTGCATTCTCCGCTGCTAAATAAGGATCCAGCCGATCGCCCCTGAAGATAAAGCCGTTCCTCATTCGCCAGATTTGCCATAGGACATTGGCGATGAGCTCCAAAGCAGGTGAGTTATTAGGCGATTCAACTTTTTCTGTCAACCAAACTTCTATACGAGTGACCGAACTAAGCTGGATATCTATGTTAATCTGTGGATGAAGTCAGATGCCTATTGTCCATGAACATAATATAAATAAATGCTCTAATGTTTCTGGAACTTGCTTGTTACATACCGGACAAAAAGGTTTCGAACTGATATGCTTCTTGAATAAATTGTCCTTAGAAGCAATCGCATTGTGGTAGATAGACCAGAGGAGTAGTCGTAGTTTTGGGACTGTACGCATTGTCTAGATTTTTTTCCACATTATCTTAGGATGTCGATATGATGTTGATGCTGTGCTATTGTTTGGAGTTCTGTTCACAGTAGTCAGAGCATGGTAATTGCTCTTCACTGTATGGCGGCCATCCTTGTTGGCTGTCCAGATTAGTTGATCAGCAGCTAAAGTTGGTCTTACTGGAATGGTTAGAACCTCTGCTACGATATGATCATCTAAGAAGCTAGTGAGTAGAGAGGTATTCCAGCTATTGTGGATGGGATCAATGAGATCAGCCACCAGTTTTGGTTCCTCTTTAGCCGCAGGTCCACCTATGACTCCTCTCGGCAACCAACAATCCTTCCTAATGCGAATTTGCCTGCCATCACCCACTGACCATCTAACATGAGGAATAATAGCATCCCTACCAACCAGAAGACTCTGCCACCCCTAGGAGGGTCGAGAACCTCGATTCGCCAAGTGGAAATCCGTAGAGTGGTAGTAAAGACCCTTAAAAATTTTACTCCATAGAGCTTGTGGCTGCTGCAGTAATCTCCATGCTTGCTTACTGAGCATGGCTTTGTTAAATTCTATCAAATCACGAAATCCTAGACCGCCCTCGTGCTTACTCCTCTTTAAAATTTCCCATCTCTTCCAATGTATTCCTGCTTTATTTTGATCATTTTCCACCAGAAACGAGCAATGATCTTCTCTATAGTTTTACAAAGAGATAATGGAAGTTTGAAAATTGACATAGCATAGTGAGGAAGTGCCTGGATAACAGATTTAATGAGAATTTCCTTGCCCCCTTTCGAAATAAACTTTTCTTTCCATCCTTCCAGCTTTGCTTGTACTCTCCCCAAGAGCCAAGAGAATATTTCCTTTTTAGATCGGCCCCAGTCATATGGTATTCCCAAGTATTTCCCATAGTTTTGTAGCACCGGAACTCTCAATTCTGACTTTGGTTTACTTTTTTATTTTGCAACCAGCATATTCCTTGGTCAAATGACCTACTTTTTGCTTTCGTCGCTTTTGGCCCAGATGAAAATTCAAAGCTGACCAGATTCATCGCAACTTCCTAATAGCAAAATAGATTATTAAACGTGGTCTAATTCTACTGCTAACTGACATTTTATAATGTGGGACACAGCTGGGCAATTTTGACTCTTGCAGCGCACGGATCGGGTCAAAGGAGAAGTCAAATCAAGCACGTCATTAGATGTGCACGGCAAGATTGCCATAATAGCTATAAAGAGAAATGCAGTTGTCACTCTGAAATAGCTTAAATAGATCAGAAGCAGAGTTTCCAACCAAATTCAGAGAAAAATCGTTGGCAAAAAGAAGAATAAGAGAGTCAACGTTACATTTCACATGGAAGAGGTCGTGATCGTCGGAGCAGGCATCGCAGGCCTAGCGACGGCGGTGGCCCTGAAGAAGGTCGGCGTGCAAGCATTGGTGCTCGAGAGATCAGAGGGGCTGAGAGCCACAGGCGCGGCCTTAAGCCTCTTCCCCAATGCCTGGCATGCGCTCGACGCTCTCGGGGTTTCGGAGAAGCTCACCTCCCTTTACCCTCCGTTTTCCAAGTAAGGTTTTTCCGTTCTTGTATTTAATACTTATATTCCCAAAAAGGGTTTTCACGTGCATATTCCAACCTACTTTCAAGTTCCTTTTACTTAGTTAATTCTTATTAGATTAAACTTCTCATTAGGGGTTACGTAACCGACGTGAAGACCAAAGCCATTCAGGAAGTGCGTTTTGATGCAAGCAAAGGGTTCTGCAACTCTCCACAATTCTGCATTGTCTATGTTTTTTTTTTTAATGTGTAATGCTAAAGGTTTCAACATTTACACTGTTTTATATATTTTAGGAGTGGAGGTGGACAAAGAACGGTACACCGGAAGATCTTATTAGAGGCATTGGCGGCGGAATTGCCTCCAAATACCATCCGTTTCTCTTCAAAGCTCACTTCCATCGATACCCTAGTGGAGCAAGGCTCGTCAATTTGTATCCTCGCGCTGGAAGACGGAACTATCATCAAGTCCAAGGTTCATAAAATTCTCATACCTAAGATCTCTCTCTGAATTCTGTGGTAATAATACTATTTCAACACTCCTCGGAGGATCTGCAGTCGATCGATGGATTCATTGTTGTTTGAAATAATATGTGCCACGTGTTTAGGTTGTCATCGGATGTGATGGAGTGCATTCTAGGATAGCGCGTTGGTTAGGACTTGGCGAGCCAGTTGATTCGGGCCGGTCCGCAATTCGTGGGGTGGCCGTGTACCCACAAGGCCATGGGTTGAGCCATGAGGCTCAGCAATTCGTGGATGTCTCGAAGAGGGGTGGTTTTCTTCCTCTCAACGACAAGGAGGTCTACTGGTTCTTGGCCTGCAAAGCTCCTCCAAAAGGTATTGCCACATGTCCTTTCTATAGTTGCAAATGTGCCCCAAAAAAGGGTACATTTTTTTCATAGAACCTCCAACTACAAGAATGTCTCGTCCGCTTGCATATCGGATGGTCCGAGACTCCTTCTGTAAGATCTAATAGTGATACTTAGATTGATTTTTTTTTTTTTTGTCGGTCCTACGCTAATCATATTCTAACATTCGCTCTCAGACTTTTGTCCTGCCCTGCAAGGCAGGGCGTGGGAGTTGAAACCCACTCCTAAAAAGAAACGATTGGTTTGCGAAGTGAAGAAATGATTTTTTTTTGCACAAGAGCGTTTTCTAAAGTTTATAAAAAAAAGGCTCTCTCTTCTACATTTCAGATGCGGACATGGGAGGAGATCCAAATTTACTGATAAGAGAGGTGGTTGACAACTTAGCCAAAGACTTTCCTCCCTTGTACCTCGACATCGTCGGCCACTCCGACTTTTCCACCTTGACGTGGGCTCCGTTTATGTTTCGTCGCCCGTGGGACGTCGTCCTCGGGAACCTGACCCGCGCGAACATCACGGTGGCTGGCGACGCCATGCACCCCATGACGCCGGACTTGGGCCAAGGTGGGTGCTTGGCACTCGAGGATGCGGTCGTGCTTGGCCGGCACATCGGAAGCTCGGTTTCCCAACGGGGTGAACTCGAGGCGCGTGATGTCGGGTTCGCCCTCGAGAGGTACGTCAGGGAGAGGAGGTGGAGGGCGGCGATGTTGATCGCGGCATCATTTTTATCGGGGTGGGTTCAGCAGGATGGGTCTAGTTGGTGGATGAAGTTCCTGAGAGACGTCGTATTCTACAAGTTTCTGTTGGGAAAAGCCGTTAGTGCTAGTAGGTACGACTGCGGCAAACTTTGCTAATGTCTCTACTTTGCCTTCTATTCGTTCGAAAAACGCCGACAGCGACCGTCGACTAGGCAAAATATTATATAAAGTAGCAGATTGACCATTTCCGAAGTCTCACTGCAGTCGTTGTACTTGATCGAGAGACGATTACAAACAAGGAAGGAACAAGAACTCAGCTCCAGCTTATGGGTTCATTACAAAGCGGATCGAGATATCACTAATGCAGCATTTATTTTGCAAATTATTCAGATATTTAGCATATTTATGCGTATTACATCGCCGAATTTGTGTTCAGATTCGTTGATATATCGTAGTGGAGGTTTTTTCTTTTCTTTTTTTTTGATTTGAGGCCAATAAATAGACCATGGTTGTAATGCTGAAGTTAAGCAATTCAATTGTTTCATTTTTCTTTCTTTTTAAGGGTCCATTTGTTCCGTTGAAAATATACCACTTCTCGAACATATTTTACGGGAAAATGACTTTATTTTTTTTCCTTTTTGCTTCTTCCTTGGCCGGTCGCCAGCCACGGCAAAAGTTGGTGATCGGCCATAGGCAAGCTCTTGCCTAAGGCTGGCGAGGCTCCACCTCACCAAACCCTACGAGGTTGAGCTCACCTAAGGTTAGCGAGCCCGAGCCTCACCAAATCAATGAGCTTTGAGCTCACCACAAGTTGACAAAGCCCGAGGCCTCGCCAGACCTTTGGCGAGGCTCAAGCCCACTAGATCTATAGCTTGCCACAACTTGCCGACGCATCCTCAAGCAAGTTCGACCCTACTAAATCTTTTGGAAAACGTTTTCCAGTCCTTTCAAAGAGGAAATCATTTCCTTATATTTAAGCTTTGGGAGGAAAATATTTTCCGTCGACACATTTTCCCAAGAAGATCAAACACCAAAAAATGAGAAAAATGCATTCCCAAAAATATTTTCCCCAAAAAAGAGAATCTAAAATTTGGCCTCAATTTGTCAATTTGGGGAAAAAGTGGCATCTCCCCCCCCACCCTTCTTTTTCCTTGTCACAATTTGCACTTTCTCTTCATGTTCTTCTTCAATTTAAAGAAGATCGGGGTCAAAGGATCAATCGATCGATCCTCTCTCTCTGAGCTTCAATGGAGAATCTAAACACGAGCGACCCTCTTTTTCCTTCAAACTTCATGAAAATCCACCATCTCCGAGAGCAATGGCTCAGGCGATGGCAGCCGCAGCAAAGACAGAAGCAGTTCAAAGTACGACCGCAATCGCCACCAGGAAAACCACCTCAGCGACAAACGTCGCCGCTGTTGCTACCGCCTTTCCCATCTCCAGATTTTAGAAAATGATGGCGGAAAAAATTAGCCCTTGGTCATTCTCTCTCAATTTTCATTTCTGGGCATTCATCATCATCCTTAAAAGGTATAATGAGCAATTGTGTTAACCCATATTTTCAAATTTTAGAATGCCATCCCCAGGGTTGGTATAATTGGTTGAGGGCCCAAAAATTTTCAATTCAAAATTGTGGGCAAACTTTTCTAGGTCAGGACCACCTACAGAAATTAAAGGCCTTAACCGGTTCATGATATTTACAGATTGTTCCATCGTCTTTTGGCATTGGACTCTTCATGTATGTGCCCCCGGATTAACAAAATTTAGAATGTGCAGATAAACATTCAAGAATTTCAAAGTTATGCACTTCGATTTTTTATTTTTATTTATTTGATGAGGAAAACAAATTCATCCACTCCTTCACTCATATTCAATGTCTGCTCTGTCTACATTGTAATCATAACTGTGATAAAGTCGTCCATAACACCAGTTGCTTTGCCTCCAGAAATACCCGATCATACCATCAAGTGAAAATATAAGTAGATAAAGAGGCTACGCCTTGAACGCTAATATTGTCAATCAGTCCTTAAATATCTTCCTTTGTTGTTATCTTCTTCATTATCCTTTGGAAAAATTTCTGTTGGGAATTTCTGATTCCCAGAAATCGGATTCGACACTAAATCGAACCCCTAAACTAATGCGGAAGACCAGCCCGAGAAAATTACATGTATCACCGATCAAAGGCACACCACGAGTTCGAGCGTACCTTGTATCCATAGACTAAACACTAACGCCAATATGAGAAAGAGAATTTAGCCATGTTCGATCCGATGACGCCAATTCGCCTTGAAAGGAAGATAAAGTCGTCTTCTTGCCTTTGTTCTTCTTTTGGGAGGAGAGGGAGAGAAGGAACGTACATACTGTTGAAAAGGTACGTTCCTCCCTCTCTTTTCTCCCTTAAATACGTCCTCTCCAAAGGACGTGTCCCTTCGGTACAAGACGCTCCCCCAAAAGTTACAACCCTTCAACGTGTCCCTCCATCCATGGGCCCTAAATTTGTGGACCGGGCTTTTAGGCCCATCATGGGCGGACGGGCCAGCTTAGGCCCATCACTTTAATTAAATAAAACCATCATCTCCCACTCGCACATGATGGGTTGAACATGATCCTCTTTACTTCTCTACAACATTCATACTGATGAATAGTCCGTGCGACCAGCATACTTTGAGAGCTCGTTGCTATATATCTGTTAGGAATATATAGCAGCTCATAATGGGCATCACATTTCGAGTAAATTTAGTATGCAGTACCCTAGATCGATTGATCACATTTATATCTCTCTTGATCTCTTTTAAACAATGATATATTTATTGTATTCACAATTATGATTATCCCAAAGACAGTCATAACTGGTCGACCAGTGAATACAAAACTACAATGTGATTCTCCAAATCCGATCTTTCTCTTTCCTTCAAACTCTCAATTTCAGTTCAACTTGCTTTTCTAGAAATGTCCCATTAGATTGAATCAATTCATGATCATTGGCAACATCCTAAGATAACAATCATTGAACAGAAATCTTGAGAATAAGTAAGAGTCGTGAGGGCACTAAATTGAGGAACTCTTTTCCTCAAGAGTCTCATACGGCATAAAAGTTGAGATCAAACTTTTGCCACTCTTATTGGTCGTCTCATGCATACGTAGTATGATATACGTATTACGGTATTAACTCCTTTCCCATGGAGCATATATCTACACCATCAATACCGTATAGATGATAATTCAGATATACCCAATGTCTAACTTGAGTTCACGTATCTTTTCATTCACAAAATTCATCAGAGCTCGCATCTGGCATCTTAGACAGATAAAGTAAAATATGTTGGGTATTTTACTTTCGGACATAGTACATATCATGTCCCCATCTTAACACTTAGTTAATGCAACATATATATTTTAAGTTTGAGCTCTCGATTATCACCTAGATAATAAGCTTAAAAACCGTTTCATCTCTATTTATCACATAGTAAATAGAGGCAATTACCCGTGTGAGTGGGCTAATCTATATCTGTCCGACATACTTTCTCAACTTAAAGTAATGCACTGAGCATTAAGATGCATAAAGATTAAACAAATATTCATAGGCATTAATGATGAAAACACAAATTCATTAAATGTGAACAACTCAGGAAAATTACAATATCCAGTACATCAGACTCTACGCAAACCTAGAGATTTTACTTGACCACAAAACGCATCTCTAGGTATTGGCTTTGTCATAGGATCTGCTACCATTCTATACGTAGATATGTATTGTAAGTTCACATCCTTTCGTGCAACCATATCTTTAACAAAATTATACTTGGTATCTATATGTTTGGTTTTGCCATGATATTTTGGATCTTTGGTGTACGTTATAGCTGCTTGGCTATCACAATTAACTAATAATGGATTTGCAGCTTTTTCAATAACACCTAAATGATCCAAAAATCTCTTAAGCCAAACTCCTTCTTATATTACTGCTGATAATGCCACGAACTCAGCTTCCATCGTGGACAAGGCTATTCACGTTTGTTTCTTACTGCTCTAACATATGGTGCCATTATTCAATAAGAAAACAAACCTAGAGGTAGATTTCCTTTCATCTAAATCTCCTTCCCAATCAGTATCAGAATAGCCTTCGAGTCGCAGATCATTTCCTTGATAACTCAGCGTATAATCAGCAGTTCCTTTTAGATACCTCAGTATTCTCTTAACGGTTTTCCAATGTGCTTGACCTGGATTGAATTGGTATCTACTCACCATTTCAACTGCAAAACATATATCAAGTCTTGTACACCTCATAGCCTACATCAAGCTCCCAACAGTACTAGCATAAGGAACATGTTTCATTTGTTCCTTCTCTTGTGGAGTCCTTGGACACAGTCTATAGCTCAATCCTTCATCTTTTGCAATAGGAGTATCAATGGGTTTACAATCTTGCATACAAAATCGTTCAAGAACCTTATTTATATATGTTTCTTGCGAAAGAGATAACGATCTCTTCGAATGATCTCTTGAAATCTTAACTCCAAGAATGTATGCAGCCTCACCCATATCCTTCATCTCAAAGTTGGAAGACAACCAACTTTTGACAGTGTTAACAAACTCTATATTGCTTCCGGCAATTAGTATATCATCAACATATAATGATATGATCACAAATTGATCTTTGGATCTTTTGATATATACACAATGATCCTCATCAATCATTGTAAAATCATATGCCATTATGGCATTATGAAAACGTATATAGCATTGTCTTGATGACTGCTTTAGGCCATAAATCGATTTCAAAAGTCGACATACCTTATCTTCTTGGCCTTTTGTAAAGAAACCAACATGTTGTTCCATATATATTTCTTCCTCTAATTCTCCATTAAGAAAAGCAGTCTTTACATCCATTTGATGTAACTCAAGATCCATACTAGCCACTATTGCCAGAATAATGTGAATCGAGGTAAATCTCACCACAGGAGAAAATGTTTCTTCATAATCAATTCCTTCCTATTGATTATACCCCTTCGCCACAAGGCGAGCCTTATGCCTTTCTATCGAGCCATCAGCTTTACGCTTTATTTTGAGAACCCATTTGTTTCCAATAGCTTTGCGTCCCTTTGGAAGATCAACCAGTTCCCAAACTTGGCTTGACTTCATTGACTCAATCTCATTTTCCATTGCATGAATCCATTTTTCCTTACTAGGGTAATTCAGAGTCTCATTAATATTTCTTGGCTCATCCTCATTTTGTGGGGCAATGATAAAAGTTTCCCCTTCAATGTCAAAACGTCGACGGGGAACACTTTTGCGACTTGTTCACCGTATGGGAGATTGTACACTTTGCACATCATTCCCCATTACGCTCCCATTAGGATTAGATAATGATGTTGTCGTCTCATCATGTGGCTATAATTGAGAATGAGTCGAATTTATTTCATCACTTCTCATATTACTCCCACTTGGACAAACTCCATTAATATCATTATCTTGATCCAAGATTTCAAATAGGGAGTATTCTTCACCTATTTCGCCCTTCTTAGGAAATTCATTTTCTAAGAATGTGACATCCCGTGATTCAAATTCAGTTATACTCCCACTTTCCTGCTTACCTTTGAACACATACCCTTTCGAGTGTTCGGAATATCTTATGAAAATACTCTTCTTTCCTCTAGGACCCAATTTCCCAAACTTGTGAGAGGACTCATGAGTATAGGCAGCACAACCCCATGGCTTAAGAAAACTTAAGTCCGGTTTCCTATCTATCCATAACTCCTATGGAGTAGAAGTAACTGATTTGGAAGGCACTCGGTTAAGTATATAGGCAGCAGTTTACAATGCATCACTCCAAAAAGATGATAGGTAAGTTAGCATGTGCCACCATTGACCTAACCATTTCCAGTAGGGTTCTGTTTCTTCTCTCCGCAACACCATTTTGTTGAGGAATATATGAAATAGACAACTGTCTTTCTATTCATTTTTCATCACATAATTTTCTGAACTCATCAGATAAATATTCTCGACCTCGATCGGATCTCAATGCTTTTATTTTCTTGTTTAATTGATTTTTTACCAAGTTCATAAACCTTTTGAAACAACTTGATACTTTAGATTTATGAGAAATCAAATAGACATATCCGAATCGAGTATAATCATCTATAAAAGTGATGAAATAAACAGCTCCATACCTTCCTCTCACATTCATTGGACCACAGACGTCAGAATGGATTAAATGTAAAGGAAATTCAGCTCTTTTACCTTTTCCAATGGTTTCCTTGTCGTTTTCCCTACTAGGCAATACTCACATATGGGCAAATCGACTTTTTCAATGTTGTCCAACAAGCCCTCTTTAACTAGTCTATTCATACGTTGTTGGCCAATATAACCAAGTCTAGCATGCCACACATTCACATCATTATCATATGAATTAGGAGACGTGAGAAGATAATAACAAACATTTGTATTAATATGGTTAATATCTAATACAATGAAACCATCCAGAAAATAACCACAACCATAGTAGTTTGTATTCAAATACAAATCTACACCTCTATTATGGAAGTTCACATTAAAACCAAACTTAACCAACACTAAAACAGACACTAAATTTCGACGAATCTCCGGAGCATACAACACATCATGTAGAAATAAAGTGCGTCCACCACGCATGTTCAGTTGGCAGGTGCCAATTCCTTTAACTTCAGCTCTGGAGTTGTTTCCTACATAGATCCACTTAGTTCCAATCGGAACTCGTCGAAATTCTACGAAGGATTCTCTATCCTTCGCTACATGGTCCGTCGCTCCTGAATCTACAGTCCACAAAGGATTAGACTCAGTTAAGAATACAGAACCTAACACATATGCAAAGTTCCCAATAGTACAAAGGGTGTGTACCTTATTTGGCTCACGATAATCGTGGGCATAGTGACCCCTCTGGTCACAGTTGTAACATTTCAACCTTGAAATATTCTTCACATGAGGATGTTTTCCTCTCTTCACACGAGAACGTTTTCCTCTCTTTTGTTGGTTAATTCTTGGTTTCTTGCAAGAAGGACTTGATCCCTTGCTTTCCCACATATTGAACAAATCAATGCGCTTGTGCTTAGAGCTTGATAACCCTACTGAGCTGAAAGCAACACAGCAAATATCTGTATCCCGCTCAAATGCCTTGTGGCGATCATCTGCTAGCTCAAGGTGATGCACAGTATTCTCAAGATCTTCCATAACATGGTCAAGAGCTTTTAGTGCTTCTTGCTTTTCTAGCACATATCGAATTCTCATATTCAATATTTCACTATTCTCGTCGTTCAATTTGTCTTCTTTGTTCAAATCAGCAATTATGTTCTTAGTTGCTGAATCCATCTATCTGAACATATCAGACATACATGCATGAAATATTAATGCCTATCACTTATGCATCTATTTTGCACAAACCCATCATATTAATTAATAATTTTAAGTAAGGTTTCAGAATCAAAATGTCACTATATTTCCAATCATCCTCCAAAAATCCTAACTTAAAACTATCATTAATATAATTGTCCATGCAAAATAAATTCTATGAAGCTACAAAAAACTTCTATGAACTACCCACAACAGTTAACAACAACAGAAAGCAAATAATATTTTGACATCCAACAATGATATAATAATAAAGCTTTCACATAATACAACTTATATATCAGTTGCTACAACAACAATAACCAGGTAGGAAACATTACATAAGAAGTCCACAAAGCACACTTAATAAAGACCAGTCATAACATCTAAAACCAAGGCATCATACAACGGATAGGAAAAGTTTCTACTTAGTTCAATTTCTTTTTCTTTTCCTCTGTAAAATTTTCGGGCATTCTTGACAGCCACGGAAAAACAGATAGATATCCCTTAAGATTTCTCCTACGCACATTCATTCCTTGCTTAATCGAAGTCATTCCTTGGGTTGCAGTCTTTGTGGCTCCAACCCGATGATATTCTTCTACAAATTTCATTACTAGCTCCTTATAACTAGTAAATCATTTGACCTCCCATAGGCGATTCAACACTACTTGCCATTCTAATGGAAAAGTGTTCATAAAGAATCGCACCATATGAGTATCTGGCATGGGATAACCGTTCCAAATGACTTCTTGAATTTTGTTGTTGACCTCTACAACATGATTAATTATGTCGTCACTCTCCCATTGATAACCAAAGCCTTTCCTTTTGTTCATTTGACATTGTGCACACAGATGCGCGTGGCTTACGGGGAGGCATTGTTCCTGCAACAAATGCAGAACAAAAAATGGATTACATATAATCCATATAGACATAATTGAAAAAGAAACACATTCCTTTTTTTTTTTTTGGGTCAACAGTCAACGGTCGGTCAACGGTCAACGGGTCAATGGTCAACGACGACGTAACGGTCAACGGAGAGTCAACGGTCAACCGGGTCAGACGGGTCGGTCGCCGGATGGGTTAGGCCGGTCGGCCGGTCGGGCCGGGCGGACCGGTTGGACCGGTCGGGTCGGGCGGGCTGGTTGGACGAACCGACTGGCACGTGCGGCCCGCGTGCAGCGGGCGCGTGCCGCGCATGCGCCATCGGCGGCACCCGCGCACGTGCGCGCGTCGGCTCCGCGTGCACGTGCGACACACACGCCTGCGTGTTCGAATCGGCGCGTGCGTTGCACACGCCAAATGCACCGTTTCACGCCGGCTGCGCGTAGGGGCGCGTCCGGCGGCCTTTGGCGGCGTTCCGCCACCCGTCGCGCTCGTCTCAACGAGACCTTCCATCCAAAGCCTTCAGAATTGGATTTCGACTTACAGAAACTCGAAAAAATTGATGAACAGTGCTCGGGTGTCGGGATTTTTCCGCCCCAATCAGTGTCGGCCAATTAATTTCACGAAAAAACAATAAGAAATCATCCACGAACATGAAAAGGGTCGGGAAAACATGAACCTGGGCTCTGATACCAATGTTGGGAATTTCTGATTCTCAGAAACCGGATTCGACACTAAATCGAACCCCTAAACTAATGCGGAAGACGAGCTCGGGAAAATTATATGTATTACCGATCAAAGGCACACCACGAGTTCGAGCGTACCTTGTATCCACAGACTAAACACCGACGCCGATATGAGAAAGAGAATTTAGCCATGTTCCATCCGATGACGCCAATTCGCCTTGAAGGGAAGATGAAGTCGTCTTCTTGCCTTTGTTCTTCTTTTGGGAGGAGAGGGAGAGAAGGAACGTACATACTGTTGAAAAGGTATGTTCCTCCCTCTCTTTTCTCCCTTAAATACGTCCTCTCCAAAGAACATGTCCCTTCGGTACAAGACGCTCCCCCAAAAGTTACAACCCTTCAAGGTGTCCCTCCATCCATGGGCTCTAAACTTGTGGGCCGGGCTTTTAGGCCCATCATGGGCGGACGGGCCAGCTTAAGCCCATCACTTTAATTAAATAAAACCATCAATTTCAAATAAAAATTTGAAATACTCTCGTGTTTTCAAAAAAGGGTATGAGATGAACATTACTTCAAATAAAAATTTAAAATATCTTCATTTTCTCAAATAAGCTCATGAAGTGGACCTTATTTCAAAAAGATCATAAAGTGTCATGTCACACTCAAAGAATGACTTGACCTCATCAATTGATTGAGGCCATTTTCGTCATTTTATTTAAAATTCTTTCCTTTTTTTCTTTTTTCCATAAAAAGTCAAAAAGGAAAAAGTCAAAATTAAAAAAAAAAGGAAACAACAAATAATTCAAAAAAAAAAAAAAAAAGATGGGGAAGGGTTTTATTTATTTTTTAAAATTTATACTTTTTTTTTTTTTTTACTTTTGTCTTTTTTGGAAATAAATAGTAGAAAAAGAAAAAAGAAAAGAAAGAAAAAAGGAAAGACAGAGAAAAAAAAAAGAAAAAGAAGAGAGTAAATGATGGAAATGCCCTCAATCAATTGCTAGAGTCAGGCCTTTCTTTAAGATTAACATAACAATTCAAGTCCTTATTTGAAATAAAACTCACTTTAGGCATATATGCGAGAAAACGACAGCACTTCAAGTTTCTATTTGAGGCAATATTCATTTGAGGACATTATTCAAGACAATGATAGCACTTCAAGTCTTTATTTGGAATTTTCTCTTATTCTAATGGGAAGTTAAATCTCCAATTAATGGATAATTTAGGGCCATTGACATGAACTTATCTCTTACTTTTCACATTATTACTCTATGATCTCTCTACCAATTGTCTTCACGGCACCAATTTTCGCAGCAAAACATCGATTGTAAACATTAAACAAGTCAAATAAATGGCCTAATCACCCGAGAGGAGTTAGCCCCCCTTAGTTAACCGAAGAGCGGATCTAGCTTTTGATTTGGTTCTCGAGATAGATTACTCCGAAACCTTCACAAACTTTACTTCTAGTGCAAAATAAGGTTGATACATAAGTAAGATTTCCAAAGATTTGTGATGCATTCCGAGACACACAGGCCTTTAACATGGATAAAAGTTGGGAAATAGAGAGACACAATCTCAAAACATTACGACAAACAAATGATAGCCACGAGAAAATTGTATCACTCTCTAATGAGTCGCCTACATTTCCACGGGAACTTGAGGCAAGGTCGCAGGAAATTGATTCGGCGGACTGAATGATTCCTCATGGCCCTCGAGGAAATCTCCTACTATGGCCAGGCTTGGTTCCAGCACCAGACTCCGCCACGCCTTCTCAACATCTGCCCCAGGACTCTCGAAAACCCCGGTCGCATCGATGCGGCGTATGTTCCACCCGCGCTCTTCCCTAAGCGTCCGGATCTTCTCCACTTGTCGACGGGTTAACTTGAAGGTGTTGACCTTGATCTCGTTGATAGCCTCATCGAGCAACACCTCCTTCGGCTTCTCGTCATCGATCAGACGGTTCTCGGCTCTCAGGAAACGGTCCATCTCCGGGACTCCAATCGCACGGCGAATGCCACGTGAGTAGTCGGCTTGCAGGACGAACACTCCTCGCACCTCGTCTATCAGGCCCGCAGCAACCATCTCGTCCACCCGTTTCGAGACGCGCTCGTTCAGAACGGGCGGCGACACATCCAGCCAGAGGAAACAGCAGTCGTAAATGGACTTGAAATTATACGTCGGGTCCTCCACGAGCACCTCAATGAAGGAGTTAGATCCCCCGGCAATGATTGCGGCATGCCCACGTTGCGTTATCTGATTGACGGCGGTCAACGTGTCTCGACAAAAATCATGCACCGAGAAATCGACGTCGGGGTCGTCGATCACTCCTAAGAGGTGGTGTGGCACACCTCGACACTCGAGATCGGTGACCTTGTTGGTGACGATGTCGAGCCCCTTGTACACTTGGATTTTGTCGGAATTGATGACCTCGGTTTGATAATGGACCGCGAGGTCGATTGAGAGCTTGGATTTTCCGGTTCCTGTTGCTCCCATGATAAACACAACCTTGGGCTTGTTCAACTTTGGAGCTTCATGAGTGGACTTCATGACTTCTATGTAAAGAGTCCAAATGAAAGAGAGAAATTTGGCAGTCATAAATTGTTGATTGAAAAAATCAAGCGTACATAAAGAAACGAAAAGAATGCGGAATTGACATTTCCAATTCTAATGTCTTTATCATGGGTTATTGGCTAGAAACTCCATCCACTTCAATTTTCACGCATAGAATTCTCCTTAATTTTGTAGTATGTTTTCGGAAACAAAATTGGAAGACCATCCCACATAAACCTATTAGATGGATACATAGCTACTCTCAAGCCACAGAATATGGTAATAGCAATATATATAACACGACTTTGTCAAGAAAATTCATGAATAAGGTTCTCTCCCGGTTCGTCCTCATTGCGCACGAATGAGAACAAGGGATAAAGTGGAGAAACAATACCTGGTAGTACAAGTGAAGGAAGTGATGGATACTGCAAAAGAACACAAATTGCAGTGAATAGATTGTAACCTTTTCAATTTTCATAAAAAGGAAGGGAAAAAAAAGCAGAGAACTATTAGATCAAGAAAAATTTCATGGAAATCTCATCAACTCTATCCCCCTTTTTTTTTTTGTGAAACGTACAATTTTTCTCCTTTTGTTTGATACATACAGTTTCGTCTTCCCAATTTCGAAGGACACTCGGAATCATAAGAATACTAAATCATGCTCCTTAGAGTGTCAATGCATGACTAAGAAATGGGGAGAAAAAATTCCAAACCTAAGTGAAGAGCTTAACATACAATGACATAAAAGATCTGTCTCCGTCAATGAACAAGTCACTGATCCATTACTGTTCCATTGTCACAAGCCCTCTAAAGAGATTGAGAAAATTGAAATAAAAAATAAATAAAAAACAAGAACACGACTCCCTTGTCCTAACAATTGCACTGAAATGAGACCTTCATAAGCGAGAGACAATGAGGTTAGGTCTTAATCTTAATGAGGTTAGGTCTTCATATATAACATGTCTTATTGACACCATAGAGGGGCCTGGGGCCTGTTCAATATGGAAGGTTTAGAAGAAACTGGATTTTGTGCTAACAAGGTAAGACATCTATTACTGGTTATATAAAGCTGATTTCCTTTCTCTTTTGGGGAGGAATTCTATTGCTAAATTTGGGGATTTCTAGCCAAAATAGGACTAAATATGATGAAATATGAAATTCAAAGATTTTGTTATATCTTATCCATTATTTAATGATTACATAATTAAATCGAATGTATTCACATCATATTATATATTATTTGATATAAGGGAAAAAGCCACGAAAAACCCTGAACTTTGCCCAAAGTGACACATTTACCCCAAACTTTTTTTTGTAACGTGAAAAACCCCAAACATTTCAAACTGTGACACATTTACCCCGTCAAGGATATTTTTGTCTTTTTATTCTGTTTTTTCCTTTTTTCTTTTTTTTTTTCTTTTTTTCTTTTTCTTCCCTCCGCCGGCCATGGCGGAGGGAAGCCGGCGTCCGGTGAGGGTCGCCCTCGCCGGCGTCGGCGGGCGGCCCTCACCGGCGACGGGCGAGGACGGTGGCGTCGGGCGAGGGTGTCCCTCGCCGGATCCGGCAGGCGTCCCCCCCTCGCCCAACGCAGCAAGGCGGCCCTCGCCGGCGACGGGCCAGACGGCCCTCGCCAAACACGGGCGAGGGCCGCCCTCGCCTATGTCGGGCAGGACGGCCCTCGCCGGATCTAGCGAGGGCGCCCGCCCTCGCCCGACGCAGCGAGGGCGTGAGGAGGCCCTCGCGGCATCGGCGAGGGCTACCTTCGCCCGCTCGGGCGAGGGCGCAAGGGAGGCCCTCACCGGCGTCGGCGAGGGCTGCCTTCGCCTGCTCGAGCGAGGGTGCGAGGACGCCCTCGCCCGACACCGGCCGAGGGCCGCCCTTGCCCGACGCCGGCGAGGGCGACCCTCGCCCGACGTCGACGAGGGCAGCCCTCGCCGGACGCTTCCCTCCGCCGGCCAGGCGGCGGAGGGAAGAGAAAAAAAAAAAAATTGAAAAAAAAAAATTGAAAAAAATTTAAAAGTGAAAAGACCAAAATGCCCTTTAATTTTGGGATAAATGTGTCACACGACGAAAGTTTAGGGTTTTTTGTGTCACAAAAAATAGTTTGGGGTAAATGTGTCACGGTTGGCAAAGTTCAGGGTTTTTCATGTCACAAAAAAAAGTTTGGAGTAAATGTGTTATTTTAGGCAAAGTTCAGGGTTTTTCGTGGTTTTTTCCCTTGATATAAATGCCTATATGAATCACAAATTTTGCAAACGGAAATAGTAAAAATCTATCGCAACACTCTTGTCTGCTTTATTTTTATTTTCTTTTTTATATTATTTTCCTCTATTTTTGAATTAATTTCTTTTTTTCATTTCTTTTTTTCCCCTTCCCTCATTCTCTAATAAAATTTTATTAAATAGAAAATTGTACTAATATACCTAAAATACTAAAACACCTAAAATATGTTATAAATATATATTTATATATTAAAATTATATTAATGGATAGAATTAAATTCGAATATAATAAAATAAGATTAAAAAATTAAATTTTATTTTTTGTTATTTTGAATTTCTTATATTAGAATTCAAATATTATTTATATTGAAATATCATTTTAATTTGTTAGTTTAAGAAATTTGTTATTTGAGAAAAAAACTTTCATTCTGTGGATATTAGACATCTTATCTACATTTATCCTACCTTCCTAATATGACTATTTTATCAAGTCTATATCTTCTTTATAACCAACTTTATCCTATCTTGAGTATGCATCAAATGAAGAATATGATAAATTTTTAGCATATCCTAAACTTTATCCTAAATGCCAAACGCGGCCCGACAGTATAAAATTTCATGAGGAGGTGTTGATAAATAGTTGTTCCACAAAAAGGAAAACGGGTGTTTCTTTGGAAAAAAAAAATCGAAAAATAAGTAGTCCCAAAAATTTAAATGTGTGCTTAATTAGAACTAAGCTCAAAGAATAGTTTGTTTTGGTAATTATTAACAAGATAAGCAACGAAGTGTGGACATCTAGAATATCAAAATTTGGCACGGAGGGACACTTAAGTGTCAAAACTTTGGAAATGTACACTTAAGTGCCAAAATCGGAGTAAAATGGATCACTTAAGTGCCACTCCGGCTAAAATCCGGCCAAATTGCTGACGTGATAATTTTCTGGCGATGTAAGAGCAAAACAGCGTCATTTTGCACGCTAACATGGTGAGAAAATGCAAAAACGACGTCGTTTTGTCTCTAATGTGTAAATAATTAAATAAAAATTAATTAAATTTAATTTAAAACTAAATTTATTTAAAATATTCTAAAAAAACTTAAAAATAAAAAATAAAAAAAAAAGGGGGAGCCGAAGGGAGGCAGCGAGGGTTAAGCCCTCGCCGTCACTGCCGAGAAGGGCCGGCGACAAAGGGGGGAGGGTCGGCCGTGTGACATCCCAAATTTCATTGACCTTCATTAGTGTAATTGAATCATTAGGAGTTCGGATTATTTTAAATCGGGCCAAGAAGTAAACCCGATGGACCGTGAGAGGATCGAATGGGCTTGAGAAATAAGTGGGCCACACGAATTGGACTTGTGAATTCGAGTGAGAGATCGTGGGCTTGGACTTGGTTTAAGTGGGCCAAGGTTCGGGATTCTTAGGTTCGTAAGTTTAGTTTAGTGGGCCGGGTTGTTATAGATTAGGCCCATTGGGCCAGAGATAAATAAATTAGGCCTAAGTGATTTTATTTTTGGTTAAGATTTATAGATTACAATTAAGATAATTTAAATTAGTGATTGTGATACTAATATAAATTTCTGACTTTAGCATTTTGTGATGGATTCTTTTTAGACTAACATTAACTAGTTGATACATTGTATATGTTGCAATTTCGTGTAAATGAAACCAAGTGGAAACGAAAGGAATTAATTGAAGAACATTAGCAACTAATGTTATAACTAATAACATGAATTAAAACCTAATTAAAATTGAATGACAAATGGTGAAGGAGACCAAAACTCGGAAGCCACGACAACACCCTTCCCTCCCCTTCGTTTTCTCTTCAACACCCACGGTTTTCTTCACAAATCCATAGAACTGAAGATGGCAACTCCAATGAAGTATAATCATTAACCAAATCCAATCATTACACTAACCTAGGACTAGCTCATAGCTTATTTCCCCACATAAATTCGAAATCCCCTCTCTCTCCTCAAAATCGAGAAGCCCTCATCTTCATCTTCTTCTTTCTTTTCTCTCGGCCGAGCGGTAGAAACCAGAAGCAAAACCAGCCATTCTTCTTCTTGCATACGAAACTTGGTGCTGAATCTTGAAGTGTTTTTGTGTGGTATTGATAGCTGAACAATGGTAAGGAAAAATAGAACTCTAAATTGAAGTGTATCCACCATTTCATCAAGAAAGCTTGTGGATCTAACCAAGCTATGAGGAATATGAAATGTAGTTGTTGTTTTATGGTTAATTTGAGTTGAGTAAGTGATGGATTAGAGATAGAAGTCATTGCATGTTATATTTGAACCATGCATGTTGCGAAATTCAAACATAAGTGTGCTGTCTTGTTAAGTGAGGTGAAGAGGAGTGGTAGTTTTATGTTGTTTTGAGCTTGATGGACCTAAGAGTGAAGCTAGAAGTCTTTGCATGTTGTTTTTAAGCTTTGCATGTCTCGAAAACTTGATGAAAGTTGGCTGTTTTGTTGAGCGAAGTGATGAAATGGATGCCGAGTGTGTTGTTTTGGTAGAAATCGTGATAGGTGGCTTACGGATGCAACGACACTTCGAGCCGAGCTATGGAATTGATCATTTGTTAAAGAAAGATATGTTGAAGTTGCTTTGAGTTGCTGTGAGTAAGCATTGGAGTATTTTAGAAGAGATTTGTCGATAGATAAGTTGTTTCGTTGAGTTAGAAGTAAGAAAAGTTGTGTATCTATTCGGTTCTAAGTGAAAACAATTATAGAGTCTTCTGTTTGTGTTTAATTCTCTTTATGTATGTTAATAGAAATAAGAAAGAACCATTTTACATGATGGAACATATATAAGATTGAGTTATACACGTAGTTATAACCATATAAATATATAAAAACGTAGAAATGGAAGTGAACTTAGTAAAGTCAGTAAACTGTTTTGTGATAAACGGAATGACCTTTACTGATTATGCGAATTTTCTGTATTTACCTAGTTAGAATTGGACCTTGATGTCTAAATGAAAATTGTAGAACACATCTTAAGGAATAACGTGTCAAAATTGAGATTAAATGAACAATAATTGATTAGTAAAACAATTCTCTTAATGAATGTAAAATCTGGACGTCAGTATAGGGTAATAGCAAAGATTACAGTAATTGTTTTTCTTAATACAGCAAGATTCGAACTTAAGTTTCTTCATGGAAGTTGTCGATCTATGTCTCTAGTATAACGTACAAAAATTTGGTAACATTTTGACAAGAATTGATATATTTTCTATTACCAAAA
The DNA here is from genome assembly GCA_014182715.1 of Eucalyptus cloeziana. Classification (NCBI taxonomy): domain Eukaryota; kingdom Viridiplantae; phylum Streptophyta; class Magnoliopsida; order Myrtales; family Myrtaceae; genus Eucalyptus; species Eucalyptus cloeziana. Next base: position 16,580,715 of record CM024640.1, read on the forward strand.
CAGAAACCGTGCATTGAACCAGTAAGTTGTCCTAATCCGAGAACCTCTAATATATATACTATGTTATATATTCGACTCAGGAGATATATATAGAGTCTAATAAGCTCATAGTAGATATTAGTCATAGGCCACATACATCATTAGAGATATAAGTGCATATAGTACCATGCGAGTGTAATGTGTGCGGTGCATAGTGCTTGATTATGGGGTGAATATTTGTTCAGCATGGTATGGGACATGTCGTAATGGATTTTATCTTATAATTTGGACACGCACGTGTGCTAGGATCATGAGAATTAGATACCTAGATAGATACTTTGGAGTCTTTTCTTTTGCATACGATAAATGCATTAATTCAAAGGTGTGGTGGTGTGAAATGTGTGCTTAAGAGAGTGAATGAACCCATCGGTACAGAGATACCGGTGATGCCCCCCGGAAGTTTGGGATGCCCTTGCTGAGTGGTCTTGGATGCCTCGGTAGAGAGATACCAGGATGCCTCGGAGTGAGATGCCCTTGTGTGTGATCAAGGATGCCTCAGCAATGTGTGATACTGAGATGCCTCGGAGTGAGATGCCCCTTGCTAAGTGGTCTTGGGAGGACCTCGGTTGTGTGATACCGGGATGCCTCGGAGTGAGATGCCCATAATAGAAATATTGTGGAAGTCCGGATAACGTACTTTCCGGAAGTGACTCGATCAGGCCGGTAGAGTTCCGGTTATGACTGATTCGAGGGTGGATCATATGCACACTAAATATAATTCTATTTGGCGAGTGAGTTCATGCATTATTGTTGCATTGCATCATGATATGAAATTGATTTTTGAAAAGGTAAGTATGAAGATGGATGCGTACAAGGTGATTATTTAGGTGATGTATTAATATCTAATTGACTATGGTTGTGACAATTATATTATTATATTCTGAATTGCTTTGATTATGATTCCCTGGTAATATTGATGGTTGTGGATTATTTAAGTTAGATTTTTATTATTCTTTATTGGGCATAGTTTTGCTCATACCTTACATTTTTCAGATTGATAGTATGGACGTGCCGCCATTAGCTCGTTACGGTGTGATAACGAACATTGAGGTTACTTTTACCAATGTGTATGATGATGATGTTGAGCTAACCTTCTCCAAATACGAGGCCACGTTATGGATGGACGATGGTAGAGCTGAGATGATTCCCATGAAATTTGTTGCCTGGTTTATCAAACATGATGGAGCAATGTTCGGCCCTATACCTTTTGGAAACGATGGAGCAGGAGCTGGGACGGATGGCGCCTAGACGCCTTTGATCACGAAGAAGCTATCTAACTTTTCTTTTCTTTTTGCACGTGGGCTTGTGTGGGAACTTATGAAGTAGATGCCCTCACCCTCTTATCCATGGCTTGTGTTGCGCCTTACTTTTGCTATAAATATGTTGTATATAAAGGTGATGAACGTGAAAGGAGTCTAGGTCGATAAATTCTGTAGGCCCTATGATGGTAAAGAAATGAAGCTTCTTGTGATCTTATCTATGTGGACTATGTTAATCATCGGTAGAGTAATTGTAGGATAACCCCATAGTACAAACTATAGATTTTAAATAATCCATGTTATACATGCTAACCTTCAATGGTAAATACTATAGATACCACCGAAGGAGGTTTTTTTCTAGTTTAAGGAAGATAATAATAATTATAATTAAGTTTCCACCTGCGCTTAGTACGTGACGACCTGGGACGTCACAGGCCGGGACTGGCAGCAAGGGCTTGCGAGCCCTCGTTGGATCTTCATGAGGGCTCATGAGCCCTCACCGCCAATCGACCGGCCCTTGGCCAAGGCCCAGCAACCTCAGCCGATGCTCCCCCTACCGTCGCCAGCCCTTCCCAGCAATGGTGGGGAGGCCATGAGGGCCCGCGAGCCCTCACCCAGATTCGGCGAGGGCTCGCGGCCCTCGTCGCCGGTCAGCCAAGGGCCGGCCACCCGGACCGACCCTCCCGGCGATGACGGGGAGGCGACGGCGGCAAGTGCTTAGCCCTCGGCCGCCTCTTTTCACCCCCCTTTTTATTTTAGTTTTTTATTTTTTAGAATATTTTAAATAAATTTAAGTGTAAATTAATTTTAATATTAATTATTTACACATCGAGACAAAACGACGTCGTTTTTGCATTTTCTTGCCACGTCGGCATGCAAAACGACGACGTTTTGCACTCACCTCATTGGAAAATTGCCATGTCAGCAATTTGGCCGGATTTTGGCTAGAGTGGCACTTAAGTGATCCATTTTATTCTAATTTTGGCACTTAAGTGTATATTTTAAAATTTTTGGCACTTTAGTGTCCCTCCGTGCCAAGTTTTAGCACTTGGGCTACACTTTTGCCCTTACTATACTATTCACAGTTTCCTCTCAAGGGCACGATTTCTACTCTTGTTCATGCCGGCTGATGTCTTGCTTGTTCTAGTGGATTGAACCGTTCGTTTGGGCTAAAAATTGAAGAGTAGGTTAGTTTGACCTCTTTCTTTCTTCCCACCGAACCGTTTCTTCTGCATCGGCGTGCAAGCCCAAATCTAGTCCGCCCTAGGGCTCTGCACTGTTCCTACTTCTTCCCAATGGGTGTTCTGTTCGTCCCGAAGAATTGAGCCAGTCGTTTAGGCCTAGATTTGGAGGACAAGTTCTCTTAACCTCCCTCCTTCTCCCCATCGCGCCATTCCATCTTATTGGCGCTACAAGTCCACTTCTGATTTTCCTTTGGCCGCGACTGGACTACTGTTCTCCCTACTTTGGTTTCTCTGTTCGAGCTGGATGGAAATGCCGTCTGCTGGGCCTTAGCTATGAAGTTTAGCCGCACATACTCTCCCTTCTCTGCCCATTGGAGAGATCTACCCGGTACACCCACTCTGGAATGGCTTTAGTATTGTGGTAGTTAAGTGCTGGATATAGGGCTATTGTAGGATTATTATTGCATTTATGGCTTCCTCGTCTGCTGATGTGGGTAGCCCTTTAAGTGAGGCCTAGCTTGGAGCTGGTAGACCAAAGGGACGTACCCTTGACCTCTTAGTTCAGTCCTCTTCGCTCCCAGGCCAAGCTTGGTCTATAGAAGCAGCCCCTACTTCGGTGATGGAGAACCACCAAGTCCCTCCTTTGGATCCAGCCCGTGTGGGCCGTTCTCGTGGTTGAAGCCGTGCGCGGTCATCCTCCAAACGACTGCAAGTTCCTAACCAGCATCTAGGAAACTTAAAGCCTCCTCTTGACCACACCTGGGCTAATGTGGCATGGCTTGCTGCAAAAGGATATGACTTATCCTATGTTCCCCTCCCCCCCTCTTTCATAGACAACAAGCCAATTGTTAACTTATCTGAGGAAGTGTTGGAGGCAATTGATCCCAAGTGGCATGAGTGCCTAATTGGGTATTATGTAGGGAAGAAGTTCCCATTCAAGCTCACGGAACAATCCTTGAAGCATGCTTGTGGTCCGAAGCTTGCTTAAGTGATGGCTAATGATTAAAAATTCTTCTTCTTTCATACCCCAGTCCCCATCTTCCGTAGAAAGATTCTTAAAGATGTGCCCTTAACGGTTGCAAGGGTTCCCCTCATTTTACATCAATGGAGGCCACTCTTGGAGTTAAAGAAAGACAATCAATCCTCGGTTCTAGTGTGGATTAGATTAAAGAACCTTCCTCTTGATCTTTGGTCGGCGCCATTGATAGGTGTCATCGCAAGTGCTGTGGGGAAACCCCTCTATGTTGATCAGTGCACAAAGCAAATGAAAATGCTTTCGTTTGCTGGGGTGTGTGTAAAAATCCAAGCAAGGCAATAAAGCTGTTCCTTGGTTGATGAGGTCTTGAATAGGGTGTTGCACTCGGTTTCTATAGTACGAATGGAGGCCGATTGAATGCTTTAGGTGTGGCACTTTTGGCCACAAGTGTACAGATGTCCCAACCAACACCAACTCGGAGAGGGCTATGCAACAAGCCCAAGCCAATGCCTCTCCTTCAGTGCCTGCCTAGCTTCCTATCCCTGTCCTGGCGATGGTGGAAGCCCCTGCAGAGCCTGAGCAAGCTTGGAAACAGGTTAAAGGGAAGAAGAAAAAGCCCATGTTACCGAACGAATGACCCTCGTCCCGTCCGGCTAGTATCAGCGAAGAGGGGGAAAACCTAAAGCTTAAGGGCATTGCAGCCGATGAGGGTTTGCCTCCTGCTTCCTCTCACAAACCTATGAGGGGTCTTAGCATCCCCTCGAAGTCGGTGGTCTCCCTTTCTAGCCTTGCGGCGAAGAGATTCAACCCACTTGAAGCCTTGGCCCTTGCTCCACTTGATCCTGGCGTGGAGTCCGATCTCTCAGCCAACCTAATCAACAATTCAGATGAGGACTTACTCTCGCCTTGTCCTTTCCCAAAGGCTCCTACTGCTAGTAGAAGGGTCGATACCATGCAAGATAAGTTGCTAACCTTTGCTCCAGACTCGCCTCCTACTACGACCCCTACTGCTCCGCCGGCTACTCGACGAAAGTCTACCAAGTGGAGGTAAGCCAAGCCTCCTTCCTTTTACTACATATGTATATATCTTATGTACATAGGTTTTTGGAACGTCAGGGGTCTTGTTGACCCAATTAGGCAAGTAGAGATCCGTAGCCTGGTTTCCTCTATTGCTTGGTTGGTCTCCTAGAGACTAAAGTTTCGGAAGCTCGTTTCTCTTCATCTCTATGAGTATAATGAGGGATTGGTGCTAGCTAGCAAATTATAGTTGCTTTCCCAGAGGTAGGATCTAGATTGGCTGGACCCTACTGTTGTTAGCTTTAAAGTTTCCTTGGTCGGCGCCCAAGTGATTCATGGGAACCTAAAGATGGTGACTCCAGGCATGGGATGTTGTATCTCAGTGGGCTATGCTGAACACACCTTCCCGACCCAGAGACCGCTGTGGGAAGACCTTATTCTCAAGAGTGCAGCTTTGCAGGATTCGTCTTGGCTTGTAGCAGGTGACTTTAACGCTATCAAAGACCCGTCTAACAGACTAGGGGGCACAGACATTTGGATTCCTTACATTGATGAGTTTGGTCAGTGCTTGGCCTAGGTTGAGCTTGATGATCTAAGGTACGTTGGCTTTAGATTCACCTGGGCAACTTCTTCTGGTGCTAACCAGAAGCAAAGGAAGATAGACAGAGTTCTAGTGAATTCGAAGTAGAGGCAAGACTTCTCTTACTCGGAGGCCACCTTCCTTGCCTCGGGTATCTTGGATCATACCCCTATGACAGTTAAGGTTTTGAATCCTGTGGTCAGGAGGAAACCTTTCAAGTTCTTCGATTATTGGATGGAGCATCCGGGTTTCAATACAATTGTCTCTCAAGCATGGGAGGAATCGAGAGAAGGCGTTCCCATATATAGACTTGTTTGCAAACTTAAGTCTCTTAAAGCCCACCTCAAGCGGCTTAATAAGGAGACTTTCTCCAATATTTCTTCCAAAATAGCTAAGGCGAGGAGTACACTTCGGACTACCCAGGTTGGCCTCCATCAAGACCCAACCAATACTACTCTTGCAGAGATGGAGAAGACACACCGAAGAATCTTCGTGGACCTCCGCCGGCAGGAAGAGTCCTTCTATAGGCAAAAGTCCATAATCAGATGGCTTCTTCTGAAGGAGACCAAAAAAACTAAATTATTCCATCACTATGTTATTAACAGACAAATGAGGAATAAAATTATCTCAGTCATGGATAGCTCTGGCAGCCTTGTCATAGATCTAGGGTTGGTGCAGCAAACTTTTGTCACTTATTTCCAGGACCTCTTGGCGTCGTGGGACATGCAAGGTAGACCCTCGGCTCGGGAAATTAGGGAGGCTATTTAGCACCCCCTCAATGAGGAGCAAGTGAGTTCTCTATCTCACCCTATCACTAACTTAGGTATTCAGGATACCCTGTTTTCCTTAATCGGGGCAAGGCTCCTGGGCCTGATGGTTTTAGCGTTGAGTTTTTCAAGCACAACTGGGAGATTGTGGGCCGGGTGGTCATTGATGCGGTGAAGGACTTCTTCACCTCTAGTAGACTTCTTCGAATCAACAACATCATCTTGGCCTTGGTTCCGAAGGTTCCCAATGCCACTACGATTGTTGATTACAAGCCTATAGCCTGTTGTAATACCATCTACAAGTGCATCACCAAAGTCCTAGCTAACCAGGTTGCTTCGATCCTTCAAGATATCATAAGCCTGTTTCAAAGTGCTTTTGTGAAAGGTCGGCGAATTAGAGATCACATCCTCTTGGCCTAGGAACTCTTTACTGGCTTTCACCTCAAGCCTTATGTTACTAAGTGTGCAATCAAAGTGGATTTCCATAAAGCTTATGATACAATAGATTGGGATTTCCTTGAGCGGGTTCTTCTTGGCTTTGGCTTCCCCGAGCACCTCAGTCGCCTCATCATGGTATGTGTTCGCACTCCTAAATTCTTAATTGCTTTAAATGGAGAATTACATGGTTTCTTTGTTAGTGGCCAAGGGCTTAGGCAAGGGGACCCTATCTCCCCCTACCTATTTACCTTGGTCATGGAGGTCTTCTCCGGAATTCTTTATACTCACTCTATGAGGCCGAAGTTCAATTTCTATTGAAGGTGCAAAGCGATAGGCTTATCACACTTATTTTTTGCGGATGACGTCTTTCTTTTCTGTCAAGCTAACATGCCCTCAGTTGGCATCCTTAAGGAAGGCCTTGACATCTTTTCTTCGTGGAGTGGTCTTCTCCCAAACCCTCGTAAGAGTGAGGTTTTTTTGTAAAGTGGCTCATTGTCTTCAAGGAATGCAATCTTACAAGGTCTTGGGTTCAATGAATGGAATCTCCTGGTTTGCTATTTGGGGGTTCCAATCATTACTTCAAGGCTTAGTAAGGTGGACTGTCATGCCCTCATCGACCGTATCACGGCAAGGGCTCAATCCTGGACTCATTGCTTCTTGTCATATGACGATCGTTTGTAACTGATTAGATTGGTCCTCCATGCAATTCAAGCTTTTTGGGCCAGTGTATCAACGCTATCTTGGATCAAATTGAACGAATCTTGCGACAATTTTTTTGGAAAGGCCCATACCTGGGAAGAAGAGGCGTAAAAGTGTCCTGAGAGGATGTCTGCCTACCCAAGGAGGAAGGAGGGTTGGGCATTCGGAGGCTAAAGGATTGTGACAAAGTGGCCATGCTCAAACACGTCTGAATCTTGTTTTCTGACAATGAGGCCTTATGGTGTAGGTGGATCCATACGACCTTTTTAAAAAGGAAAAACTTGTGGGTTGCCAATAAGCTAACCTATTGTTCTTGGGATTGGAAGAAGATCCTCCAGCTTAGGAGGGATTTCCGGAACTCCTTCCGTTGGAGTATAGGGGATGGCTTATCTGCTTCTCTATGGTTCAACCATTGGCACCCAATGGGGCCTTTAAATCTAATATTTTCAAACTCCTTCATCTACAGATCCGGGTTGCCCACACAAGCAACTGTCACTGATCTTTTTTCCCCCTCGGGCCGAGATCTAAAGGATACACTGGATTCTTGGCAAGTCCCTCTCCCTAGCCTTTCTAAGGACACAGACCATTTCCGTTGGTATGTGAGCTCCACTAGGCAATTCACGGTTGCATCGACTTGGTAGGCCATTAGGTGGAAGAAGGACCAGGTGTCGTGGCATGCATTCGTTTAGAATTCCTCCATCTCACCTTGGTACTAATTCTTTCTTTGGCTCATTACTTTGCACAGACTCCCTACCCAAGCCCTTTTACTATCGCATGGTAGGATTGATAATGGCTGCTGTGCCTTTTGCAATGACACACCAGATTCCATTGATCACCTATTCTTTAGTTATCATATCACTACCGGCATTGCTTTCCTTTAGGCTGCTAGGTGTAATCTCCCATGGCGCAATAAACCTTGGGCAGATAATCTTCGGTGGGCTATGACTCTACTCTCGGGTAAAGATTTCCATAAATGTATTGCCCGGTTCTCCCTTGGGGCTCTTTGTCATATCATTTGGAAGAACGTGTGTGGCATCCCAGAAATTAGGGGCAAGCCCTAAGGTGTCCTAAAGCTCTTAAATAGGTAATGAATTTACCTATGGGTTATGCTTTAGCCTTTAGTTTTCTTTTAAGGCTATGTGTTTTGTGCTTGTGTTCTTAATTTAATTTGAAATTTGGATTATAGGGTAAATTAATGAGAATAGTCTATGCTTGGCCATGCATTTTATAGATTAAGTTATCATAGATAAAATATTATAGGATTTTGATTATGTGAAATTTAGTAATTAAGTCCCTAAAAAGAAAGTTCAAAAAAAAAAAAAAAGGGGGAGAAAATTTGATTGGGCCTTAGGCCCAAGGGTGGACCTTAATGGGCCATGCATTAGCCCTTGGGGAGGCAACCTCATGATTGCCTTTTGGGGAATTAAGAGAGAGAGGGTGACCGGTTGGGGTGGGGGGGAAGTGTCGCCCAAAGGAGAGAGGGAGAGAGGGTGTGCGTGCAAGAGAGAGAGAGGAGGAGCCGTCCGTCGCCTCCGTTCGCCCGCCGTGTGCCGCCATTCTCTTTTGAGTTTAAGGCAAGTTTAGGGTCCATTTCTACTCTTGCATGTGTGTTTTGTATGTATGATTGAATTCTTGGATGTTTAGAAGCTAGGAACCGAAGCTAGTGTGGGTTGTTTCTTGAAGAACCTTGCTGTTTTCGCATGAACCACTGGAGTCAGAATCTTGTGGGAGCTTGCATGCATGTTTGGAGTTCGATTTTGACTTGGATCTCTTCATGAAAGTTGTAGCCAACACCTTGAGCTACAACATACTAAAATTTCGTGCAAAATGATGAAGATTTAAGGGGTCAAAACCCCATCCTACGGAGACTCTAGATCTGGAACTATTTTGCTGACCTTGTGGTAGATTTGTGGCTGCATGTTGATTTTTACCAAGAATCTCTCTTCCACTCCTTCATGAAACTTGTAGAGCACATCTTAAAGATAAAAATACTCAAATTTGAAGCAAAATGAACAAGTATAGCTTAGGAAATCGACCTGTTCTTGAAGATGATAAATCTGGAGACGCGGTACAGGACACCCGAGACTTCATGGACTCATATGGAGGTTATTCTTTGGAAATTTGGCTTAAGTTCCTTCATGAAAGTTGTAGGGGATCTTTAGACGTAAAACATATCCAAATTTCAGAGAAAACGAAGAAGAATAGGTAGGTTAAACCTCAATATTTCGGACATAGGACCCTGGACGTTTTGGTAATCTGACCCGTGGCTTCGTATGACTATAGAAATTTATCTAAAACAAATTTAGCCTAGAATCCTTCATGAAAAATCTAATTTAGTGTCCTAAATATAACCTGGTAAAATTTCATAATTTTTGGAGGTCGTTTGGGCATTTTAATTGAATTACTTAGAAAACTGCACATTCTGCCTTTGTCCGAGATTCCATGCGGTATTTTAGTAAACATTACCTTTTGTGCAGAAATTGATTTGCTATGTGTTTTTCTTTAGGAAACCACTATTTTATTGTATTAAATTATCATATGCTTTAAATTCATGAATTTGGGATTTGTGTGATTATTTAATTTAAATAATTGCAAAATAGGATAAGTTGGAATTTAAATAAATTCTAAATGAATTTGGTAAGTAAATTGTTTTGAGTGGCATACATTCCATAAGAATCTAATTGCTATGAGTGATTGCATTTTACTGCACGTATGTTAATGATTGATGATGCATGTATAAGAACAATGTTGATCTTGTTTTACCATTAAATCATGTGCATGGTAAATTAAGACCTAAATTGGCAAACATGAACAATGATAAATGAGGAAGCTGTTTGTGGAGGTTGATAATGCCCGGAATGTATAGAGATACATGACCGGATGGCCCTGGGAGTATCAGGATGCCCGGAATGGTTGGGTGCCGGAAGCCTCGGAGGTCTTTCGGGGATGCCTCGTGATGCCAGTTGGGATGCGAGATGCCCGGGATGTGGGGGTGCCGAATGCCCGGTGGCCATAAATGGCTGAATGCCAGAGGTTTTTCTCGCAATGCCTGGATGGGGTGCAAGTGTAAAGTATGGGATGGATGATCCCGAGAAAGAGTGATGTGATTATCAATTGAGAACTAAAAGTGGAAATTAATTCATGCATATGTGACATGACATGATGATGATTACCTATGGCATGATGATATGCATATGTGACATGACATGATGGCATGATGACATGATGACATGTATATAAGATATGATGATGACATGCATGGACGATATGGTATGATGATGATCATTCGTGGCCTATGATATGTACGTATTATGATTGTGATGATGATGTATGATGGCATATACATGGCTTCGAGGTAAGTATGCTGAGATGCATGAACTTCATGTATGATGAAATTGTTCGTATTGTTTAATGCATTGAGTGGTTATTGTATTCCTTTACCTGCTGAATAGTTGTACTCACCCCTTCGGGGACCAACATTTCAGATTAGCACGATGCCACTCCCTACCGTCACGCGGGGAGTATTTTACGGCCTTCCTTCTGATGTGGAGGTCGAGTTGTTGGAGATCGATTGTCCCACCGTACCTGGTCTGACGTTCATACGGGTTCGCGCGATCGTGACTTATGACGTGGGTCTGTCTGGGGGCCCGGTCATTCAGGAGTACGTGTCTGTCCACGTTTGCCGCGATAAAGTGATGATGGGGATGCTGCCACCCCCACCGCCTAACCCACCAGGATGGGTGTGATGGCCCGCACATGAGGAGTAGGAGTTGGCAACTTTTTGAGATATGGCCGACACTAGCAGTCCGAGGAGAAGTCTATACACGTTGTTTATAGTGGGTCGAGTGTTCCTTTTTGGGGTTAAAGGTCGAGCGTATGGAAGAGTCTTGGTCTACCTTTTGATGTACCGACTCGTGAAACCCTTCGCAAAAATATATATGTAAATAAAAGTGGTTCGGCCTTGTGTTTTCTTTTAATCGCAATAGTTGGTATGCATTGTGCTGTTGTTAAGGAAGCGGAGAGATGGTGAGACTCGCCTCTTATTTTCGCTGTGAGCTGCGCAAATCCCTATAGCCTTTTCAAAAAAAAATTTACGCCTAAACCTCGGCCTAAATTACAATTCCTTTTTTTCTATCGTCAAATAAGTTGTTTTTGCCTTAGATTTTTAAACGCTTAGTATATGTGGTGACCCTACCGGGTTTTGGGGGTGCCACAGTGGTTGGTATCAGAGCTAAAGGTTTATGTTCGGAGTTATAAGGAGACCTCATTTAGCAAATGAGGGAAGTTTTGACATTGCACACCATAGGATATAAAGTGGAATAATTGAATAACGTGTGATGAGTATTTGCCCGTAGATCCTTAGTGGTTTATTTTAAGTTGCCAGTAACATGTATATGTTACTTTAGTAGTGGTAGTGGTAGTGGTAGTGGTTGCTTTGAATGAAGGCGGTAAGTCTCGATTATTCCTTAGGCAAATTCTTGAACCGCAGGAAAATCATGGTACGGTTTGGAAGTCATCGTCCACCGAGGGCTGAAGCCTCTTCATCAAGGGCTGAACCCCAAATGGAAGACATCCTGCAAGCATTGGCCAATATTGGAAATCTGATGGAAAGGCAAGCGCAGCAACAACCCGGAGCATAATGCCGTACTCAGGGACTAGTGGAACAATTTTTAAAGTTGAAGCCACCCAAATTCAGTGGTATGGGGAGTCCTGAGGAGGCAGAGCATTGGATTGATGGGATGGAGAGAATTTTCCGGTTGTTGGACCGCAATGATGCTGAGAAAATAACTTTAGCAGAGTACCAGCTGGAGGGAAATGCGAAGTTTTGGTGGAGAGCTTCACGGGATACGATCTTCCCACCAGGTACTGATGTCAACTGGGATGAGTTTGTCAGGGCTTTCAATAGAAAGCATTTTTCTGACTGTGCCAAGGATAAGAAAATTTCAGAATTTGTTCAACTAGAACAAAATGAACTGACGGTGGACCAGTATGAGGCTATATTTTCTGAACTATCTAGATATGCTCCTAGATTGATTGAGGATCAAGAAGAAAAAGCTAAGAGATTTCTGAAAGGGTTGAGAACTGACATTAGAAACCAACCGGTGCCTTTGAACATAAGAAATTACAATGAGATCTATGAAAGGGCACAGTTGGTGGAGCAGGAAAGGTCAGACTTGGAATGCGAGGAAGAGGAGTAATTTTGGAAATTCTGGGGGAGCAAGGAGTGGTCTGAATATAGGGAAAACACCCTATCAGCCTGGTGTTTATCAAAGGTGCAATGGACGGCACGGCCCAGGACCTTGTAATGAACGACTAAAGTGCTTTGGTTTGTGGACAAGTGGGCCATCTTAAGAGAAATTGCCCACAAGAAAGGTCGCAGGTGAGTGCTGGCTTAGTGCGACAGGGATATCAGAGTGCTGTCAAGTCAAATTTACAAGGAAATCCCCAGAGGCCACCAGCTCAAGGAAAAGTGTATGCGGTCACTCAAGAGGAAGTGAAAGCTTCCAACAACGTCATCTCAGGTACAATTTACATAAATGACAAGAAGGCTTATGCATTGTTTGATACGGGTGCTACGCATTCTTTTGTGTCCGATGAGATATAGATTGTTGAGTGAAATTGAAACGACTTTTCTTGGAACCCCTCTTTGTGTTTCTACGCCTTTAGAGGATGCGATGTTGTCTACGTTGGTGTGTGAGAAATGTAAGATAACCGTAGGAGGAAAGGACACGGAAATAGACTTAGTCGTGATGGCCATGTATGACTTTGATGTTATACTAGGAATGGACTAACTTTGTAAGTATTAGGCTAGAATGGATTGTTATAGAAGAGTAATCCAATTCGCTTTCGACTGCACCGCTTGTGAATTTTTAGGTGGTCAGACCCACCTATCAGTAGCATTTACTTCTGCAGTAGAGGCTAATGTGTTACTTGGCAAAGGATGTCAAGGGTACCTAGCAATGGTTAAAGATTGTGCCAAGGAAGAACTGAAACTTGATGAAATTAGGGTAGTGAATGAATTTCCAAATGTATTTCCTGAGGAGTTGCCTGGATTACCCCCGGAAAGAGAAATTGAGTTTGAAATTGAACGGATGCCTAGAACCGGACCAATATCGAAAGCCCCATACAGAATGGCCCTAGTGGAACTAAAAGAGTTGAAAGTGCAACTACAGGAGTTGCTTGACAAAGGATTCATTAGGCCCAGTGCTTCACCTTGGGGTGCACCGGTTCTGTTTGTGAAAAAGAAAGATGGGTCGATGCGCTTATGCTTTGACTATAGGCAACTAAATCAAGTGACCGTTAAAAATAAGTATCATCTGCCTAGAATTGATGACCTATTTGACCAACTTCAGGGAAGTTCGGTTTTCTCTAAGATTGACTTAAGGTCAGGATACCATCAGCTAAGGATTAAGAAGGAAGACATCCCTAAGACTGCATTTAGGACTCGTTATGGACATTACGAGTTCCTTGTCATGCCTTTTGGATTGACAAATGTACCAGCAGCATTTATGGATCTAATGAATAGAGTATTTAAGTCCTATTTGGATCAATTCGTGATTGTTTTTATCGGCGATATCTTGGTGTATTCAAAAGGACCAAAAGAACATGAGCAACACTTGAGGTTAGTTTTGCAAACTCTGAGGGACCACCAGTTATATGCCAAATTCAGCAAGTGTGAATTTTGGTTGGACCGGATAACATTTTTAGGACATGTGGTGTCAAGAGGAGGAATTGCAGTGGATCCAGAAAAAGTGGAAATGGTAATAAATTGGCCGAGACTAACCACACCCACCGAACTACGAAGTTTCTTAGGATTGGCCGGTTATTACCGAAAGTTTACTGAAGGATTTTCCCGATTGGCAGGCCCTTTAACCAAGTTAACTCGGAAAAATGCGAAATTTGAATGGAGTGGAGAATGTGAAAGGAGTTTTCAAGAACTTAAAAGAAAGTTAACCACGGCTCCAATCTTAACCATACCCCTTGGACCGGATGGTTTTACAGTATATAGTGATGCATCTCATAAAGGATTGGGATGTGTTTTGATGCAACATGGCAAGGTCATAGCCTATGCTTCTAGACAACTGAAACCCCATGAACTAAACTACCCCACGCATCATCTAGAATTAGCAGCTATAGTGTTCGCCTTGAAGATATGGAGGCATTACCTATATGGGGAAAAGTTTGAGATTTATACGGACCACAAGAGCCTGAAATATTTGTTCTCACAAAAAGAGTTGAACATGAGACAAAGGAGGTGGATGGAATTGTTAAAAGATTATGACTGTGAGATACGATACCATCTAGGGAAGGCGAATAGGGTAGCAGATGCTCTTAGCCGTAAGTCAGCCATGGAGATGGCTAGTTTAAGAATAGCATAGTGGAGTTTATTAAAGTCCGTAGTAGACTCGGAATTTAAGTTGAAGGTGGATAATCTTACTGGTATGCTTAAAGCCCTAAGGATCGAGCTGGAAATCATCCAGAGAATCAAGACCCTGCAAAGATCTGACCCGAAGATTATGAAAGTGAAGGAGGCGATGTCCTTAGGAAAGAGACCAGAGTTTCAAATTTCCGAAGATGGGGTGATAAGATGCCAAGGACGACTTTGTGTAACTGACAACGAAGAAGTAAAGAAGGAGATTTTGTCAGAGGCACATAAGAGCAAGTATAGTATCCATCCAGGTAGTACGAAAATGTACAGAAATTTGCGTCAACAATTTTGGTGGAATGGTATGAAAATGGATACGGCTAAGTATGTTTCTCAATGTTTAACGTGCCAACAAGTAAAGGCGGAACGTTGTAAACCGGCGGGACTTTTAAGACCGCTAGACATACCAGAGTGGAAGTGGGAGCATGTGACAATGGATTTTGCGCAAGGACTGCCAAGGACACCAAGTGGCCACGATTCAATTTGGGTAGTGGTGGACCGTTTAACTAAGTCTGCCCATTTCTTAGCAGTCCGTATGAACTATTTAATGAATAGACTCGCTGAGATCTATGTAAGTTAGATAATACGCTTGCATGGTATACCTGTAACGATCACCTCGGATCGAGACTTTAGATTTACTTCGAATTTTTTGGAGAAGTCTACAAAATGCTTTAGGGACAAAACTTCAATTCGATCGCATATCACCCTCAAACAGATGGACAAACGAAAAGAGTGATACAAACTCTAGGGGATATGCTTTGAGAGCCTGCGTCATCGACTTTAGAGGAAAATGGGATGAGAACCTCGCATTTGGTAGAATTTGCCTATAACAACAGTTTTTCGAAAAGTATAGGCATGGCCCCATATGAAGCATTATATGGGAGGAGATGCGTAACCCCTATCTCGTTGGGACGAGGTAGGTGAAAGAAGATTGACAGACTGAATTGATACAAGATACCACCGAAGCTGTTGAGATTATTAGGAAAAGACTTAAGACAGCCCAGAGTAGACAAAAGGGCTATGCGGACAGGCGTAGGAGGCCCTTGGAATTTAGAATGGGGGATCATGTATTTCTTAAGGTGTCCCCATTAAAAGGAATATCTCGTTTTGGAATGAAAGGAAAGTTGAGTCCCAGATTCGTTGGACCTTTTGAGATACTTGAGAGAATAGGAGATGCGGCTTATCGTTTGGCACTACCTCCTAATTTGGGAAATTTGCATGATGTGTTTCATGTGTCGATGCTAAGAAAGTATCGGCCAGATCCCGATCACATACTCGATCATGAAGCCATCAAAGTGGATGAGAAAGTGAGATATATCGAGGAACCTGTGCAAATACTGGATCGAAAAGAACAAATTCTCAGAAATAAGAAGATTCCCTTGGTGAAAGTATTATGGCAACATCACGATAAGAAGGAGGCCACATGGGAAAGTGAAGACCAGATGAAGGAAAAGTACCCCTACCTATTTGAGGACGTAGGTAACGTTTAATTTCGAGGACGAAATTCTCTAAGGAGGGGAGATTTGTGGCATCCCATAAATTAGGGGCAAGCCCTAAGATGTCCTAAAGCTCTTAAATAGGTAATGAATTTACCTATGGGTTATGCTTTAGCCTTTAGTTTTCTTTTAAGGCTATGTGTTTTGTGCTTGTGTTCTTAATTTAATTTGAAATTTGGATTATAGGATAAATTAATGAGAATAGTCTATGCTTGGCCATGCATTTTATAGATTAAGTTCTCATAGACAAAATATTATAGGATTTTGATTATGTGAAATTTAGTAATTAAGTCTCTAAAAAGAAAGTTCAAAAAAAAAAGGGGGAGAAAATTTGATTGGGCCTTAGGCCCAAGGGTGGACCTTAATGGGCCAAGTTGGCCGACCTATTAAGGCCCACAAGGAGGGGCTGCCGTCGACCCAAAGGGGGGGAGGAGTGGCCAGCCCACTTCTCCCAAAAAGCCCAAGCCCAAGCCCAATTGCATGAGCCTTGCCAAGTGGCAAGAAGGCTTGCCATGCATTGGCCCTTGGGAGGCAACCTCATGATTGCCTTTTGGGGAATTAAGAGAGAGGGTGACCGGTTGGGGGGGGGTGTCGCCCAAAGGGGGAGGGAGAGAGGGTGTGCGTGCGAGAGAGAGAGGAGGAGCCGTCCGTCGCCGCCGTTCGCCCGCCATGTGCCGCCATTCCCTTTTGAGTTTAAGGCAATTTTAGGGTCCATTACTACTCTTGCATGTGTGTTTTGTATGTATGATTGAATTCTTGGATGTTTAGAAGCTAGGAACCGAAGCTTGTGGGTTGTTTCTTGAAGAACCTTGCTGTTTTTCGCATGAACCACTGGAGTCAGAATCTTGTGGGAGCTTGCATGCATGTTTGGAGTTCGATTTTGACTTGGATCTCTTCATTAAAGTTGTAGCCAACACCTTGAACTACAACATACTAAAATTTCGTGCAAAATGATGAAGATTTAAGGGGTCAAAACCCCATCCTACGGAGACTCTAGATCTGGAACTATTTTGCTGACCTTGTGGTAGATTTGTGGCTGCATGTTGATTTTTACCAAGAATCTCTCTTCCACTCCTTCATGAAACTTGTAGAGCACATCTTAAAGATAAACATACTCAAATTTGAAGCAAAATGAACAAGTATAGCTTAGGAAATCGACCTGTTCTTGAAGATGATAAATCTGGAGACGCGGTACAGGACACCCGAGACTTCATGGACTCATATGGAGGTTATTCTTTGGAAATTTGGCTTAAGTTCCTTCATGAAAGTTGTAGGGGATCTTTAGACGTAAAACATATCCAAATTTCAGAGAAAACTAAGAAGGATAGGTAGGTTAAACCTCAATATTTCTGACATAGGACCCTGGACGTTTTGGTAATCTGACCCGTGGCTTCGTATGACTATAGAAATTTATCTAAAACAAATTTGGCCTAGAATCCTTCATGAAAAATATAATTTACTGTCTTAACTATAATTTGGTAAAATTTCATAATTTTCAGAGGTCGTTTGGACATTTTAATTGAATTACTTAGAAAACTGCACATTCTGCCTTTGTCCGAGATTCCATGCGGTATTTTAGTAAACATTACCTTTTGTGCAGAAATTGATTTGCTATGTGTTTTCTTTAGGAAACCACTATTTTATTGTATTAAATTATCATATGCTTTAAATTCATGAATTTGGGATTTGTGTGATTATTTAATTTAAATAATTGCAAAATAGGATAAGTTGGAATTTAAATAAATTCTAAATGAATTTGGTAAGTAAATTGTTTTGAGTGGCATACATTCCATAAGAATCTAATTGCTATGAGTGATTGCATTTTACTGCATGTATGTTAATGATTGATGATGCATGTATAAGAACGATGGTGATCTTGTTTTACCATTACATCATGTGCATGGTAAATTAAGACCTAAATTGGCAAACATGAACAATGATAAATGAGGAAGTTGTTTGTGGAGGTTGATAATGCCCGGAATGTATAGAGATACATGACCGGATGGCCCTGGGAGTATCAGGATGCCCGGAATGGTTGGGTGCCGGAAGCCTCGGAGGTCTTTGCCCAAGGGGATGCCTCGTGATGCCAGTTGGGATGCGAGATGCCCGGGATGTGGGGGTGCCGGATGCCCGGTGGCCATAAATGGCTGAATGCCGGAGGTTTTTCTCGCAATGCTTGGATGGGGTGCGAGTGTAAAGTATGGGATGGATGATCTCGAGAAAGAGTGATGTGATTATCAATTGAGAACTAAAAGTGGAAATTAATTCATGCATATGTGACATGACATGATGATGATTACCTATGGCATGATGATATGCATATGTGACATGACATGATGGCATGATGACATGATGACATGATGACATGTATATAAGATATGATGATGACATGCATGGACGATATGGTATGATGATGATCATTCGTGGCCTATGATATGTACGTATTATGATTGTGATGATGATGTATGATGGCATATACATGGCTTCGAGGTAAGTATGCTGAGATGCATGAACGTCATGTATGATGTAATTGTTCGTATTGTTTAATGCATTGAGTGGTTATTGTATTCCTTTACCTGCTGAGTGGTTGTACTCACCCCTTCGGGGACCAACATTTCAGATTAGCACGATGCCACTCCCTACCATCACGCGGGGAGTATTTTACGGCCTTCCTTCTGATGTGGAGGTCGAGTTGTTGGAGATCGATTGTCCCACCATACCTGGTCTGACGTTCATACGGGTTCGCGCGATCGTGACTTATGACGTGGGTCTGTCTGGGGGCCCGGTCATTCAGGAGTACGTGTCTGTCCACGTTCGCCGCGATGGAGTGATGATGGGGATGCTGCCACCCCCACCGCCTGATGCACCAGGATGGGTGTGATGGCCCGCGTGTGAGGAGTAGGAGTTGGCAACTTTTTGAGATATGGCCGACACTAGCAGTCCGAGGAGAAGTCTATACACGTTGTTTATAGTGGGTCGAGTGTTCCTTTTTGGGGTTGAAGGCCGAGCGTATGGAAGAGTCTTGGCCTACCTTTTGATGTACCGACCCATGAAACCCTTCGCAAAAATATATATGTAAATAAAAGTGGTTCGGCCTTGTGTTTTCTTTTAATCGCAATAGTTGGTGTGCATTGTGCTGTCGTTAAGGAAGCGGAGAGATGGTGAGACTCGCCTCTTATTTTCGCCGTGAGCTGCGCAAATCCCTATAGCCTTTTCGAAAAAAAATTTACGCCTAAACCTCGGCCTAAATTACAATTCCTTTTTTTCTATCGTCAAATAAGTTGTTTTTGCCTTAGATTTTTAAACACTTAGTATCATTGACAACCCTACCAGGTTTTAGGGGTGCCACAACGTGAATGATATATTATTTAGAGGGCAAACACTAGCGATCCTAGCCTTGAAGAACCACCTCTTTAAAGTTGTCAGAGACAAGGCTGTGACTTTCAAAATGTTGAAGACAATGTGAGGAATAGGGGATCCATTGCGCTTGGGGAATTGACCCGATCATTTTCTCTTCTAGTGAAGCTGATCCACTTGTCTTTTGATGCTCGTGCTCTTTGGCCTTCGAAGGGCTGTTGTGGAGTCTCCTTGGTGGCTCCTACCTTTGCTAACTGGCTGGGTGTTGTTCTTGTGCTGGTGGACGAGGTTTTACGGTTGCTTGCCTTGCGTCTCTTCTGGTGGACGAGGTTTTACGGTTGCTTGCCTTGCGTCTCTTCTGGTCTTGTTGCTGCCCTAGTTGCCTTTTTTGTTGGTTTCTTTCCCTGCTGTTTAGGCTCTTTTTTGTTTCATTTTCTTACCACTTTGTTTGCGGTCTTTCTTGTTTTCTTTCGGCTCCCTTCCACTCGTTTTGACTTGTTGTCATTATGAGTGTAAGTTTTTGGCGTCGAACCCTCGTGTATAGTTGGTTAAAGCTCAATATATTCTTACATTTACCAACAAAAAAAAAAAAAAAGATAAGCAACTATTTGATTACCATTTCTAGATACTCAAAAATGGCCCACATATTGCCTTAATTGAATTTTTCCAAAAGTTGATTGCTTTTCTCTTTTGGGTAGACATCAGAGGACAAAATCACATAATTAGATGTTAATAAATGCACATTCAATGAATCCCATTGTTATGTCTGGTGCAATGGCATAGTTCTTTTTCCAAGAGATATTAAATGTGGTTATGAAATTCACTCAGCTACTTCAACATTAACTATGATAATAAATTCACGTTTATGCCCTATTTTAAGCATAGGAAAGTGATTTTTCTATCGTGGTGTCAACGTAGGGTTTCACACTTTGTGCAACCATATTTGCCTCCTCACTTTGTTTAATTTGGTTAGGCATTTATGCATATATTGTTATATAAACATTATATATATACATATTTTTTCATATAGTTTTTGAAATAAAAACTTACCCATTGGATTTAGCCCACATTTTCTCTTTTTAAGTGACGGTTTTTCCATATGCGATTTTTCCACACTTCGTACCTCTTCATGATAACCACTCATTTGGTAATTGCCTTGATGAGAGACGGTTTATAAAAGAAATGATTGTTGTAAGGGTAATTATATGGTTTAACACAAATCCTCTCATTTGGAAATACACCATCAGTATGCCAGGAGATTGGGTTAGTAGAGTGTGCCCGTAATTCCACCGAATCTCAATAAATTTCCAACGAACACAAATTCGAACAATGGTTGGAGGTCGGTTTTATTTTTTATCCTATTTTCTACATATGATTCTAATCAATGCTTGAATTTTGTTCCTCAAAGCGTGATTAGAATTGCTAGTCTATATCTAACATTTGGTATAAAAGCACGTTGGTATCTCTACCTTCTTTATGTCGAGTTTTTGGTGTATCTTTCAGAGGTTCTCAATGAACAGTAAATTGGGCATTTTTGGGTCAAAAGGAAAATCGTCGATTCCAACCAAATTCCAGCGACCCATCGCTTGATTTTAGATGGGTACAATCAGACTGCCATGGGGAAGAATAGCTGTGAGTTAATATGGCATATCGATGATTGTTGAAGGCTAATCAGGCAATGGAAGTCATGGTGGTTAAGGGTTTGCATAAGGGGAATTTTGTTTGATTTGAGGCCAATTTCTTGGTCATTTTTGCTTAAACTTGGACCTCTATGATTGTGCCGGCATGGTCTCTAAAACCATCATTTATTTTGGTTTGAGATGGGCTACCGAAGAAGAAAAGGACAGCAGAATCACAGCGAAATGCCTCTATTTGGGTGAGGAAGAGGGCGCATGGGGAACCTACGCGCCACTCGCTCCTCTGCACGCGAGACTACTACGTGTGTACGCACCACGCACACACAACTGTTTGGCGTGTGGGTAGCATGCGCCCGCATGGTTGATGGGGCAAGTGCACATGCCCAACTGTCTTGCCCCTACAATTTTTACGAAATTGCCTCTCTCTCTCTCTCTCTCTCTCTCTCTCTCGGTCATTATTACATCTAAGCCCCTTAGCTGTTTATTTTACGATTTTTCCCTTAGCATTGAATTTACAATTTTGTCCTTGGCCGATCTATTTACTCTTTTGCCCTTTCATGCATTTTTATGAATATTTTATGCATGAAATTAAATGCCTAACCTTTCAAAAGAAAAAAAAAAAAAAAAAAACCGGTCATGAAAACCATTCTATTTTTAAAAGGAATAATGATCCATATATTTTAATTAATAAGAGCATAGCCACAACATCTTTAATTAGTTAAATTATTATGTTAAGAGTCTCCAGATCATATTTAGAAATGAACATTGATTGTAATTAATCATATTAATATGATGAATTTCATCCCATAGGAATTTTCATTATATTAATATGATTAATTAGGATGGAAATATCATATTATTTTTCTTAATTTATCCACAGGGATTAAGGAAATGAATATAATATGGTAGTTTCTTCATGATGTAATTATGAATCTATTTAAATTAAAACCCTAACCCACATGCAGTTTTTATGTTATGTGATTTATATTTGTGACATTTTTACATTGATAAAACATAATATATTGTCCCAAATTTTGTGACATAAGCATGTCAATTTTACAACTTGTAAATTTTTCTAAATTTAAGAGTGATGTTCCCATACTAAATGATGAAAACTATAAAGTTTGGAAGAAGTTAATTCTTCTTCAATTGGGGTGTATGGACATTGACTATGTCATAAGGAAAGACGAACCACCTGCTTCTACTGATATGAGCACTGCAGTTGAGATAGCCTTGTATTAACATTGGAAGCGGTCCAACTGCTTTAGTGCGATGTTCATAAGGACTAAAATATCTCCTAGTATTTATGATTTAGTTGCTTAGCTTAGCAATGTTAAGACTTTATTTGAGGCTATTGATGCACAATTTGAAACTTTAGAAGAGGCACATGTCATGATCCTAATTATGAAGTTTTTATCATTGAAGCTCACTAGCGTTAGAGGTGTGCGTGAGCACATAAAAAAGATGAGGGACATTGCAACTTAGTTTAAGAACCTTGAGATTAAGATATCTGAATAATTTTTTTATGTACTATATTCTGAATACTCTCCAACAACATTATGTACTTTTACAAGACACATGAGAATAAATGATCAACTAATAAACTCATGATTATGTGTGTTCAATAAGAAGACAGCTTGATTATGGACTCGGGAGAAAGTGTTCATTTGGCAGCACAAGAAAAGAATAAGGGTCATGACAAGCAGAAAAGAAAAGGTAAGATACCTCCCCAAACTGACATTAAGAAAGAATCCTAATATTTTTTCTATAAAAAGAATGGGCATATAAGGTAGGATTACTTCAAATTTAAGGCTTGGCTTAAGAAGAAATGTAATCTAATCTCTTGTATTTGTAATGAATCTAATATGGCTTATATGAGTCACAACATTTGGTGAATTGATTCTGGATCTACAATTCACATTTTGAATTCCTTGCAGGGTTTTTAAAATCGTATAAAGCCAGTGAAAAGTGAACAAAACATCTATTCAGGAAATGAGATGCATTTGCATATGGAAACTATTGAGATATGTAGATTAGTTTGCAATAGTGGCTTTTAAAAAAAATGAAAATGACCTCTTATATTCCTATTTTCTTTAGAAACTTAATTTCAGTTTCAATATTTGTACATTTAGATTACTCTTTTAACTTTTCAAATTCAAACTTTACTTTATCATTTAAATCTTAAAATTGTTGGGAGTGGTACTTTGTCTAATGATCTTTTTAGAATTAATTTATAAGACAATGTCTATTATAATGCAATGCATGTTCATAATAATACTGGTACAAAATGATGTGTTGTGAATGAAGATTCCTCTATATTGCGGCACCAAGATTGGGACATATCTCTATAGATAGAATTAAACGATTGGTAAATGATAGAGTGTTTAATACTTTAGATTTTACTGATTATGATAGTTGTGTGAACTTTATAAAGAGAAAGAAGACTACCAAGATTAAGAAAGGTGTCAAAAGGAGTATAGCAATATTAGAAATCATGCATATAGATATTTATAGTCTAGATATGGACTCGTATAATCATAAATACTCATCTCTTTCATAAATGATTATTCATGTTACATGTATCTCTACTTGATTCATAATAAGCATGAACCGTTAAATGCTTGTAAGGTATTTAAAGCGGAAGTAGAGAAAGAATGCGCTAAGCAAATTAAGATCATGAATTTAGATAGGGGTGGAGAATTCTATGGTAGAGACATTGAAGATAGATAAGCATCTGATTCATTTGCAAAGTTTTTTCAAGAGTATGGGATAGTTGCCCAATATACCATGCTCGGTTCTCCAAATCAAAATGGTGTAGCGGAAAGAGTAAACAAAATTTTTATTATACATGGTGCGGAATATACTTAATGGCTCCAAACTTCCTAAGTCCTTGTGAACTGAAGCACTTAAGACACCAGTATACATATTAAATTGAGTTCCGACCAAGGTTGTCCCAAAAACACCTTTTCAGATGTTTAAAGGTTAGATACCGAGTTTGTGACATGTACACATTTAGGGATTCCCGTCTAAAGTGAAAGTCTATAATTCATAAGAAAAGAAGTTTGACTAAGGACCATAAGTGGATTTTTCATTAGATATGCTAAAAGGTCCAAGGGATACATATTTTACTATCCATCTCACACCACCAGGATTGTAGAATCAAAAGGCGCTAAGTTTCTTGAAAATAACTTGATTAATGGAAGCAATCAATTGAAGGACTTTGTTCCTAAAAAAGATCATTCAGATACTCAACCTTCCACCTCAAGTATAAGGTTGGTTGTTGCTCATAACACCTTTTCATTTCAACGGGCTATTGAACAACTAATCATTGAGGTTCCACAACTTGCTAATATTGATCTAGTAGATCTAGTTGTTCAGCAATTACTAGAATCTATTAAACAACCAGTTGAAGAATATGCTCATCAAAAGAATGTTTAGATGCAACATTAAGAAGATCTAGTAAAATGAAAAAATCAGCAATTCCTAGTGATAATATTGTGTATTTACAAGAATTTGACTATATTATTGGAACTGAGAATGATTTTAAAACATTTTCACTAGCCATGAATAGTGATAAATCCAATTTGTGGTACAATGCCATGAAAGAATAGATGAGTTCTTTGACATCTAATGAAGTCTAAGATTTGGTTGAGTTGCCTAATAGTATGAAAGCCATTGGTTGTAAATGGATCATCAAAACTAAGAAAGATTCATTGGGTAACATCGAGAGATATAAAGCTAGACTTGTTACCAAAAGATTTACTCAAAAAGAATGAATCAATTACACGAAAACATTTTCTCCTTGTATCTAAGAAAGATTATTTTCATATTGTTTTGGCATTAGTTGCCCATTTTGATGTGGAATTACATCAAATGGATATGAAAACGGCGTTCCTCAATGAAGAACTAAAGGAAACTTGAAGGATTATCATTTAGTAAAGGTAAACATTTAGTGTACAAGTTTAAGAAATCTATATATGACTTGGAACAAACATCCTACCAATAGTACTTAAGGTTACATGATGTTATCTCTTCATTCGATTTTGTAGAGGATGTCATGAATCAATGTATATACCAAAAGATCAGTGGGAGCAAAATTTGTTTCCTTCTACTATATGTGGATGATATTCTACTTGTAATATAGGTGAAGCAATTTCTCTTTAAGAGTTTTGACATGAAGGATATAGGTGAAGCATCTTATGTCATTGGCATTAAGATCCATAAAGATATATCTCAAGAAATTTTAGGCCTATGTCAATAAGGTTTTAGAGAGATTTCACTTAAAAGATTGATCACTAAGTATAGTGTTTGGCAAGTTTAATTTGAACCAGTGCCTGAAGAACGAGATATAAAAGGAACAAATGAATAACATTCTATATGCTTATGTTGTCGAAAGATTGATGTATCTCAGGTTTGCACTTGACTTGACATCGTTTTTTCTATGGGAATGTTGGAAAGATATCAAAGTAATTCAAGTATGGATCACTGAAAATGTCACGCCCCGATCCTCGAACGCGTGCCCATCCCTCACATGGTCGATTAATAGCGACGTCCCAAGACGCATCGCCAACCCTTTTGATTTTAAATACACATGCAGAGGCAGATATAAAAATCCCCAGACAATAATTCAATGGGATAGAAAGGCATAAACGCAACTCAAAGAAACTAGGACATACCTTTATACATATTAGGCTAATTCATTTACAACGCTAGCCGATATTTATAAGGCCTAACAAAAAGATTGGTTCTCAAAATTTGTTGTCTTAGGACCAACTATTCAGACTCAACTTCTGAATCCTCAAGGTCCACTTGATCCGGGCAAGACAACGGGTCTTCCACATCACCGTCAGGTAGATCCGCTTGTTCCACATCCTTGGCCGCATCAATCACTTCGGCAAGGACATCGAAGCTTAAAAGAGGGTCTATCCTTAGACCGTATGGAGTGGTTCAAAACCAAGCTCTAAAGAGATCGGGTACCTCCTGATTTGGGGCCTCTTTTGCCCAGACTGACGTTATCACCAACTCATATATCCAGTCGCTCCTTGGGTCAAGAAAGGCATAGACCTTATCAGTCATTCTCGAAGGACGACCATACCGGCTGGGGGGATCTGTCATCTCCGAACCTGAAAATGTTGTCCCACAACGGGGTGAGACTACGTCTCAGCGAGTTCTACCCCCTAAGACCCGATTAGTAAGCCAATACACTATGGGCTGCCTAAACACGCACAGGTCAGAGGACTTACCTTGGCCTCAGATTCCACCTGCAAATCAGTACAATTTATAATAGACACCCAACTACTCATAACAAATCGAACTAGTCGATTACATGTCACAGAAGCACACGTGCATTCTCTAAGGCACTAGTTCACCAAAGTGATGCATCAAATCACCGAGCCCACGTGTCTCTCCCAAGATGCCTCACTTAATTCTCTAGGCCCACGTGCATTCTCTAAGGCACTAGTTCACCAAAGTGATGCATCAAATCACCAAGCCCACGTGCCCTTTTTACGATGCCTGGGCCACGTGCATTCTCTCAGGCACTCGTTCACCAAAGTGATGCATCAAGTCACCGAGCCCACGTGCCCTTTTTACGATGCCTGGGGCCACGTGCATTCTCTCAGGCACTCGTTCACCAAAGTGATGCATCAAGTCACCGAGCCCACGTGCCCTTTTTACGATGCCCGAGGCCACGCGCATTCTCTCAGGCACTCATTCACCAAAGTGATGCATCAAGTCACCGAGCCCACGTGCCCTTTTTACGATGCCTGGGGCCACGTGCATTCTCTCAGGCACTCGTTCACCAAAGTGATGCATCAAGTCACCGAGCCCACGTGCCCTTTTTACGATGCCTGGGCCACGTGCATTCTCTCAAGCACTCGTTCACCAAAGTGATGCATCAAGTCACCGAGCCCACGTGCCCTTTTAGATGCCACACTGATTCACCACTCCACCGTTGATACTGACAATCGGTACCCAGATATTTGCCCATCACATAATTGAAATCAACCAATTAGGAACATGTCCTAAAATTCACAATTTAAATCAATTTCATATAAATTGAAGCTCAATTAAATAAACGGACTACACCATGACAATCAGCACGAAATTCCAGTCACTGGCCATCTCAGCCTTAATTTCCGAAAAATAATTAATTAAATAATTAATTTCGAAAATTAAATAATAAATATTATAAATTCAATTTAGCTCAAAATAAAGCCTGATTAAATAAACGGACTTCACCACAGCCATCAGCATAATATTCTGGTCACTGGCCATCCAAGTTGAATTTTCGGAAAATAAATAATTATTTAATTTAATTTCGAAAAATAATATTTAAATGCCAAAAATTCCACTTAGGCCCGAAATGTCAAATTGAAGCCCGATAAAGGGTCGGAAAATTCCCGGGCTACCCTCAATAAATAGTAGACCATGTCTACTTGCTAATGTCTATTTCTAACCACCTAACATGCATCGTTAAGTCTCTAATTTAATTTATCTAAACTAATCTAACCACCTAATTGCATTTAATTAAATCTAACCAACCCTAAGTATAATTAACAAACTAAGAAAGCATTAGTGAGTAAAACTCACTAGATAAAAAGCGGGCACCGGATCACCGCGATGGCAACGCGACGATGGCCGAATTCCAAAATTTCGGTGACGTCGATGCACCCACGGGCCGAGCCAAGAAACTTTACAAGCCCACAGAAGATTCTGGATTTGGGCTCAGCTATGGTTGGGCCAGAGTTTGATCTAACTTGCTTCACGGGCTTGGGTCGCTAAATTTGAGGGCTGAACTAAACTAGCTGGTGGGCCAAGCTTGGTTGAGAGCTTGGGCTGTTGAAGGCTTCAGATGGGCTGAAAAGTTAAACTGGGCTGGGCCTAACTTCAAGTGGGCTGAACTGTTGAATTCTTGAGCTGAATTGGGACTTCTCCGGTTGGCTTCGGAATGGCAGCTTCGCTGGAGAGCTGCTGGGTTTCGGTGGAACTAAAGACATGATCGAGGCAACTACATCGGTCGATCGGGGCTGGACGAAGGCGCAACAAGTGCTGGAGTCAACGAAAGAGGAGCTCTGCTGGGTTGTTGACTGGAGGGCCGCAGCTTTGGACGTGTGGCAAGTGAGATGGGCCAAAAGAGAACTCGTGGAGGAATTTCTTCGGTGGGCTAGGCACACATGAGGAAGGAGCGAAAGTGAGGGAGAAGCAAACACAAGTGGGGCGTTGGTGGAGCAAGATGACAAAGAAGCGGACCGAAATCCTCAACTGAAAAGAAGCAACGCCTGCGGTCTTTGTGGGGACAACCAACAGCACAGAAGCCGAATGGAGCAGGGCCTCGTCTATGTCGGTGGACCAAGGAAGACCAAAGAAAGACTAACAACTAAAAAGGAAACAAGCAGAGAAAAATAAAGAGATAAGAACAAGACCAGTAAAAGAAAGGAAAATGAAAGTAACGTGGAAGATAAGGGGAAGCAGCTGGCCGCACGAATGGGTAGAGAAGAGAGAGAGTATATCGGTTTAGAGTGAAAAGACAAATGAAGAAAACGTGCGTGAAAGGAGAACGTGGAGAGAGGAAGCGTGTGAGGTGGGGCTACGTCGGCAAGAGAGAAAGATAAACGCGCGGGGCTTGAGTCCAAGGAAAAAAATAAAATAAAACCAAATAAATTTTTGCACTCAAAAGCACAACAAATTCAATCGGTCAAGCTAGGCTGAAATCTGCACCCACTTGCCCAAATTGATGCCCAGCTGAAGACCGAAGTAAGATGACCTCAAATCTCAGGAATTTCTTTCAAAACTGAGTTCTGATTCAAACTTCTCGGCATCCGAATTTCTGAACAAATTAATTCGGTTGAGGACCAATTTAAAATCAGAAAAAGCCCAAACAACTTCCATTCACCAATTCGCTCACACCAGATGTCAAAAGTCTCTTCAAATTGGCCAACCCGAGTTTCCGTTCATTTTCCGCATCGTTCGCAACAGTTTTCCGTAAAAATCTCGAACTCTCCG
This sequence comes from Eucalyptus cloeziana, assembly GCA_014182715.1. Classification (NCBI taxonomy): domain Eukaryota; kingdom Viridiplantae; phylum Streptophyta; class Magnoliopsida; order Myrtales; family Myrtaceae; genus Eucalyptus; species Eucalyptus cloeziana. Next base: position 16,609,594 of record CM024640.1, read on the forward strand.
AAAATTCATCAAAACGTGAGTCGACGTTCCTAGAATGACTCATGACATAACATGACTTCCAATTTCTGAAATCGAATTCAAATTCACGGTTATTTTCAATCAAACGCACTTTTAGTATGACCTTACCTATCGGGTAGCTTTTAGGAAATTTTAATGCAATTGATCAATGGTCAATTTTCTTCGAACCACAATGAACCCATTCAAAACATTGGCAACTCTCGGTGGTCGTAGAAATCTCAAGGTTTCAAATACGGACACAGGGTACCCAAAACGACAGAAAATCGGTTTAGTGCCGATCGACGAGAATTTTGCAATCAAGTGGAATCACCCACACCTTGATCACCATCTTAGTCGAATCGACCTATCTCCGGTCTCTAATCGATTTTTAATTGTGCCGCAATGACCCTTGCAGACTAGCACGGTCGAGCAGTCGATTCCTTATCGAATTCTCAAGTCTATTGCATTAGAATCCCTTAACGGCTTCACCTGATAGGTCGGTTATCTCATGAGTGGCCATCTCAGAGAAAAATGCTTTAGTCACGTCGACGAAAGGCCCGACTTATCCGATTGAAATCAAAACCTGAAAATCAGGATGTCACAGAAAAGTTGCAAAAAAAGTGATGAGATACCTTCAAAGTACCAAAAGCTACATGTTTATGTATGGACGAACTAACAACTTGGAAGTAATTAGGTATTCGGATGTAGACTTTGCGGGTTGTGTTGATTTTCGAAAATCAACATCTGAATACATTTTTACATTAGTTGAACAAGCCGTGTCATGGAGGAGTGCGAAGCAGACTTTGATTGCTACTTCCACTATGAAGGTTAAGTCATTTATTATTTTGAGGCTACTTCGCATGGTGTTTAGTTGAAGAGTTTCATTTCTGAGCTTAGAATTGTTGATTCTATTTCTAAGCTATTAAGAATATATTGTAACAATTCAGCTGCTATTTTTATGACTAAAAATGCCAAAAGTGGCAGTTGAAGTATGTCACGACCCCAACTCCATCTCCAGGGTCCACGAGTGACAGGGATTATTTTCGCGACATCCCAAACTCGTCGCCGTCCCGATTCTTTTTATCTTGTTATCATACACATGCAGAAACGTGAATAAATAACTCCCCGGACAAACAATAGCTGGAAGACCGGGACACACATCACACAGAACACACTGATTTATAATATAACAGTACTTTTACAAGTCCTTTCTCTACGGCTCTCTTTTCTTTTTACATCACAATAGAAGCTTTCCATATAGGCCAAGGGAAACCCTATCGCCTCTAACGTGACTGCAGTTTCCAAAACTGACATAAGACTTCCATGCCTACAAGATTAAAAGGTAAAGGAGTGAGTTTTAGGGAACTCAGCAAGTAAAATTCCTAGTTCTTTACTAGGAAAGCATCTTATCATCAAAGCCTAGCAAGTACAGCACTCGCAAACAGTGTCGATGGATACAAATCATATGTCATGCTTTATCTAAACACATGCCATCCATGCCAAAACTACCAGCAGCTTATCAATTAACATATCAACATATCATGTTCATGCATAACCGACATTCATGCAAATTCATTTAACGTCGTCTTGGCTCGACCAGGCCCTCCCGACTCGACCGGAGCTTCCAGCTTCTTGCTAGGCTTCCTGGCTCAACCAGGGCATCTCGGCTCGACCAAGGCTTCTTGGGGCTAGCTTCCCGAGGCTTCCGAGTTCAAGACCCAGGCATCTTGGCTTAATCAAGGCATCTCGGATCAACCGAGGGTTCCCGTTCAATGAATGAGGCATCGTCGCCAACACTATGTGGCGACGGGCACTTTTTCCTCTTTAAATGCATGCATAAATGCATCATACAAGGTGGTTCTCATCTCTTCTCTTAGTTGTTGCATGCATGGCCTAAAGGTGTGCTCATTTATTTGTGTGTGTCATGAATTTCTTATACTTGACCAGCAAATATGTCGAGAGCGACATTTGATTTGATCCATAACTTGAATCAATCACTTAGTGCCGATCCCTGCACTAGACAAGGCTCGAAAACGATACGCCTCAATACCGATTCAAGACCTCGAGGCTTGGGTACACCTCTCTTTAGTGACGATGCCAAGTTTGAGGGATCTCGGCTCCAATCCGATGTGAATACACATGTATCGAGAATGACTCTCGGCTCACGGTTTGATTCAATGCCAAGTGCAAAGTCCCTACATCCATTTGAACTATGGAAATCGACATGCCTTGGTGCCTTACCAAGACCTCATGGATTTGGGCGATCCCCGTACCGATCAAGGCATAAGATCAACACACCTTAATGTCAATTTAAGACCTTGTGGCCTTAGGCGATCCCCGCTCCAAGCAAGACTTGAACTCAGCATCCTATTTATGCCAAAACCAAGGCCTTATGGTTTGGGGTGACCTTGCCTTGCAATGAACCCAATCTGAACGAATCTCGGCTCCATTCCGAACATAAACAACTCAAGCACATGTTCAAGCACAAACATAAGCAAAACCATACAAAAGATCCAATATCCTACTAACGGCTTGACGAGTGAGCACCTAACTAGACTTGACAATGGAGACTACCGCCCTAGAGGAGACATAGGGATCTTACTTACTTGGATGAACCCCGAACTAGGACGTGAGCTACAAAGATTGGGCGGCTTGGCTTGGAGGCTGAAAGAGAGAGAGAGGGCATGAGGAGGGGGCGTTCAAGGAGATGGTGGGAAGAGAAAATGGGAGCAAAATGAGGAAAATGGAGTGAGCTCCTCCTATTTATAGCCTTTGGGGCCATCATTACCAAACCAAGCGGTTCTCTCCAATGTTTCCAAGTGTCCCGCCTAAATTCCTTGGGTGGCAAGGCTATGGGTCCAATAATTGCAACCTAAGTCATGAGTTGGGAGGCTAAAAGGCCTTACTTGGCAAATCTAGTTCCTAGGCATCATCAACGACGGCCCACTTTTTACTCTCCCATAGGTCCACCAACACCCCCGCATTCAATGGGCATTTAATGAAGCCTAATGATGATAGTGCCAACTTGGGGGTTCTAGAATATTTGGCCATAATGAGGGCTCGTGTAGCGCGTTCTAATTGGTCCACATATACATCACCTTTTTTCTAGAATATCCGAATCATGACTTTTGACTTTTTCAAGAGACAACTCACCCCTTCATTTACTTTACCAAAATAAAAAATAAAAAACTTTACCAAAAAAAAAAAAAAAAAACTCACCCCTTCATTTAATGAATTCTAGAACTTTCCCTATTTTATCCTTTTCTCCATTAGGAAGGCCGTCTAGAAAATTCTATCATTCTAGTTCATTCCAAGGCCAAAGAAGGGATCATTAGGCACACCTCAAAAAATTGAATCACGTACACCCAAGATTCAGCCCTAACTTCTCATATTCGCCCAAACCGTTCCTTTAGACAGTCGATCAACCAATAGGGTCGGTTGTCCTTTAATTGGTTTGAGACCTAAATGGCCTAGCACAAACCCAAAGCACCCATGGACCTTAGAATAAGTGACGGAATAACCAAGTCTATCCATGGGCTCATTCCGGTCGGCACCTGATCCACCGATAGGGTTCATGGTCGGTGCATTACCAATCCATGATCGGACATCACCAATTCAAAATTCCGTTCCGATCACTAAAAATTAAATACGGAATTATGCATTTTTTGGAAGGAAATCACATTTGGTCAATTCGAACCATCCGTGTATCAGTGCATAACCAAGCGGAATCACCCGCGATAAGAAACCGCAACCGGTTGGATTGACCCATGACCATCCACCGATCCAAAATCATCCCGTGACTAGCTCTCATGATCAAAAAGTTATCTTATGAGCTGGTGATCCTATCCCTTTGGTATGGTCGGTAGAAATTCACAGCCAACACCTCGACCAATTCATGACTGGTCGATTAGTCGGTTATGACCGATTTGTGATTCCTTGTTGATCGAACCGATCGATCCATGGCCAATGGCCCATGATCAATCCTTTTAAGACCTTATGGCCGATCCTCACGAGGTCAGAATCGAGGATGTTACAAAGTAAGTATCAAGTATCAAGCCATAAGGGAACATCTTTAAGAGAATAAAACAGTTATAGAATACGTTAACACTGAAGTGATGATAATTGATGCATTAACTAAAGGCATGCCTCTAATGAAATATAAGGATCATGTAACTAGTATGGAAATAGGTTCGATTATGTGATTTGTCATCATATGAACGATTTTTGTTGTATGAAACTCTTATTCAGTAATGTTATTCTCAATTTTTAATATACACATTTTGTTGTTTATTAGAATAATAGCTATTATTCATTTTAAAATAAACATAGGGTTTGTTCATTAAAATATGTTGTTATATATAGGCTGACATTAAAGAAACTAGATGCATTGTGATACATAGAAGATATTACTTGCTCTTAGATGACATGTTGCCATGATCCATGCATTTTGTTTCTTTTCTTAAGTATAAAGTTTTCATGGATTTGGTTGGATAATCTGCATGATGAAAATGTGGGGATTAAGTGGGAAAATGTTATATAAATGTTATATATATAATATGATCCCCAATTTTTTGGAATATAGTTTTTGAAATAAAAACTTATCCATGGGTTTGACCCACATTTTCTCTTTTTAAGTGAAGTTTTTCTATATGCAATGTTTTCACGCTTCGTACTTTTTTATAACAACCACCCATCTGGTAATCACCTTGATGGGAGACGGTTTATAAAAGGAATGATCGTCCATTTCGTAAGGGAAATCACAAGATCTAACACAAACCCTCACATTCGAAAATATAACATTAGTACACTAGGGGATTGGGTTAGTAGAGTATGCCCATAATTCTACTGAATCTCCATGAATATCCGATGAACACAAATTTGAACAATGGCTAGAGGTCAGTTTTATTTTTTATCCTATTTCCAGCATATGATTCTAATCATAGCTTAAACTTTGTTCTTCAAAGCGTAATTAGAATCGCTAGTTTATGTCTAACATATATGGCAATTGTATCCTATTCCATATTTGGAAAAATTATTTGGGCTTTTTTTATAATGAATTTGCCTTTACGATGGAAAAAAAAAATCAAATTTTGAATTAGTCCTTTGGACTTATAGCTATTTGTAATTACCAATCCAATTTGTTGCCTTATTTGTTTCTTTTGATTAACAAAAAGAGAAAAAGAAAAGCTTTTTACGTAATGGTTAATATTTTGACCAAAAAAAGAGTTAATGGTTAAGATGATAAGACTAGTCTTCAACCCAATTTAAAAAAAAAAAAGGATAGTAAAGACTTTATCAAGGAATCAAATAGTTTTAGACAAAATAGATACCATCCCAATCAGAGATAATTAATTACATCCTACCTTATGCCTCACCATTTAGTCCTCTTCTTTTTATGATAAAGAAATTCATCTCAATTTATCAACAACGGAAGTTCGGCCGGCATCCTGCCTATTACAAGATGCCTATAGAACATTGGGGAATGAATTGAGTCACTGAAGAACATGGAAGCGCCATTGGTTGGTTAACCATAATAGGAGTGGAAGCAGAAGGAGCAATAATGCTACCAGTAACCTTGGGCCGGGCATCAAAGCGTGCAACTGTAACAATAAAATTTGTCAACACTTAAATTTTTTGTCTCAGTAGTCTCATTCAAATTATAGAAATTTGGAAATTGTATGCGCTCATAACGTTAGAATTCATCCTCTATCTAGAAAAAATATATGTTTTTAATTCATATTCCATATTAGAATTTTTCAATGCAGTTTCTTTTATTTAAAAATTAGAGACATCATAGAGTTATGATCAAGAACCCTCCATAAGAAAGATTAGTCAAAGTGGTAGGAGCTCTTAAATCCTTCTCTTCAATTCGAAATTGGAGCTTTCTCTTTTTTGTCTTCGTTAAAAAAAATATTCATTCATTTCCACGGCTAAGTAATCATGTACCGAGCCTCGAACAAACTAACCAATACCTAGCCAAGGCCGATTTTGGGACCTAAAAGGCACTGCCACGGGCTTTTCTTTCTTTCGTCAATAAAAACATCATTCATTATGCATTAGGAAATCTGCCATGCCCATGGAGGTTTAGCCCGGCCCAAGACAAAGTTACTTTCCATGTGCGAGGCTTGGCAAAGGAGATTTCGTATATGCCGAAAGGGAGAGTTGGCGAGTGGATTTTTTAGGAAATCAAAAGATAGAAAGAAGCAAGTCGGGCCGTGAATGAAGGGATAGAGGATAGAAAATGATTTGCTAGGGGGGCTTCATTTTGGAGATATAATTTGTGCAGCTGATTTGATTGAAAATATGTGAATCAGTCCAAGGCTTGGATTGATATTAATTAGTGATTCTAAATGATTTTGTATCTTTGTATTTTCTTTTTATTGTTTACACCTTTGTGATATAAATACATGTAAAGAATACATAACAAATCATTGTGAATACAAAGATATTCTTCAAATTCTTTTTTTTCTTCACTTTGTGTCATAGTTTTAAAGAAATCATTCCTGGCCTAGCTTCCACGAAAAAACTTTTTTTGAATTTCCTGCAGTTATTTATTCTCTCATTTGTTGTTGTAAGCCTAGCTCTACAAAGCAAATCAATGCCCGGGAAGGAATTCACACATATCTTCACCAACGATGGCATGACCAAGAACAAAGACGTAATTACTGGGGAAAACCCTTCAATGGAAGAGAGTTCAAATTCACCTCAAAACCAAGCCTTGGATCGAATTGATCCAACTGAAGATAAGCAATCCTCTACTCAACGCTCAACTGATCCTACTATTGCTCCCGTCCATATTCCCAGCTCGATTCAGTGGCCATTAGTCCACTGGTTTCCAGTTCAAGCTCCATGGGCTGTCAGGCTAAACAATCATGGGCCTTATACGGTTCACCTGGAGAGGAAGCAGCTCCAAATATTAGAGCCTAACCCAATGAAGGTGGATCTACTCCTTCCAACGTCGGGGCCAACCTAGGTGCTTAGATGGGACTGAGTCTTAGACTCGAATTCATTCCATCGAGTCCCGGGACAAATTCCTCCTTAATGTTGGGATTCGGCTTCGTGCGACTCATTAACATACAGCTCGTCGAAGTAGAAAATTATAGCACCTGGGCTTGGGATTCCCACCGAGCCCTTATCACAAAGGATAAAGACGGATTACTCAATGAATTCATGCCTTTCCTGACTGATGATCGATTGTGATGTCACTAGCGCAAATACAATTGGCTCATCAGCACATGAATTGGGAATTGTTTGACACCCAAGGTCGTGGCCGGAGTCTTACCGATCAAAGACCCAAAGACAATCTGGGACAACGTCTATAAGATGTGCGACAAGTTAGACCAAGCAAAAAAAATTAACTAATATGACAATCATGGCTTGTTTTAGCAAGCTCTCATCACTTTGGAACGATCTGAAAGCAACTGAGGAGAAACTCGAGGGATCGGAGCCAACCTTAAAACAATATAGATCTATTAAGGAAAAGGAGAAAACCACTCATTTTCTTTTGATTTTGAATGAGACAAATTTGACATTTTGATCCCAAATCCTGGCTATGGAACTGGCATCGGTGCTTAGCTAGATTTACTAGCTTGTCATTCAGGAGGAAAGGCAATGTTTGGCCTCGTCCGAATATATTAAGGTTGCGGAATCCGTCCTTGTTACGGCTTAGGCGAAAAACCACCAAAGATGAAGCAAATTGGGGGAAGAATTTAGGAAGGTTGTGGCATCTGTCCTAGGGTTTGTTGAAGAGAAAGAAAGGATGCGGGCAGATGGCTCAGATTTGTTTTCGAAATCCCATGGTCTACGTGTAAAGAATCCAGTGTCCAGATAGAACGCCCCTTACAAAACCATGTACTGACTTTTAAATCGGTCGGTCCACCTTTCACCATGTTTCATAAGACGAAATTCCAAAGGTGAAGGTAAATTATTTTGTGATTACTGCAAACGTCTACATTATACTATAGATACTTGGGAGAAGTTACATGGAAAACCAAAAGAAAAAGAGAAGAAAGGGAATTATCAGCTAATTAGGTCATGGTGCAAAACATTGATAAAAGAAATCAGTCAATCACTCTGACCAATATGAGCAGCTAATGAAGGCGTTGAAGTAGTTTGATATGCTTGACAAAATAGTAAGTTTCTCAGGTACCTTTACTATTTAATGAATTCTATTTCAAATAATGAGTGGATAATTGATCGAGTGTTAGTGACCACATTTGCAACAAAAGATTCTTTAGTCATTTTCATGCAAATCTGAATTCACCTACATCAATTCATCTTCCAAATAGACATATGACTAATGTCATAAAAATTGGCATGGTCAATCTTACCCCTTTCATCATCCTTCAAAATGTCCTCTACGTTTCTCAATTTCAATGTAATCTCATTTTGGTCTCCAAAGTTTTCCAAGACAATTCCTATCATGTTTTTTTTTTCTTTTCAATTCTAATAATTATTTCATTTAGGCCATTTTGACTGGGAAACTGATGGAATTGAGTAATATTTCACAAGGAATATATTTTTGGACCAACTTTCTACAATATTTTGATTTATCAAGTATTTCGTTGAATAAACATTCATTGTGTAATGCTACTATCAATGATAATATTATTTTTTTCCCATGAACGATGGGGCCATAATGCTTTTTTTTTTACATTCCCTCATTGCAAAATATGCCCCTTCACAAAACAATCACGTGGTCCTTTCCCTCTCAATAAATTACATACTAACAAAATTTTTTTGATCATCCACATTGACATTTGGGGTCCCTACCACACTCACATCATGATGGACTATGGTTGTTTTCTTATCATTGTGGACAATTATTTTTCAAGTCACATGGATTTTCCTGATGCAATCAAAAGGCCAAGTCCCTTCTCACCTAAAAAACTTCCTCTCCTTAATCAAAAATAAGCTTGGGACTTTTGTCCAACAAATTCAAACTGACAATGGAAGTGAATTTCTTAATCATGAATGTGCATCTGTCTTCCCTTCCCATCTCCATGAACGATCTTGTGTTCACACCACACATCAAAATGGGATTGTCAAACGCAAACATTGTCACCTTTTTGAAGTTGCATGTGCTCTACAATTCCAAGCTTCTATTCAAAAAAGCTTTCAGGGCGATTGTGTGGTCATGACAGCCTATCTAATCAATCAAATGCCACCTCGAATTCTTAATGGACGAACTCCTTTTGAGCTGGTCTTTGGTAAGAAACTCAAAACTCATCATTTAAGAGTTTTTGGCTATCTATGCTATGTTACTACTGTGACTCCTCGGGATAAAATGGGTTCCCACGCCCCTCGTTGTATTTTCATGGGTTATCCGACTTGCCATAAAGGTTATTATGTTTTCGAGCTATCAACCAAAAATTTCTCTGTGAGCAAAGATATCATTTTCCATGAAAACATATTTCCCTTTCAAGATGAAGACGAACTGGTTGATACTTCTAGGTACACAAACATCATCGTTCTTTCTTAGCTAAAGAGGATTTATCTCCAAATAAGCGTCTATTACTCATTGCACAACCTGTGAATCAAATATTGTATTTGACTACAGAACATAGTGAAGACAATTCATCTCCTTTGAATTTTCTGAATGAAAACTCCAATCAATCAATTGAAGGAAGTCCTGTACAACCTCAGACAACATCTTCTAGGGAAGATATTAATGGGACATCTTCCCATGCTATACCCGAAATAGACAATATCTCCCAAGTCTATTGCTCATTGCACATCCAGTGAATCCAATATAGTCTCTAGCTACAAAACATAATGAAGACAATTCATCTCCTTTGAATTTTCTGAATGAAAACTCCAATCAATCAGTTGAAGGAAGTCCCATACAAGCTCAAACATCTTTTAGGGAAGATATTAATGGGACATCTTCCCATGCTATACCTAAGAAATAGACAATATTGAGAAACCTTGACGCTTGGGGCGCGTCACTTGTCCACCACATGGACCAAAGACTATGTATGTGCCACATCAAATTTTTCAAGTATCCACTATCCCATATCTTTATACTTTTCATTTAATCAGTTATCATAGGAACATATGTATTACATTAATCGTATATCTAAGGAGCAAGAACCATCATCCTACAATGAAGCTATAAATGGGTGTACAAGATCAAATATAAGGAAAATTGGTCTATTGAAAGATACAAGGTGCGCCTTGTGGCCAAAGGCTTTATACAATGAAAAGGTTTTAATTATTATGAAACCTTCTCCCTAATAGCAAAAGAAATCACTTTTCATTCATTCTTATCTATTGTTACATGTCGCGATTAGCAACTCCGTCAAATGGATATCCACAAAGCTTCTCTCCATGGTGATTTGGATGAGAAAATCTATATGAATCTTTTGTAGAGTTTATGAAGACAGGGGAGTCTAGGGTATATCACCTCCAAAAATCCTTTTATGAACTCAAGCAAGCTTCCCATTAGTGGAACACGAAATTTACTGTTGCACTTATGGTTGCTGGTTTCAAACAATCCATGCACGACTATGCATTATTCACATGGACAAAAGGTGCATCATCCATCTATTTGATGATATATGTTGATGACATACTAATTATGGGATTTGATGAATCTACTGTCAAGGAACTTCAAAAGTATCTATGTGCTACTTTTCATAGAAAGGATCTAGGTCCTCCCAAATATTTCCTTGGATTTGAGATTGCATGATCAGACATAGGAATCTCACTTAGCCAACAAAAATTCATTTTAGAGATTATATTAGAAGGAGGTCTATCAGAATGTAAGCCAGTAGTTATTTCTCTTGAGCAGAATATCAAATTGACCTATCTTGATTATGATATGAGAACATCGTCCAATAGTGATGATCCACTACTCAAGGAGCCATCAATCTATTAAAGACTCGTAGGTAAACTTATCTACCTTACCATGACAAGACCTAACACATGCTATGCAATACAAACACTAAACCAATTCATGCATAATCCAAAACAGTCCCATATGAATGTAGCTTTGAAAGTTGTAAAATACTCGAAATGTCCAAGACTTAGAATAATTCTTTCTCGAGAGTGTAACATGGAAAAGATAGCTTATTATGATATAGACTAAGCTACCTGCCATATGACCCGAAGATCTACTTTTAAATTCTGCATTAAGCTTGGAAAATTCTTACTTTCATGGAAAACGAAGAAGCAATCAACCGTATCATTATCATCAACCGAGATTGAATATCGAGTTATGGCTAAAACTATTTGTGAGATAGTGTGGATATGAGGCTTACTTCTTGACCTTGACATATAAGTTAAAGGACCAAGTACATTTTTTTGTGATAATGATACAGCAATCAAATTTGCAGCTAAACCCATAATTCATGAAGGGACAAAGCATATAAAAGTTGACCATCACTTTACTCGAGACAAGATCCAAGAAGGGATAATTAGAACAAAGGAATTGGGACTTAAGGAAAACCTACAAATATCTTCACCAAACCCTTGTGTCAAAGATAACACACATATTTGTTGAGTAAACTAAGTGTCTTGGACATATATAAGCCACCAGCTTGAGGAGGAGTGTTAGAAATATTATTTGTGTAATTGATTTGATTGAAGATATTTGAATTAGTCCAAGGCTCATATTGATATCAATTAGTGAATCAAAATGATTTCATATCTTTGTATTTCCTTTTATTGTTTACACCTTGTAGTATAAATACATGTAAATAATACATAACAAATCAAAGTGAATACAAAGAAATTCTTTAAATTCTTTTTCTTCTTCACTTCATGTCACTTCACGATGGACATCCAAGAATTTAAGTACACCATTGAACTCTCTTTCTCTCTCTACATCCTCTGGCTCCACTCAATCTTCATCAACCACGATCATCATTATTGTCATCTTCAATCTCCTAGACAGTACCACGTCACTTCCATGATCCACCCTTCAACTTTACAACTCATTTTCATCTTAGTTAACTAATAGCAGCCCTTCACCAATATCCCAAAGTCTTGGGCATTGATTGTCTAGATTACATAAGAAACATCCTAAATTATTAATATCCACATTGACTTTGTCATTCACCTAGTTATCGCAACTTAGAATGCCCATTTTGCGACCATTGGTCTATCGTGGCTAACCGTGCAACCTAGAGAAAATGAAAAGGTTGTCTTATAAAACTTAACGAATTCTATGGAATAACCCAAGTTAAAGTTTAACAAATGTAGGATGTGTCTAATATATGCTTGAATATGCACAATATCAAGTGCATTGTGCTTCTATCAAATATAAATGAATTAAGTGACAAGATAGAAGATGATGCAAGCAAAGTTTATAGTGGTTTGACGTGTGATTAAGCCTACTTCCATTGTCCCACTCTAATGGCCACCAATAGGCTCAAATCCACAAATAATCTCTTTAGTAGTTATAACGTGGCAAGTACCCCTTCTCCCCGAAGTTGATAGATCACCCTATCAAAACTTAAGCACCGCTACAACACTTGTACACTCCTCAAATCATATTACAATTAGTGACAAGTACTCTCAATAAAGTAAATAACAAACAATTGCTAGCTCACAACATAGTTTGAATGTTTCGAAGTTTGAAACTTTCTGTGTTTTGTAGTTGTGTCTTCTTCAACACACATTGATCTTCTTAAATAGTCTTCAATCTCTAAATTAGCCATTGGATAATCTTCAAGAAGAGCAATTTGGCCATTGAAGATAAAAACTATCATCAGAATCCGGTTGCCCATCCATTAAAATTTTTACTAACAGCAATATAGTTTTCATGAGTGACAATTGATTTGATTTTCCCCTAAATATTCTTTCTGAGGTTCTAGACTTGAAATTAGCTCTGAACTTCCTTTAAACTTGAAATAATAGTCAAAAAAAAGACCTTGCTCTTCTTATCTAGATTGCTTAGACAGGCAATATAATGAGTTACTTTTATCAGTAATATGGGAGTTTATCAAAGCCTCCCGCCAATAGTTGACTCACACATTGCTTTCCATTTGATCTTCTTAAGTAAATTATTGATCAAGGCTTCACTAAAATATTCACCTTGTCATTGTACCTCCAAGTATCCATGAACTTCTCTTTCTCTATTACTTGTTCACCCTTTATCAAGGTCCATCCAGCCTCTACGAATATTTTCACTTTGTACTTTGGATTTTATCAATAGCGATAAAGCATAACATTACCTTAAAACAAACTAACATATGCATTTATTGAGCGATAATGAGAAATATTTTTCACTAAAAGTTGCATTTCAACTTTTAATTGAAGAGAATCAAGTTCCTACGCCAACTTTGGACAGGAAATATCATGAGCAATTATGGCATTAATAGTCAATGTCGACTCAGCATGTCCCGTCAAACTCCAAACGAATTTTGAATAGAAGTATCTAAGCTCACCTCATGAAAAAAAAAAAAAAAAAAAAAAACAGTAATAGAATTACAATTTTGACCCGATAAAGAAAAAGAAACCACGAGACCCCCCTCCCAAATACAAGAGGAACCAAAAAGTTGCATAGTGCATTTGGTTCAATATTTTGAAAATCTATTGAGAAAATATAAAACAGTTTAGCTTAGAAGACTTTGGGTAAATGCAAAAGCCATTTAGTAAATTATGTTTTTAAAAGCAACTTTGAGAGAAAAACCATTTAGTAGAAAACACATTTGAAAAGCTTTTGGGTGAGTAATATTAGCTTTTTTATTTTTATTTTTTAAAATTAAATAAATAATATATACAACTTTTAAATATAAATTTTGACAATAATGCTAAAAAAATCAAATATATATAATTAAAAAAAAAACTAAACCCTTCCCTGGTTTAGCAAAGGGCTACGGCCTCCAACAAGCCAAATATGGCGCTAGCGACCGTCAGTTGAAGATGCTCGAGGTTCAACAACCTCTGGTGAGGGTCACGCGACCCTGGCGAAGGTCGTCGGAGGTGACCCAACCTTAGGCGACCTTCATCGACGGATGTTGGCACCAAATCTGGCTCGTCAACGACCATAGCTCTTCACTAGACCGGCGAAGGGTTGGTCTTTTTTCTTTTTTTTCTTTTTCTAAAGTTATGAATATTTGATTTTTTTTTTAGCATATATATTTGATTTTTTACTTTTTTTTAGCATTCAAAAAAAAATGAGGGCAAAATCGTAAATTTGAAAAATTGATGAAGGTAATTTTAAAGAAAAAAATGAGTTTCAATATTTGGCTAAATACTAAAAACTCAACTAGCATAGAGCTTTCAACTTTACTAATGCTAGTTTTCACTTGAAAATTAATTCAAAATAGTTGCCAAATAGTCCAGTATTTTTCAAGAAACTTTGAAGGTCGAAAGCTCCTTTGAACCAAACGCACTTGTAGGGGTGTTTGGTTGGGCGTTCCCAAGGGGCTTTGGGCCCCCAAAGCCCCTTAGGGAAATTTTTGGTGTTTGGCAATATTTTCGAAAGCCCTTTGCCCAAATATGAGCATTCCAAATGCTCAATCTTTGAAAGCTGGGAGGGACAGATTGAGCATTCGGCATTTCCTAAATGCCAAACCTACTGTTCATCTTCTTCTTCTTCCCCCATCTGTCTTCTTCTTTTTTTCTCTTCCCCCATCTGTCTTCTTTTTCTTCCTTGGCGACCGCTTCTCCGGCAGCCGCCGCCGCCGTCGCCGTTGCCCGAGGGTCACCCGTCATCGGTGACCACCGTTTGGGGGTGGTGCGACGCGTGACCCGGGCGGCGCGGACCTCGGCGACGTCACTTGGTTCGCTGAACCCGGCGACGCCGCCCGGGTCCACGTGACCTTAGGTGACACCGCCCGAGGTCCGTGTCACCCGAGGTCATGCGAATCTCGCGGCGTCGCCTAAGGTCCGCGCGACCTCATGCCGCCGATTCGGCCGCCAAGAATGGCCGATCCGGCCTCTCGCACCTCCAGGCGCCTAAGGTCACGGCGACGGCGTCACCTGATCCGGCCACCGGACGGCCAGATCTAGCCGTCCGGCACCGCCGGCCGCCGGATTTGATTTTCATATTTTTTTAAAAAAAAAATTAAAAGCAAAAGCCCATTTGTAATAAGTTTTGCCAAACGGTATTTTCACAAAGCCACTTTCTAATGCGTAATTTACCAAACATCCGAGCATTTCCAAAAACCCCTTTTAACCTAAAAATATTTGCATTTGGCCAAAGGCATTCCTCAAAAGTCAAACCAAACGGGCCCGTAATCCCTCCAAGAAAAATAGAAAACAAAAAAGGCAAGAGAAGCCCTCTGTAGTGGCTCAATTGAAAAAGAAAAAAAAAAGGAACGAAAGGAAGTGGCACTGGGGTCGGAATCTCGAAATACGCATGAACACAGGGACCGAAACGCAAAAAGGCCACAACCTTGAAGTGAGGCATTAGGGTTTTCGCGTTCTTGAGGCCGACTCTATAAGATCTCGCCACGCCGTCGACCCAGAACCAGCCCGCGTCGCTCGCTCCTCTTCCCCCTTCTGCTGCTTCTTCGTCTTCTTCGTCTTTTCTTCTTCTTCTTCGTCTTCGTCTTCTTCGTCTTTGATTTGGGTTTTGAGAAAGCGCGGCCTCCATTAATCCCAGGCGAGATTTGAGGGGGGCTCGTTTTCCCCGTGCTCGTCTGATTCATGGGAGGCCCAGATTGAAAGGTTCTGCCTCTGGGAGCTTCGCTGATGACGCCCGTTCCTTCCTCATCTCGGGCGTTCTATTAGTAGCTTTCCCATACATGTATTTATCTTCTTCCGATTCTCAAAGATCGATTTGTTTCTTTTTTTCTTGGGTTGTTGTTCTGCGTTCCCGGTCGAGGGATTAGGATGAATCCATGGATGGACGCGACGTTCGAAGACGAGATCTGTTTCGAACGCCGGCTGGAATTTTTGCGTACGTAGTCATGACGTCTTGCTGACAAAAAAAACATTTTTACGAATTAATTTTTCGGACTTTTACATCCTTGATTTGCCGAAAAATGATCGATTGGACAAGAAAACATTTTAAAAAATAATTTCCCTCATAGAGGAAAATGCATTTTTCTGTCAAATGTTTTTTCGAAAAAAAAATTTCATCGTGAATTTTTTTTCTAAAAAACAAACATACCCTTAATTTCAAAGGTTGTACCAAAAATGCAATTTCATTTCTCATTTCTCAGCTCCGCCGTATATAACCACACATCTATTGCAAACATCTGATAACAGAACTCGTGAAACAATGTGTGAAAGCATCTGAACGACGTACGCAGGCCCATTACGTTAGCAACAGTGCAGATCACAAGAGACGGACGAGGAACAGAGCACGAGTTGCTCAGCTCCGTAAAGCAGATCCCCGACAGCTTTTCCCCTTCAATTCTGCTCGCTAAACCTATTTCTAGCTCAAGAGACAGCTGTGGAGATTCGAAATTTTTAAAATGTGCAATCAAATAAAAACTTGTTACAAAAATATAGTCAAGTTTTAAAATTTTTAAAAAGTATCAAGTTCTAAAACTTGCATAAAAAACACAGTCAATAGAATGACTTGATCGAGTCAGTTTAACAAATTTTAGAACTTATGGTATTTTTTAAAATTTTATGATTTAATTGTATATTCGTGACAAATTTTAATACTTCAAATACACTTATTTTATTAATTAACAACTATTTGATAATGATTTGCTCGATCTCGACTTAATCACTCAGCCACTCAGAAATTGTATTTGACGATGGAAAAAGAGAGATCTCAAAAGTTAAAGTACATTCTGATTAGCTTTGTCATGTTCATATCAGGATAAGGTTGTCCAATAATTCCTTTTAACTTTGAGACCGACATATGCAAATCCAAAAGCTAGCTCTATTCCTGGGAATTACCTGGAATCAAATTTACTGAAGGATATAATCATGTTGGGCATACTATCTTACGTGTTCTTATGATTCCAGTGGAGCTGTTTTAGCTTTGTGAAGATATACTAATGTCAATCTCTTGAACTTCCTCGCACTGAAAAATTAATCTGCCTCAGGAATTTACATATTATACATAGAGGGTTCTGGGTGATTAAAAAATTCATGAGTGACAGGGATATTGCATCCAAAAGAATGATATCATCTTTGTGAGAGGGGTGTGCGAGAAAACAACATACAAAGAAGATGAGTACTGCAGGATGTTTATTCCTCTGAATGTATGACATCAATTTGGTTTGAAGAAATAGCTCAGAATATTCACATACCATGAAAGTACAAGTAACTCTTCTCAGATACTCAAGAAAATATTTCAGACATGCACCATCAGCACGGAGTTTGGAGAGCGTTGCCATGTCCACCACGGTGAATATTGTTCCCAGCCCTGATCACCAGAAGCTCCAAAGAGTAATAACTCCATCATCAGCACGGAGTTTGGAGAGCGTTGCCATGTCCACCACGGTGAATATTGTTCCCAGCCCTGATCACCAGAAGCTCCAAAGAGTAATAACTCCAATGAATGCAAAAAAATTGGACTTGCATAGTCGGGCACCCTGGGAGGAATTCACCACGGACGCCCAGACAACACTGCCTTATTCTACTGATGCCATGGAAACTCACATGCTGAAACTGTGTTGAAAGAAGACGTCCAGAATGTGACAGCTTGCTATGACCGGACATGGTCTGGCAATCCATACCTGCATTCTACATAAGCAGATCCAGACAGCCACTAATAAGACCATTGTACACGTCATTACCCCCTTGAGATGTCGCACCTTTATACCTTTATTCAAATACAAGCTAGTCCTAGACAGTGACTTCTTGAATATCTTTGCCATCATGTATGCAGGAAGTCCTTGGAGATTATGGTGGCTTGCTTGGCAAACCGTGGACAGTCCAGGAAAGTCCCAGATGCAGGCTATCAGTCTTCTAACACAAAATGGATCTTCTTTCCTGGTTCTTCCATTTTCAGCAGATTGAGCATTCAATTTAGACTTCTGCCTTGCTTTATGATATCAGCGTTCACTGGCAACATGATGAGTAGATTTCGACAAGGTAACCTGTCAGATGGTTCTGAAGAAGCCGCTCCAACCTGGTAGTGAGAGAATAACCAAACACAAGAAGTGTCCATATAAGATGACATCTGAGAAGTTTTTCTCTCCTCTTTTATGACATCTGAGAAGTTTTTCTCCGTCAATAATATGATGCAGTGTACAGAGTGAAGGTAAACCTTTTTTTTTCCCAAAAGTGGCAATTCCAATTACTGATCATAAATTGTCTAAGTTTATCTATTTCAATAAGTGGCATACTGATTTATGCTTAAAGACAAAAAAACAATAAAAACTAAAAATTTAGTAGGATTAGTTTATTGCGTTGTAACCTGCTGCAATTATGTTTTCATTATACTAGGATGATTTATCAGGAATATAGAAGATAATGAACCCACTTCATTAAGTAGGCTAGGGAGATTTAATGGTGGCAATGATCAAAATCTTTCAACAAATTGAACTATATGTATGCAGCTCTTGAGCAAACTAATCTTGTTGTAGTTCGACATCAGCTTTTTCAGAAACTCTCATTTGATGCCGCATCAGATTTTTAGAGAGACTAATACTATTTGTGAGAGGGATAGAGAGGCATGACATATGGCGGATCAATGACTAACATGGAGAGTTTGAGAGTAACAAAATAAGGAAAGATAGAGGTCTGCAAAAGTTGAATGTGGGTGTTCATGCATCAAACATGACAAGTGTAATTGATGAAGAGAATATGAACAGTCAAAAAACATATGAATAAGATTAAAATGGCTTTTATCCAAACCAGATCGTGAAACTATATACAACATCTTCATCCTCTAACATGGCACATCAGATTTTTAGAAAGATTAATACTATTTGTGAGAGAGATAGAGAGGCATGACATATGGCGGATCAATGACTAACATGGAGAGTTTGAGAGTACCAAAATAAGGAAAGACTGTTTGCAAAAGTTGAATGTGGGTGTTCATGCATCAGACATGACAAGCGTAATTGATGAAGAGAATATGAATAGTCAGAAAACATATGAATAAGATTAAAATGGCTTTTATCCAAACCAGATTGTGGAACTATATACACGTCTTCATTCTCTAGTAGTTATCTTCAGCTCATCCTATTTGAAATAAATTCCACTAATCGAGCAAAACCTCTGTTAGCCTGAAGGCTTTGACATGAACAAGCTTTGCCACTGCTTCATCTGGCGGTACTTCTTATCCATCACAGTCGTTTTTTATCTCCACCGTCCAGTGTGTGGTACACCAATGAGTGCAATTCCCTATTCAAAATATATATCTTTTACCATCGACCCTTGAAACACGATTGAATTAGTGTTGAGATTGAGTATTTTCTGCAAGAATGTTTGCGGCTGATAAGCAAAACTGCAGGCCTATCATCGTCCTGTTCTAATATATTTGTACTATTATCTTTCATATACGATGTATGATTGTAAATTGAAAAGCAGTTCATGCATTTCTTTCCCAACAGATATTCATGTCAATGCAGCAAAGTAAAATTTCACCATCTATTTTCTTTTGAATGTACTTACTCTTATAATATCATGAAAAACTTTTCCAATGACATTTTTTGTTTTGCTTTCTTATAACATACAAGGATTAAAAAGTTAATGTCCATTCGCTCATCTCTTCTTCAGAAATAATCTATTGAATGTATATATGCCACTTTCTTATTACATGCTCATCCTAATGAACTTAAATGCATAGCGGAGCCAAGAAACCCGTACAATGTGTGGGCTACCAGCTAGTTTTAATAGTATTCAGATGAGGGCAACAGCCCCCACCATTCTACAGTTGAATTCGTTGTTGTGTATTAATCAGAATAATGAACACCTATTATCTAGTAAAGAGAAATATCAATCGCGTCATGACACGGGCAAAGTCTAATTCAAATTGAATCTAGTCCAAGTTTCCGTACCTCATCCTCTTTTAAATATATATGCTCTTGAAAGCAGCCACAGACCTTCCTGTACCAAGCATTTGAATTCATCTGTCCCCTTATGTCAATGTTAAAGTTGTAATCTTTCCAACACTTGAATTGGGTAGCACACGTAAATCTGCAGATAGGAACTCCAAGATGGAATAGATAGCCTCTGCTTTTGAATGCGATGTGTCGCCAGAGGTAAATGCATGAATTCCATTTTCAAGATACACCCAACTGCAGCCAGCAAGCTTCTTGGTTTCCTTCCCTCTCATTTTCTCTCTTATCTTGCGCATCTCTGCCCAATTTTCCTCGGCTGCAAATACATTTGCCATCTGCACATACCAACATCCATTATCTTCCTCAATAACCAATAGCTGCTCTGCCGCTTCTCTTGCGAGACTGAGGTTCCTATTTATCTTGCAGGCATTCAAAAAAGCCCCCAAAATCACAGGATCCGAATTCCTGGGAATTTTCTTCATGAGATCCATTGCCTTTTCTAGTCGATTTGCCCTTCCATACAGATCAATCATGCAGGCATAGTGATCCGTTTGAGGCACTATTTTGTAATCTTCTACCATGGACTTGAAATACTTTTCCCCCATTTCCACTAACCCACTATGACGGCAAGCAGATAGAAGCGCAATAAAGGTGACCTCATCAGGTTTCAATCCTCTCTCCAACATTTCTTTATACAGCTCCATAGCTTGATCTTCGTGCCCATGATTTGCATAACCGGAAATCATGATATTGTAGAGAATCAAGTCTCTTTCCGTGAGTTTTTGAAATATCTTTCCTGCATATTCAGTACTGCCAGACTTAAAATACATGTCGATCATTCACCAATTCAAATACAGCTTCACATTGCTGTGCTTTGACATAACCAGTAAACAAATTGCTGTGCCACAGTAAACAAAGCTGTCCATAGAATTCTTTCATTCAGAGAATCAAAAAGCCTCCGTGCTTCAGACATGTTACCCTTGAGATGAATGACCCACGATCATAGAAGTTGTCGAAAAGGAGTTCTTGCACTCAATCGTTGCATAAACTAAGTCCGCATATTTCATATTTCCACACTTGCAGTAAACATCCACCAAGGCACTCTTCACAAAGAGATTTGATATCACTCCATCTCTCAAAACCCAAGCATGAATATCCTTTCCAAGCTTTGAATTCCGCATGCTGGAGCAAGCATTCAGAACACTAGCGAATTTGTTCCCCGTCAACCCTCAATGTGGTTGGATGTAATTGGGTGTACAAAGTAAAGTTACATGCAGATGATTCACTTGATTGACTGAAAGCCTGACATGTTGCAAAAAGCTATCATCAAGAGGAGGGCGTTGACTTCCTAGAAACTATAATTATGATAATCAAATAAGTCACAATTCGAATTGTCCTATTCGGTTCTACTGTTTAGAATTGGGAAATTTGCCAATTAGATGTCAAGAACGCTTTCTTACATGGTGATCTTGATGTTCCTGTCTATATGGAACAATTACAGGGTTTTTGTGATTCATCTCATCATGACCATGTCTGCTTAATCCGCCATGTGCTATATTTGCCTTAAGCAAGCTCCCAAGGGATGGTTCGACAAGTTCAACGAGTTTCTTTTCAAATATGGATTCTTTTGCAGCATTGTTAATCCATCACTATTTGTTTATCATCATTGTGGTCATATTATCATTCTATTACTATATGTGGGTGATAATAGTCCTCACCGATTCCCCAAAATTACTGAACCATCTTGTGCATGCAATTGGTCAAGTGTTTTCCATGAAAAACCTTGGCGTTCTTCATCTTTTTAAGATTTGTTTTCTATTCATTTTCCATGTAGATCAAATTGTTTTCTTTTATTTTTAACTTCCACCATAATTATAAGTGGTAATATCTCTATTCATACTACATAACTTATCAATGAAAAGTATGCTTCATTGACTCAACTTTTTGTTTTCTTTAACAAGTCCTATTTTTTTTCATTTTATACAAAAGTATAGTTGTTGTTTTCAACATTCTTAGTAAGTGTCACAGACTTACCATAAAAATAAATAAATAAAATATAAATAAATAAATAAATCAATGTCATGGAGGACCCACTAACTTTGTTGTAAATCTAGACAATTTACACACAATAAAAGACTATATTTGGTTTAGTGCAATGCATAGTGTACATCAAACTTCCAATTGCACTAGTATAATCTAATTGTACTAAAGGTTGCCTAGTATTTTCCATCAATTGAATTGATACATCATATGATACATTTGACTCTTTAATTTCCGAATGTTCATATTTTTGAATATTTTTCTTTACATAGTAGCCTTGACTTAAAGCATAACCCCACTATGTTTGATCACTTTGATACCTAAAATTGCATCCATATTTATAGTTTTTAACTTCATTTATGTCATGCATATCTGTACTAACAATCAACATATCATCTACATATAAGTAGATTATAAATTCATACTCTTTGGTACACTTTGAATAAATGCACTTATTAGCACTGTTATGCTTAAATCCATACGATAATACCGTTGAATCTATTTTCTCATGCCATTGTTTCAATTTTTTTTTTTTTTTTTGTCTATGCTCATGTTGCCATTCTCAACAAATTGCACCTTATTTGTAAATTCTTTTACATAATTAACCTCATGGTTCTGAGAACTTTCCTCACTTAGAATGTGTTTTATCAAAATATCAACAATTAGGTTCTCAATCGCGTGGAAAAGTTTCTTTCAACAATCTTTTTAAGTTGAAGGCAATTTTGAAATAATTGCAGTACCTTGAAGAGGTTTAAAAACTTCAAACTTAAGGTCTTTAAGTTTGGCAACATATATATGAAGTTCCTCCATTTGTTTAGAGACAGATTTTCCATCAATCATGATAAATTCAAAATATTTAGTAATTCTATCCATACTTTATTTGTCAGTATTGTGTTTAGTCTCCAAGGCAGTCCAAATGTTGCCGGGACTTGTGTAAGATCAAAAAAATTTATTTAGACAATCTTACAAACTATTAAGAATTCTTCCTTGATACCTCCTTTTATCATTAGGTGATTCTTTCAAAATGGTGCATCTTTGGAAGCCATTGCCTCATTGAACATTCTTGGATCTCTATCCAAATGAATTAACATGGATAGTTTATTGACAATATTTTCATTATCTTTTTATACTAAGTGAGTTACAAAGTCATAACCAAATTTTTTTTTTTTTTTTTGTATTTACTCTTTGACTTCTCTTTGGCTCACTTGGAGAATCAAATAATTTTCTTTTTTCTTGATGAAGAGTTGCGTGCGTCAATTGTTGTTTGTGAATATGCGGAGGTATCACTTGAATCTTTAAGAAATTTGTGTTCAAGAAATTCGGCATCTCTTGATTTCGGAGTAATATCAGATTCAACATCCAATAAGCGATAAACTTTATAATTTTTAGTATATCCAATAAGCACACTTCTTAATGTCCTTGGTCATAATTTGATTTGATTAGAATACATAAAGCATTCCCATACTTTAAATTAGGGATAAGTTTACTAAAAGTCTTAAAACTTGTTATGACAATACAATTGAGTTCTAAATTTTTCAAAAAGTATAATAAAGTTCTAAAATTTGTTATGAAAGTGAAATAGAGTCCTAAAACTCTTAAAAAGTGTAATCAAGTTCTAAAACTTATTAACATTTTCCGCTTGTCAAGTTGAATGGAGTTAATGGAAGGACTAGATTGTACTAACTTGATAAGTGTATGACTTGATTGCACTTTTTGAAAGTTTTAGAACTCTATTGCACTTTTATAATAAATTTTAGGACTCAATTGCACTTTCTTGACAAGTTTTAGGACTTTTGGTATATTTATCCCTTTAAAGTATTAGATATCGGTACCTTTCTTTTCTATAATTAATATGGAGATATCTTAAATTTTCTTGAAGGAATTTTGTTGTGAATGTGAGATGCAATAAGAAGTGCTTCTCCCCATAAATTTATTGGCAATTTCGCTTGTAAGATCATGGAATTAACCATATCTACCATAATTTGATTCTTCCTTTCTGCCAATCTATTTTGTCGTGGTCTACAATGTGCACTTGCTTGATGCACAATGCCAATTTTCTTCAGAAAATACCCAAAAAAAAAAAAAAAAAAAAACTAATGAGAAGTATTCTTCTCCTCCATCATTTTCGAAACTTTGATTTTCAACTACAGCCTCATATATCTTGAACACATCAAAAGCTTTAGATTTCATAAGGTAAACATGAGTATATCTAGATTAATAAAAAATAATGTAATAACACAACAATTTCCATCTTTAAATCTTTCTACCTTTGAGAATAATTTCTTAGTCATCTTTGCTTGTGACCATATTTCATATTCCTTTTCATTCAAATTATGACATACTATCATACCACTTTTTTTATTTCCCAATTTTCAAAGTAGTTAAGCAACATGAGAAAATCTATTATGCCACAAGGAAGATGGCTCAAACATATAAATAGAAACAAAAGTTTCAATAATACTTGTCTGTCAAGATTCTAAGCACTCAATGCAATCACTGTCTCCATCTTTATGAAAATAATAATAGCTTCAAACTCTATTCGTTTCACGGAAAAGTTTTCTGAATTTTCCGGCGTTCGTTTTATAGAAAATGAACTGGTCAAGGAAAACATTTTCCATTAGTGGAAAAAAGTCTTATAAAATAAAGGAAAATATTTTCCACTTTTGAAGATAAGGAAAACATTTTCCTCACTCACTTTCTCTTATATCACACCCATCTCAACCTTTCTATCTTTCTTCTTCTTCTTCTTCTTCTTTTTAATTCAAATTTTTAATTATTTTTTCTCCTTTTCTTTCCTTTTTTTTTTTTTTACTTCTATCTTGGCCGATCGCCAACCTTGACGATGGCCGATGATCGGCCACAGCCAAGCCTCGAGCTCACCAACCCGGGGCAAGCAACAAGCCCCAGCCTCGCCAATTCGTTGAGCGCAAGCCCTTGGCTCGCCAATCTGGCGAGTTGGAGATCGCGTTTGGCCAGTCGCTGTGGCTGGCGACCACGGCGTCAGGCAAAAGAAGAAGAAGATAAAAAAAAAGAAAAAGAAAAAACTAATTTAAAAAATCGATTGTTTTAAAAAAAATTAAAAATAGATTTTCAAAAAAAAATTATTGAAAAAGAGTGCATGGAGAAAAATATTTTCCTTACTAAATAGCCAAAAATATTTTATGTTTCATTTTCAAGTTTTAGTTGAACATCAAATAATAACTATTTTTTTCTGGAAAATGGCTTTTTCAAAAACATTTTCCAGATACATCATATTTATCGCAAAATGAACAAAGCCTAAGATTGTTGAGAAAATTTGGTTATTGATGAAGATAGAGGATTAGTTGATAGTGCTTTGATGCTTTGATGTGTTATGATCTATGAAGCACCGACACTCTTCAGAAGCCTTCGTGTCTTGTCGAACACTTCGACACGTGTCCGACACTCTCGGACACTCTCTGACACTCGGTCAACACTTGTCGGAAAATCCGACACCTAGTCAACTTTTTCAACACTCTCCGACACTCGAGTCGGAATTCTGACATATGAGTTTTTGACACATAATTCCGATATCGAGGTCAATTTTAAAAATTCAATAAATGAGAGGTCAAAATATATATATATATATATACACATATATGAAAAAATAAAATACAATAATAAAAATAATAAATTGAAAAGGAAGAAAAACCTAGTTTTCTCTTCTCTTTTGAATCCTACTTCTCGTAATACACAATTCACCCCTTAAGTTTTTTTTCTCCTCTTCCAACATATCTAACATGCGAGTCCAGAATATGGATCCCTTGTTTTTTCTCCAAGTTTTATGAATTATTGAAATAGAGTTGAATTTATCAAATTGAAATAATGAATTATATTAATAAATGACGGATTAATATTTTTAGTGTATATTCATCCTTATCTTTTTTAATTATTTATTTATTTATGAATTTGATTGAACTAATCATAAAAACGATAATTTATTATGTATATATAAAAATATATATTTAATATACAACATGTCTCAACGTGTTGAAATTCTCTATTTTTTTAGAAACGACGTGTCGGCGTGTCGTGTCATGTCGTGTCGCGTGTCGCGTGTCGCGTGTCAGTGTCGGTGCTACTTAGGTTATGATGATCATTATCCTCAAGGTATTATTTGCTCTCATTATTGTTGCCGTACAATTTAGAACCAATAGACCTCTAGGATATACATTAAAACTGTAGAGAAATGAGTTCAACAATTATTCCATTTTTCCCTTGAAATTTCACCTTGAATATATTATTAACATTGTGTGCGAAAAGAGAAGAAGAGAGAGTTACAAAGAAGTTGTTTGAACAGTTGTGATGAACAAACAATATATGACTTAATGCTATCTACACTTACTTAGGCTTCGTTTGGTCATCCGGATTTCTAATCGGGATAGGACTGAATAGGATAGGATATGAAATTCTGGGATTTTTTATATCATGTCCATTGTTTGAGTGAATCGCAGTATTAAAGTCGGATATATTCACATCATATCATGTACATTTTTTTGATATAAATGGCATGTCATTATAAATGAACCTAAATGTTCATAAACGGAGATTGTGAAAATATCTCATAACACTATTCCTTAATTTATTTTTATTTTATTTTTCCTCTTTTTTTATATTATTTTCTTTATTATTTTTTTTTCCCCTTTCATCATTCTTTAATAAAATTTTATCAAATAGTAAACTATACTAACATACCTAAAATATATAATAAATATAAATATTTAATTTATAGATTGAATGTTTATTATAAGATAGAATTAAAGTTGAATATATAAATTAAAATAAGATTAAATTAAAAATAAATTTCTTTTTTTTATTTTTAATTTCTTCAATTAGAATTCAAATATTATTTATATTGAAATATAATTTCAATTTTGTTAACTTAATAAGTTTGTTATTTGAAAAAAATAACTTTCCTATTATGGATATTAGAAATCCTATCCACATTTATCCCACATCTCCCATGGGATAATTTTATCCTAGCTATATCCCCCTTATATCCGACTTTATCCTGTCCTAAGCGAGCACCAAATGTAGAATAGGATAAATCATATCATCTCCCAAATTTTATTCCAATTGGCAAACGCAACCTTAATGTTATAAATAGTTTTAAGGCTTTGTTTGTTTTTAGAAAAATTAATGATTCAGAAAAAATTTTCCTAAAAATGATCTATCATATTACTTATAAATATAAATAAAAGAAAAATATTTTCATCGTTAGCGAAATTGATAATAAAAATATCTTGTTAATTAATTATTTCAAACGATACAAATTATTATTGTTAACCTACAACCAGTTAGTTAACAACCGACCGCTCTACCACTAAACTATTGAAAAACAACGGGAGATTCGATCTCATAGATGTCAAATGGAAGTGTAGTGATGTATGCAGTTGAGGCATCTTGGAGTATAGTAGGGATAGAGGGAATTTCCGGTGGAGCGGTGAAATGCAAAATATTCATTTTTCGTGAAATATATACATCTTAAGATGACTAATTGTGTGTCAATAAGAAGTGATTGATAGGGGGAGAGAGAGAGAGAGATGGACCTGTTAGTGGATGGGGTCGAGATCGACCCAAAAATTATGTCGAGAGAGTTGACGAAAAGTCAAATGGGAAAAAATCATCTCTAATTTTTTTATGGGAGTAAATGATCTAGATGCACTGCATCTTTGCGTTGGCCGGCCGTGTGCACACACCCCTATGAATGCGCAAGTCATAGGGAAAATTCATCTCTAATTTTTTATGGGTGCAATTTCCTAGATGCACCCAAACTTCGACCCAAATTTCACGTCGACCCAAATTTCACGCCGTGAATTTTCTAGATGGACTGTATTTTTGCGTTGGCCAGCTGGGCAGTGGGTACTCGCCGCCCCACACACCCCCCAGGCGCTGGACTTCTTTAATTTGTTGAATTGCGTGCATTTGTTCGGTTGACTGACGTGGGCCTTTTTTAAAGGGCAGGCGACTCCGAGTCAAGGATCAGCCAAACCACTCCCGATCTTTTTAAATTGTGCCTCCTCCGAACATAAGAAGCAATTCTTCACCGACTTCTCTTCGCCCAAAGACGAGTAAAGACATGATTGATGCTCTTAGCTCTATGGATGCCTATCAAGCGTTGTTACTCATTCTTGTTCTATTGCAACTGCTAACTAGCATTGCAAAGCCGAGTAATCAACTGTGCGTCACTTCATCCTGTGGCGACATTCACAATATAAGTTATCCATTTCGATTGAAGGGTGATCCAAAAGGATGTGGTTTATTAAATTACGAGCTGGTTTGTGAAGGTAATCGCACTATTGTTTACCTTGGTGTTGGCAAATACTATGTGCAGTCTATTGATTATTCCACTCACCAAATTAGATTGGTAGACAACGGGATTCATAAGGACAATTGCTCCTCTCTCCCCCATCACTTGCTGACAAGGGGCGATAGGCCCTTTAGGCCCTTCGACAATTATAACTTCGTCACATCCGGTAGTAGTGTGGTCATTGTGAACTGCTCAAAGACAATTAGTTCTCCATTCTACATCGCTATTAATTCATCATGCATTGTGGGGTCATATTCTTCCAACACATCATCGAGTTGGAAGTTGTATGCTTTGGCCAATTCAAAAGCGTCAGCTGTTAGGGACTTTTGCACCATTCGCAGCTGGATCCCGGTATCAAATTATTTTTTGTATAATGAGCAGATAAATAGTAGCCTCTACAACTACGAGCAAATCCATAACATCATGGCCAATGGATTTCCTGTCAACTTTGATTTTTGGAACGCCATGGTTGTCTGCTTTAATGCATTCGGATTCCGTTACACCAACGCAGTTCAGAGTTGCAGCTTCACCACCAACGGAGTTTTCTTTGATTTCCTTAGCATCTTCGGACATCAGGTTTGCGAATTGAAGTTCCCTGATAGCGGTGATGGCGGTGATGGCGGTAAGCATCGATTGACACTGAAACTTTACCATAATTTTGCATGATTGTGCACACTCTTTCACTTGCTACTTTCTCCTCAAAATTCAAATATGTAAAAATTATTTCCCGTTGTAAAAAAAGAGGGTCATTGTTCGAGCAGCCACATGACTAGTTTTTTGTCGGCATAGAGTTCAGATTTTATTGTTTTCTTAATTAGTCACTTAACTAACATTCTAAGAAACACTTGTATTAGCAAATTCTGTAAAAAGTTACATTTACCTATTCATGGAGAAACAAAATTATCAATTGAAAATGAAAATCACATTTTCTTTGTATTTGTTGACTGCTAAAAAAGCAAAAGGAATTTCTTGTATCGTCCATCATTTATATGAAACAAAGCTCATTATTTCTTGCGAGTGCACACATCCCACTTCTAATATTCTTTTAGACAAAACTCTACTTGCACAAAGTAGTTAGCTACTACTTTGTTTCCTCGTGAGTTTTGTTTTCCAGACTTCTTTTCCTTCAATTCCTTTTCAAATCATTCATTCCTTTCACAGGTCTCCCAGGTTATTTGACCGTTGGGATAACTGAGGATTTTATATGTCTACTTGGTAAGCCACAATGATTTGTTCTCAAATAATTAAGAAAACCTTATTCTAACCTATTAGAATTATTTTCAGAGTACTTTTGTGGAGCAAAGTTTGTAATTGGGATGCCATTTTTCGGGATATTTCTAATCTACATATACAAAAGAAGGCACTTAGCAATGGACAAGAACATCGAAGAATTTTTGCAAGCTCACAACAACTTTTTGCCCATAAGATACTCTTACTCGAATATTAAGAAGATCACTGCAAATTTTAAGCACAAATTGGGAGAAGGGGGATATGGTTATGTGTACAAAGGAACACTCCGAAGCGGCAATGAAGTGGCCATCAAGATTTTGAAGCAATCCAAGGCCCAAGGCCAAGATTTTATCAATGAAGTGGCTACTATTGGAAGAATTCACCATGTTAATGTAGTGCAACTCATTGATTTTTGCTTTGAAGGCTCGAAACAAGCTCTCGTGTATGATCTCATGTCGAATGGATCCTTGGATAAGCAAATTTTCACCGAGGAAGGTGATAAGTTTCTTGATTATAAGAAAATATATGAGATTGCTCTTGGGGTGCGAGAGGAATTGAATACTTACATCGAGGGTGTGACATGCAAATACTACACTTTGATATCAAGCCTCACAATATTCTTTTGGACAAGAATTTCACTCCGAAAGTTTCTGACTTTGGACTCGCGAAACTTTATCCTGCTAATCATAGCATAGTCTCAATGAGTGCTGCAAGAGGGACCTTAGGATATATGGCACCAGAGTTGTTCTACAGAAACATCGGTGGTGTATCTTATAAAGTGGATGTCTATAGCTTTGGGATGTTGCTCATGGAAATGGCAGGTAGAAGGAAGAATATAAATGCAAATGTGGAACACTCAAGCCAAATTTATTTTCCATTGTGGGTGTATGACCAAATCAGTGAAGAAAAAAGAGTGGAAATAGAAATTGTAGCAGAGGAAAGGAAGGTGATAAAGAAGATGATAATAGTTGCACTTTGGTGTATACAATTAAATCCTAACCATCGGCCTTCAATGAGCAAAGTCCTAAAATGCTTGAAGGGGATATTGATGAACTCCATATGCCTCCAAAACCGCTTATTTATCCACCTGATGTGCCAATTAACAATGATGAAGCTGAGATGGAGCTGGAAACATTCTCAACTTCATTAAGTACTCCGATAATATACTAGTTTTCCTTTGGGAGATACCAATGATATTTAGAGTTCCCTGCATAGTTGGATTGGAAATGTTTTGTGTGTATTTATATGTCCCACAATCTAGTATCATGTTAGGAGGGACTTGAGATAGTTTAGCTCGACAGACATTACTTTTGAGAACTTTTGAGATTGTCTTCTTCTAGCTCTTAGGCTAATGTTGTCTTATTGTATTTCATATAGTTTATTCTCTTGCATCCTCCTTCGAAAAGATAAACACATTGGTATGAGGGCAAGGACAAAAATGATGGGTGAAGGTAAGGGACATTGAGAATTTTTCTCCTTTGCTTCTGTTTCGGATAGGTGCGCCTTGGAGTTCACGAACTCTTTGGAGAATGATCTGGTCTTGATTCCTTCCGAGACTTCTCCGTGGATTTGCTCTTTTTGGATGGTTCGATATGAACTTTCAATCCTTAAGGAAAGGTGCAGAATCAGTGGCTTGTTATTCTTTTGGCTTTCTTTGCTTCAGTAGAAGCTGCTACGTCTGCATTTTAGGTTGTTTCCTCATTTTCCTCAGTTTCTACAAACCAATGAGAATCTTCAAATTGGCCATGGTTACCGTTCTGCCAACCGAAATTCCTTTTTCCCTTTTCCTGTACTTAGTTTTGTTGTCCTTAGATTACGCTCCTTGACGATATGATACATGACAAATGTATACTAAATAAATAAATAAGATCATTAAAATAATTTTTTATTTGGTAAATAAAAAGTCGCCTTTTAAGTGCATTACCATACTTTTTTTTTTTCCAACGAAGCTACTGATCAATGTAAGAATCTAAACGACTGAGCATGATCTGTTCACTGGCACAATCGATATATATTGTGACAAAGTACCTAACTCGAGATTAGTAAGAGATTGAGAGCCTCATCACTTCAAATGTCATTTCATCGTTCTAGTCAGAACATTGAGTAGCCACAGAATTCAGAAGCAGATAAAGACGTAAGGAGATCTTTCCAGGCATCTGAATCCGCAGGCTGGGGGTAAGTGTGCCGTAGCAACCAAAACATCACACTGCATGAAACATACAGATTCCTCCGAGGCCCCAATTCTTGAATAAATGGTAAGGAATTTGTTTCTGCCGGAAGAAGAAATTGAAATGAGTAGAGAAATGACTGAGGATATTTATTAAAATCATAAAATGTTTCACACACAATCTTGGATTGGAAGGATTCATCTACTAATGAAACTGATGCAGTGCCAGAAACTGAACACTTCTGTCAGTATCTCAACTCTACTTGTGGAGTAAACATTTTACACCTCCGATGTATCAAATGGAAGCCTAAAAACAAAACCAGTTGCCCAACGATGAGCGGTCTTCAGTCCAATTCTGCACCGGTCCTTGATGATCATCATTATCTTGAAGATAGCAGCTGAGTACAGACCTAGCATCATCTGCCAAGGAAGTTTAGGCACAATCATTTATGGCCTCATTACATATTAGTTCACATCCATTTCCTAAAGATAATAGGAATCCAGCATCATGCTTAAACTAACGAAAGTTTTTCCAATTTATTCTGTTTGTGTCTTGGATAGCAAAATATAGCGCAAAATGCAGCTCTACAGTATTCTCAGCACATACATTAGCTTGTTCCTATTGAGAGAAGGTATCATGTTCAGAAACAGCCTCTACAAGTTGCACGATCGCTTTCCTTGATGAGTTGCACTGGTTTCCATTACACCAATTTGTTTCTTATCTACTCTACTGAAATTATTGAAATTAACACAACAAAAGAAGTAGACTCAAACCAAATTGATAGAATATCCAAGAATGCATAAATTTCCTGCCGTCTTTATTGAAAGAATATTCATACCTGCAACTCCAATTAAATCAAACGTCAAAGGTACATTCGAATCTGCCTCGACAGTGGCTTTTGCTGCTGCAATACTGACTGAGATGGCTTGTATAATGTTCAAACCTTCACATATCGATGCGAGTGTAGCACCCACCAAGTAATCACCAGCCCCAGTAAGCTACTTAACAGATGCAGGAAGGCCAGGAAGATGCAAAGCAAAGAGATGAGAGGTTCCATCGATATGTTTGGCATCATGAAACTTTTGTGAAGGGCAATAAGATGAGATCAATTTGTGGAGTTCTGAACTTATGCCAAGGCATTGGGGTTTCTCCACAACAGCTCTCGTCAATATAGACCCCTCTTTAGAGCATAGGAATACTCCACGAGCCCCTATGGTTACGACTACAATTTTTATGCCCCTCAAGCAAAAGAATTATTGTGGGTTTTAGCATATTGATGTGAGATTCTGCAGGACAATTCTTTTCGCTCTTATACCTTTCACTCAAACCATGTAACTTCCCAGGAGATAGAGCATCTGCCATTGCAAAGAGCTCATCTTCATTGGGAGATACGTAAGTTACCTGCGAAGAGCCTACTCTGTGTCAGTAGCAGATCTTCAAGATGAAGCTTTCAGAATCTAGGAATCGCTTAATGCCACTCTCAAACTATGCCCATGTGAGCTGATTTTCGTTTCTCCTAATGTCATATTGTTTTCATAGCTGAAAGGGATGCCAAAACCAAGAGGTCAACTATGTAAACCAGTAACATTTTATTTCATGCCTGATTGATATGAACTCAACGCAGTCAATTTTTTCTACAAGTGAGATCTTGTCAAATTTTAACAATATCACAAACATGAATCAATTGCATATGATGTACGGTTCATAATTCCTAGTTGATTTAAGAAAAGATTATGTGGGTATCACTCTTAAATGTATTCACTATGGAAAAATTTCCTTCAACTCATCTAGACTGCAAATTAATATCCTAGTGGAAGCATCACATCACCAGCCATCCTGACTCCTGGAAATGTAATCAGCAGGCTATGAATTGGACATGCATTATTAACGAATGTCTAGGCAAAGCCACTAAATTTTGTTTTGATATGCTTCATGCAGAATTCTCCAACCTAAACCACAACTTTCACCATTTTTCTCCATATCCATGCAGTTGGTAAGCAATTCTATGAAATATGTTGAAAATGACTGCTATCATTTTCCAGTGTACATAACTAATGGTCTGCGTTAATCAATTTGAAGCACTAAACTTTTCTCATCATAGTATTTCCCAATTTGCTCTCTTTTGGTATGGTGCTAAGGATGATGGTAATCAACTACTCCATTAGCAATCAAGTCAGAAATTTGAGATCGAGATCTCATGAATTCCATAAAATGTATTATTGAACTTATCTGGTTGTTTATCAACTTCAGACTTAAATAAGTTTCTTCAGCACATAGAAAACAGCACAAAAGAAAGTAAATGCACATCACAAGGCGAAGCACTCACATACTTCCCAATAGAATCAATTTTTTTGGATTTGGCAACCAATACCAGTTCAAACCACAGAGGAATGTTATCTCCTGCAGCCACTGCGAACAAAATTCAAAGAAAAACAAGTGAATTCTGAAGAGCTCTCTATTGACTCAGAGTAGATCATATAATCAAGCCAGATGAAAAACCAAAGCAAGTTGAATCTTTAGAATTACATCGATAAGAAGCTTAAAGAGCACGATCTTTGAGGTTAGCATCAACCATCACTACTGGGGCAGAAGAGATTTCACATCTAAATTGTTGAATCCACTTGGCAGTGAGAAATTCCTCCTAAGGTCAACCGTGACTGCCTATTATTCTCCATGTTATTGACAGAGACAAGCGTCAACCCATATTACAGAGACTAGCACTTGTTAGATTACTCCAGCAACTTCGAAATTTCCCCAAATGGACCAAATCAGAGTACTCCCACCTCTCTTTCAACTGAAATCTAGACTAAGAGCACAAAAAATTGATGCCAATTTGGCATTTTTTAAGCAGCCAGCGTCGATAAATTTCATTCTTAAACTCGCATGACAAGCAAGGTAAACATCCCACAAAAGACTTCACCAGAAACATAATAAGAATGACTGAACAAACAGATAAGCGAAGGAAAATAAACTTACTTTGCCAGGGGTTGTGGTTCCGGGAGCAGGAGGAGAAAAAGGAAGGGCGTGAATGGCCAACACCATACCACCGATTACCACAGATTCTCTACCATCTCGAAGGCTTAACCGCTCTGCTCTCAGCACAGTCTTCATCATCAATACCAGAAAAAATAATAATAATAATAATAATAATAAAATAAAATAAAAATCACGACATCAACTAAGCGCCAACTACATCAAACATTTTCCGCAAACGAAACAAAAGCAGACACCCGCGGGAAGGGAGGAAGAGAGAGAGAGAGAGAGAGAGAGAGCATACTGACCGGTTGAAGAAGGGAGCTCGCATCAGAAGCTTGTGGTGAGAGATGACGATACAGAGATTGAATCCTCCTCTGAGCTCTGCTCTCCGCAGCCATCTCTCCCGAGCTCTGTTGCTTAGCACACTGTCCCTGGCTTGTTCTATGAGAAGAAAGACTCGGAGACAGATAGAGGGTGTGGGTGACCTTTGACTTATTCTTTTCATCGGGGATGAGCTCGGTGGACTATTCATATGAAGGTCTTAAATTCAAGGATATTTCGAAACAATGTCAAGTATGATTGCCCCGATCACCATCCTTCTCACTTGGGAAGTAGTATATGGGAAGTTCAAATTCTTACATTCTTAGAGATATTGAGGCAAGGGCACGTGAGTGAGGAAGCACCTAAATTTTGGTTTTTTGCATCCTAAATGATGTTGAAAATACATGAAGATGTCTTTTCTTAATGTTAGCACCTAAAATTTAGTCCTATGATCTTTCTTGCATTTCATGAAACTTAGGGATCAATTCGCCAATAATAACAAAAGTTGACCACTATCTCATAGTACTACATTTCTCTGCATTTAGAAATTATTATTTAGGAATTGCATGTTCACACTGAGTTTTATTTTTTTGGTTAGAATGTTTGCATTGAATTTAAACATAGGCGATTTTGTGAATTCTTTTATTTTTTAAATTGGAAACTCATTGAATTCTTAAAACCAACCTAGTTTGAAGCTGGCCCCTTCGAGGTGTTCGACCAGACTCCTTTTACTTTGGCCTAATCGAAATTTGCATGTGCCACATACATCTTTTAAACTCCTTTTGTTTCACAAAAAAATAAATAATTTGAAAAATATTTTCCTAAAAATGATAGCTTATATCGCATAAAATAATTAGTCAACTAAAAATATTTTTATCATCAACAACAATTTATGTCGACACAATTTCATGGGTGATGAAAAATTGTTTGTTCATTCATTTTTATGAATGATATAAGTGATCATTTTTAAAAAATGTTTTCAAAATCGTTCATTTTCCACGAGATAAACAAAGCCTAGAAAGATTTTTACTAAAGGTCAAATACTGCATTCGGTCGTCCAGGTTTGGATTAGAATAAGATAGGATAAAGGAGAATTTGAAATCCTCAAAATAGGAGAAATATTCTATCATATATTTTTTTTTTTTTTTTGGTAAGGTAAGATAAGTATTGACTTTAACCAAAAAGCTATATAGCAAGGGGGTCTTGGCACCATAAACTTACACTCATGATGACAAACATGTCATAAGGAGTGGAAGGGTGTCGAGAAAGAGGGAGACAAAAAAAGCCAAATAGCAGCAACCAAAAGCCAAACAGCGACAACCAAGCAGCCAAACAGCAGCAACAAACAAAAAGGAAAGAGGAAAAGGAGGGAAACCAGACAGCGAACGACGGCAACCCTCACAAAGATTACAGGAAGGAAACTGACACCTTAGAAAGGAGGGAATGAGTCCTCGACTTTTTTAGATCCACCTGATCTTCGAAGTGTCCACAACGTGGTTGATGGTCAAGCGACAGTAGCCTCCGAAGAGAAAATAGCTGGATCTAGCCCCCAACTTCGCTGAGTTCTCCTATTTCTTGGTGTATCCGCAACCTGGCTGAAGGTGAGAGCCTTGTCCTTTACGACTTTGAAGATATGATTTTTCAAAGCAAACGCAAAAAGAGCTTGGCCCCAAAACAAAATGTTGTTCCTCATCTTCTAGATTAGGTGGCAAAGGGCTCCAAAAGAAAATCTCGCAATACATTGAGAAAAATCATTGCTTGAGAGACAATCTAAGGCCCAGTGTAAAGTGTCCATCCATGACCTATTTTGCCAAATAAGATTGCATTTCGCAGTCCAAAACAAAGCGAGGCCGGCAGTAATCCGGCAACTGAAGAAAAGATGATCAATAGAGTCCAGCCTTAAATTACAAAAAGCACAAAACCCATCCACTATCCTACCATATAAGAGTAAAAGAACCTGGGTAGGTAGCCGATTCCTAGTGATGAGCCAGAGATGGAATTGGTACCATGGGGTAAGAGTTTTGTTCCAAACAAAAGAGAACCATGGGACCAAGTTTCTATCATATGTTTTGTGCAACTTAAGACAAGATTGGCATATTCAACAAGCGGTCTTGAGCCTCCCACAATCGCTGACTCTATTCTTGATTGGGATGGGATAAATGATGGTGAATTCTTTGAGGATATATATCATTGCGAAAGAAATTAGGGGGAACCTTCTCAAAAGGAATTTAGAAAATTAGAATTTGATCATTATTAAGTTGAGGCCAAAGAAGCCAAACTTCGAAGAAGCAATAGGTCACGGATTGAAAAATCTTTCAGACCTAATTTGCCAACATATATGATAGAAAGTGAGCCTCAAACATTTTAAGAGGTAATATCAACTCCAACTTGTCACGCCCCGATCCTCGAACGCGTGCCCATCCCTCACCTGATCGATTAATAGAGACGTCCCAGGACGCATCGCCGACCCTTTCATTTTAATATGCGCATGCGGAAGCATATAATAAAATTCCCAAACAATAAAACAGTGGGATAGAAAAGTAGGGCCATATTTTTCACAATTGGAAAACCACAACCAAACTTTTGCATAAAGCAAACTATATAGTATATGATACAATACTATTCACGAGTCTTATCTAATGTACGCCGATCAAAACTCATAGTTTGCAAAACAGAAGAGAATCTCAATCCTCATTCGGGTCGTACTTGGGATCATCCTGATCCTCCTCTAACTCTTCTTCACTAAGTTCATTTTCTTCCAGCTCTTCTTCTTCTTCTTCTTCTTCTTCTTCAGGCTCATCCTCGGCTTCAGCTACTGGTTCGTCCTCAAGTACCTCCTCCATGGGCTCATCTTCCTGCCACTCCTCCTGCTCCACGATCTCACCATCCTCTCCATTCCAATTGTCATCATCAATCGAGTATACGGGAGTGCGAGCTTCATCCTCGAGCTGCGGATCCTTAGCATCCACTACCGATCCATCCTTGCGATCGGCTGTTCCATCTCCGAATGCCTCTTCCAGTACGTTATGAGGCACATCCTCTTCCGAAATAGGACCTTCTCTACGCCCATCAAAATACTCACGATACCATGACCTATATTTGTGGGGCCTCAGGGCTTCCTCCCCCACATCAACCCAAACGGTTGATTGAAACAGTACATACTCTAGTCCTTTCAGGCGAGGGTGGATGTGGAAGCGGGTCTCTAACTCTGAGATTTCCTCTGAGACGCCGTAGTGCATACGAGGATGAGGAGGTGGAGGTGCTGCCATCTAAGGGCCTGAGATGGTTATACAATAACTAATGAGACAACGTCTCAGCGAGTTCTACCCCCTAAAACCCGATTAGTAAACCAATACACTATGGGTTGCCTAAACACGCACAGATTAGAGGACTTACCTTAGCCTCAGATCTCACCTGCAAGTTAGTACAATTCATAATAGACACCCACTTACTCAATACAGGTCAAACTAAAGATCAATCGACCTAGTCGATTACATGTCAACCAAACCATTCCCCACGATGGAATATCTAGATGTCGAGCCACGTGCATTCTCCAGGACGACGTACCAAGTCTCCAAGCCCATGTGTCTTCTTTAGGGCGACCTCTTCACCAAGATGACATACTCAATCCTTAGGCCCACGTGCATGTGGCATCCAAGGATTTCAACGACCCTCGGGTATGCGACGATCGTGACCGATCGACAAAAGTATCATCGGACTGTGGCATTGATATCATTTACGGGCATTGATTCGTATTATAGTTGGACCGATCAACCGTGCAACAAGAGAAGTCTTTGGACTTTGATCGATTGATGAAATTCGGCCGTGCATGAAGAACCTACATGCCGAATTTAAGAATAAAATTTTGAGGAGATGGACCGCACATGAGGACCTTGCACGTCTTTTCTTTGTGCAATTTGGCAAGTGAGGAAATGAAATATTGTCACCATGCCGCTCGGTCAAATCCCTTCTCCATGTGAGGACTTCAGTCATGTACTTGTACATGAAGCAAATTGATTATGGAGATATTAGTTGATTTCTATAAAAACCGAAATGCCTCATTTTGTGCAGAAATTTAAGGGCTTATTTTTGGAAAATTTGGGCCATTTAATTAGGACCTTTTGGCCACAAATTTCAGGCCCAAAAAGCCTGAGAAGCCCCCTTAATTGTCGACGAAGGGGAGGGAAACCGGACAAGGGAGACACACCACTCTCCACCTGTCCTATGCAACTTTAGCCACCAGTTAATCTGCATGCAAAGAGTTGTAAATTTATTAGTTAATTGAGGGACAAATGGGCAGATTAGTCGAGAAGGAAGTGTTAAAATTAGTAACAGTACCTAGAGGGGGGTGAATAGGTGACTAAGACGACTTTTGTAAAATTAACAGAATGTATAGACAATTTATTTGATGAAGGATTAAGGATTTGAAAACAATAAACGCTGCAAGTGAATGCAATGTAAAGTAAAAGGATTAGGGATAGAGAATCAAGACTCCAGATTTATAGTGGTTCGGCTTAGACCAAGCCTACGTCCACTCTCCCGCACGGACAGCCTTCTGGCTGGATTTCACTAAGAATCAAAAAGAGAATTTACAATCTCACGCCCTTGATTCCACAATGTAGAGTCTCTACTACACTTGCTCAAGGTCTCACCACAATATAGTCTCTCTTTTGATTACAAGTATAGCTCGAAGAATAAGATCACAAAATAACAAGGAGATTGAGACTTTGGAATTCTTCTATCTGGCACCCTTCAACAACTTGAGCGTCTCCCTTAAATACTTCCTCATGCCTCCATTACCTTGACACCTTCCAAGGAAGTTCTTCCAATCAACCCGTTGGACAGAATCAATTTAGAGAGATCTCGAGCTCTTTAAGGCAAGTGTTGATAGCCCATCAATCCTGCTCGCCCATACAATCAGGATCTTGGTTTCCATAAGCAGAAACTTCCAAATATAAGTTGCGAATCTAGAGAATCTAGATTATTCGAATACGAATATAAGATCTTGTAGTGCTAATTCCAGTTGAGAGATATTCCTTAACCGTTTGAGTCAAAACCATACTAGATAAAATCAGAATAGAAGTTTTAACTTTGTCGGTCTGGAAACTGTCCATGAGAGTAGACTTTAAAACTTGAGTCTTGATATCTTCAGACTTTTGCCAGTAGAGTCTGCAAGTCTTCAGACTAGACTGGTGGAAATGTTTTGTCGACTTCAAAATACCTTAAGAGAATTTTTCCAACAGGAAGAGAGGGAGAGAAACCGAGAGTGAGCAGGCGAACGAGTGAGAGAGAGAGAAAGAGAGTTCGAGCGAGCGGTCCGAGCGAGTGAGGGCAGCGAAGGAATACCGGCCTCCGTTTGTGTCCGTGATCGAGCTGCCGCCGTCAACGCCACCGGCTCCGCCGCCGTTGAGCCAAGCCCGAGACCCCCCCCGAGCCCCGTTTTGCTTGCAACCGAGTAGAAGAGTTAGAGGCAAGTAGAAGTTCAATGATCTATTTCTTGCATGCTGCAATTATCTGGTGAAATGCTGGTAGATATGAGAAAATGCAGAATTGGGAGCTGCATGTGGATTTTGGGATGATTGAGATGAAGTTGGATTAAGAAATTGAGTAAAAAAAAAACAGAGTCGGTTTTGTGTAGTTTCGGTTTTCGGTTAAAATAAGATTGAAAGGTCTAACTAAAGTGGATTCTTGAAGTGAAGTAGTTATAATGTAGTGCAATAGACTTGTAAGTGTTTGGTTATAGACGTTAGATGCTGGGATTCAAACGAATTGGAGTAGTTCTCTTTGAATTAGTAAACTGTTTTCGCAGAAAACAGCATGACCTTCGGTGGTTCTATGAATTTTCTGTAATTATCTAGGCAGAATTTGACTTTGAACCCTTAATGAAAGTTGTAGGGAATATCTTCGGGAATAACATATCAAAAATTGAGACTAAATGAACAAGGTTTGATCGATAAAACGATTTTATATGAAAATGTTAAATCTGGAAGTCATTAGAGAACGTTAGCAAAGAATACAGCAATTTCTGCTCTTGTTATATAAGGAATTTGATTTTATGTTCTTCATGAAACTTTTTCCTTTAGGTCTTATTTATAACATGTCAAAAGTTCAGAATTTTCTGAGTTCATTTAGGGGTTATTCTGAAATTTTTACCAAAACTGTGCATTGTGATGTTTGAACTGTTTTGTTCCGAATTTGCTCAAATTGTCCCAAAAAGGTGAATGCATCTTGAGTTGTTATTTGACATGATGATATTGGCATTCAGCATATTATGCAATATTGAGATTTGATGAAGGATTCATGGGACATTTTTGTCATTGCATTTGAAAGTATTTTTGAAAATTAAGATGCTAATTGATACCATTGGACCCTCGGGTCAACGATGCCCCGGGAGTCAGGACGCCCAAAGGATCGAATGAGTCGATACCTTGTGGATGCCTGGTGGCCCTAGTGGCTAAATGCCAGAGGTTTTTCCCCGGGAGCTTCGGGATGCCCGGTTGTATGCTAGTCGGTACGTAAACCCGGAGGGCCAGGGTAACCATTCTCATGGTGAGCTTCAGAGGTTTCCTTGTGATACTAGGTGGGGTGCGAGATGCTTGGAGGTGTGATACGCTCCAAATGCCCACTGGCCCTAGTGGCTGAATGCCAGAGGCTTTTGCGATGCCAGGGTGGATGTGAATGCCCGGAGGGACGCAAACATTGATCCTCCGGGGGGATGAAACTTTTTGAATGATTAAACAGATGATTCTATTAAGTGTGTGTGTGGTCTGGTTATAGGACTAAATTGTATGGCATGGAATGGGACGTGTCATTACAATTTGACCTTATGATCAGGACTTGGGTAACTGGGCATGATGCATCTTGATTCTTTTAAAATTGCATTTGCCATTGCATTAAAGAATTTCATGATTTTGATGCATATTTATCCTTTGATTACCTGTTTTTGTCTATCCTGCATGAGTCTAGATATTGACGGTACTGCTTGACATAGCTTAATGAATCTTTTACTGCTGAGTGGCTGTACTCACCCCGTTTGGGGACTAACATTTTAGATTAGATTGCCATCTAACGGCTTCTGTCGCTTACTTCTGGGCCACTCATTGCAATCTTCCCTGGCGTCCTAGGCCTTGGAAGGATAACCTCCTCTAGGCTATGCGGTTCCTCAAAGGCAAAGAATTTTTTCACATTATAGCACGACATTCTTTTGCTGCTATGTGCTATATCATTTGGAAGAAAAGGAATGATGTTATCTTCCGTGAAGAGTCGATCGTCCTTACTTCAATCAAAAATCACATTATCAAAAGTGTGAAGGACAAAGCTGCAAGTTTTTCTAATATCCCTGATATCCCGAGGAATAGACGTCTCCAGGGAGTTGGGGCTTCCACCCGCCTATCTTCAGCGATCGACGGAGCATGCTTAGATCGGCGTCCTTCAACATCCCGCCTCTTCGATGTCCGGAAGTTGGCTTCTCTTTTGGCAACGGAGGGTCTTTGCTAGTCTTAGCTCTTTGTTGTCTTTCTTGGACCTTCGATCCTTGCTATGTTTAGTCCGTGTTGTTCTTCTTTTCCAGTTTATTGATTGTGCTCCCTTCCACTCTCCCTGCATTTGTATCGAGAGTGCAAGTTTAGGAGCCGGTTGAGTTTTCTTGTAAATTTGTTCAAAGCTATAATATCATTTACCTTACCAAAAAAAAAAAAAAAAAAAAACATTTCAGATTAGAAGATATGTCTCAGCTACCATTCACCCCCGGCACATTTTACGGTGTTCCAGT
Source organism: Eucalyptus cloeziana (assembly GCA_014182715.1). Taxonomy (NCBI): domain Eukaryota; kingdom Viridiplantae; phylum Streptophyta; class Magnoliopsida; order Myrtales; family Myrtaceae; genus Eucalyptus; species Eucalyptus cloeziana. The sequence goes on from CM024640.1 coordinate 16,652,293, forward strand.
TGACGTCGAGTGCGAGTGTTCAAAGCACCCTCATCCTGTTATACAAGAATTGGTTTTTATTCGAGTGCAGGTTGTAGTAATATATGACATCGGTTTATCTGATGGCCCAGTGATTCAGGAGTTTCTATCGGTGCACGTTTGTCATGATGGTTTCATGCTGGGGATGTTGCCACCGCCGCCAACTGACGGACCGGGCTGGGTGTGACCGAGAGGGACGGGTAGAAGATCAAGCATTTTTGGACCGCCGACACTGACTGATAGACTTTTATATAGGACTGTATGGAAAGGAAAGTAAAAGGGAAGTCGGGTTATCTTTTGATATGAAGCCGGGTATAGAAAACCATGGCAAATTTTGATGTATTGACTGATGTTGTCTATCAGACCTATATAAATAAAGGTGTTCGGCTTGACTTATAAACCTGTTTAGTAGGTGTGCATCAATTCTAATTTTGAGATAGGGAGATGTGATTTTGCTTCCACTATATATTTATATACTGCACAGGGATCGATCTAAAAGATATAAACCCTAGGATTGATAGACCTTCAGGTCAAGAAAGAGAGAGGTAAGTGAACTGTGGTGACTTCAACGGATTGGGGGCCGTGTCGAGGGGTGTCACAGTGCATTATCTAAGGCACTAGTTCACCAAAATAATGCATTGAATCACCGAGCCCACGTGTCCCTTTCACGATGCCATACTCAACACTGGACCCACATGCATTCTCTTAGGCACTAGTTCGCCAAAGTGACGCATTAGATCACTAAGTCCACGTGTCCCTTTCATGATGCCATACTGAAATCGATGGGCCCACATGCACTCTTAGGCACGGATTCGCCAAAGTGATGTATCAAATCACCGAGCTCACGTGCCCATTTTACGATGCCACTCTCAACACTTCTCTCTACTTTAGCCCATCAAAGCATTATTGGCGCTAAATAATTATACTCGGCCATCTACCAATCTATCACTCAATTTCCATTCAATTTAGAATAAATTGTTGAAATATCACAAACCATTCAATTCAACACAACGTAGAGCTCAAATAAATAAACGGATTGCGCCACAACAATCAACATAAAATTCCGGTTGTCAACCATCCCAGTCTAATTTCCGGAAAATAATTAATTAATTAATTAATTTCGAAAATTAATTAAATAAATACTAAAAATCCAATTTATGCCCGTATCGCCTGATTGGAAGCCAAGATGGACCCGGAAAATTACCGAGACCCATTCAATAAATACTAGCACATATCTACTAGCTAATGACTATGTCTAACCACCTAACATGCATCATCATTAACTAATAATCACTAATCCACTCTAATCTAACCACCTAATCCTACTTAATTTACACTAAACAACCCTTAAGCATAATTAGCAAACTAAGCAGGGTTTAGTGAGCTAAACTCACTTGTGCAAAGCGAAGACCGGAACACCGCGATGGCGACGCGATGGCGGCCGAACTTGGGCTCGTGACAACACTCACGAGCTTGGACCGGGCCCAAACTTGGCCCAACAAATCTCAACTTAATCTGAGATTTGTTTTTGCGTTGGACTGGGCTTGCTCTCGGGCTTGGGCTTGTTGAATTGGGCTCACCAAAGTTGGGCTTACTTTGGACTAGGCTACTTTCTAACAAACTTGGGCTGGGCTTGCAAAGAGTTGGGCTTGAATTTTTGCTTGCTTCACAGGCTGAAGAAGAAGGCCCAATGGAGCTGTTGTTTCTGTGGATCGCGTGGGCTGAAGGAGGGCCCAACCATGGGCTGAACTTTGCTAGGATTCACGGCTGCTAGAGAAGCCCACGTGATGATGGTCCGCTGAAATGAAGACACGCAGGAGAGGAAGCAGCATCGAGCTAGGGAAGACGCAACAACTGCAGTCTTTGTTGCCGGCAAAATCACAAGGAAAAAGGTGCTACTTCACATGTGTGGGCGGTGGGGATATGGACTATGGCTGCCACGTGGATGAAGAGGTTGATTCGGTGGGTTTTGCGGCTGGTTTGCTGACCGCGGACGAAGACACGAAGATGGGTGGTCTTCACTAATGGAGTCAACACAAGGGCTTCATTTGCTGAAGCTTGACCGAAGGAGACACAAGTGATGGAGGTGCTGGCACGTGGCAAGGAAAACAAGCAAAGATGGAGAGAAGATGGGATCAACTAGCATTGTGGATGAATGAAGAAGCAACAGCTTCGGCGTGTGGTGACCCGTGTGAGAGAGAGAAAAGAAATTACGTGCGGTCTTCGATCTCCAGGGGAAATGAACGCAATAGCTGGCTGAAAGAGAGAGACCAAAAGTCCAAATCTTAGCCAATGTCTTAAATGCTTGGTCCCTTTAGAGTCCTCATACTTATCCCACTTGTCCAATAATACTTTCCAAGCATTATCTTCACAATTAATCCCATTTGATGCCCAAAATACACTCATTTTCCTAATTCCGAATTTACTCACATAGCTTCAATTTCCATCCCAATTCTTCAATTTGATGTCCAAATTTGATGTAGAAAAAGCCTACATAATTTCTACAAGTCCCCTTCGTCATATAGCTCGGTCCGCAAGTCGAAAATCTCTTCAATTCGGCCAATCCGAATTTCCGTTAATTTTCCGCGACGTTCGAATCCATTTTCCATAAAAATCTTGAGATCTCCAAAAAATCTTCGGAGGATGAGTCGACGTTCCTAAAATTTATTGTGACATGACAGAAGCTTCAATTTCTGAAATCGGACTTAAATTCACGATTAATTTCTATTCGGCACATTTTTAGTGTGACCTAGTCTACTAGATAACTTTCAGATATTTTTAGTGCAAATGACCTATGGTCGATTTTCTTCAAGCCACTATGAACCCACTCGACTTATTGGTGACTCTCGGTTGTCGTGAAAATCTCGAGGATTCAAATATAACACAGGGTACCAAAATAATAAGAAAGTCAGTCTAGTGTCGGCCGACGAGAATTTTCCAATTTAGTGGTGTCACTCACGATTAGCCACACATCTTAGTCGAGCCGACCTATCTCTGATTTCAAATTGATTTTAACTGTGCCATAATGGCCTCTAAAGATAAACACCGTCGAGGAGACGATTCCTGATCGAATTCCCAAGTCTATTTGCCTTAAAATTCTTAATGGTTTCCCTAGATAGTCTAGTTATCTTTAGAATAATCAATTCTGAGAACATCCCTATAGATGCGTCAATGAAATGCCCGATTTATTCAGTAGAAAATGTTAGAGAAAACTCATTTATTATTTTGAAGTTGACAAAACCTTTGCAAGTCTATATCGGAAGATCTCAAGACTTTATTGTCAAAGTTTGAAGACCGACGGACCATTAGATTTTAGTCTCAAAGTCTATCCTCACTGACAGTTTTAGACTGAAGTATGAAGACTTATCCAAATGCAGGATTATTATCCAGATGCAAGATTATCTTCAAAGTTCCGATTCATATGATTACTAGAAGACCTTATAGCTGGATTTCACATATACTTGATTGATTATTCTTATTGGAATTTACTCCAATACGAAAATCTTTGAAAGGTGAGCTAAACTTGGAAGGTTTTACTTATGGAAACTCAAGATCCTGATTGTATGGGCGAACAGGATTGATGGGCTATCATCACATTCCTTAAATGACTCAAGATCTCCTTGATTGATTCTGTCCAACAGGTAGATTGGAAGAACTCCTTTGGAAAGTGCCAACGGTTGTAGAGGCATGGAGGAGTATATAAGGAAGACTCTCAAGTTGTTCGAGTGTGTGCATGAGAGAGAATTCCAAAGTCTGAAGCTTTCTAGTCTCTAGCTTTTTCATTTCATCAAGCTAAACATTGTACAAAACAGAGAAATCTTTTGTAAGACTGTGTGAGAGTTCGATAGAGACTCGTCACTATGATAGTCAAGATCACGAGCTGTAACATCTCTTTTGATCCTTAGTGGAATCTAGCCAATAGGCTGTCAGCGAGGAGAGTGGACGTAAGCTTGACCTAAGCCGAACCACTATAAACTCTGTGTTCATTTTCTCTTATCCTTGAACTTCTTACTTTTATTTACTGTTTGTTTATTTGCTCAAAGTTGAAAGACACTTACTATCTAACATCTTCTAAAAGCAAATTACTCTCATTAATTCCTGCGAAAATGTTATTTACACCTATTCACCCTCCTCTAGGTGTATTCACTAGCCTTTTCAATTAGTATCAAAGCATGTATGCTCATTTTATTGAAGTGTTTTTAATTCTAAGTTAAAGATCTATGGCTAGTATTTTGGCTCCAAGATTGATTGAAGGCCAAAGCAACACCAGACCTCCTTACTTTGATGGGAAAGAATACAACGTATGGAAGAACAAAATGAAAGCATTCCTAAGATCGAAAGATCCCCTGAAATGGGATGTGATAGAAAAATGGATTATTCCTAAAGTCACATCAACTTCAGAAAGAGGAAAGGAGATTGAGGATGCTAGCAAAATGACACAAGTAAAAATATCTAAGAGACAAGCTCTTGATGCTAAAGCCATTTATTCCTTATATTGTGCTTTATCTCCTACTGAATATAATAGAATTATCTTGTGAAACAGCAAAAGAAGTTTGGGATAGGTTGCACGTTACCTATGAAGGTTCTTATCGAGTTAAAAAACAAAGATCAATATTCTACTCGGACAGTATGAAGCCTTCAAGATGAAGCCTGGAGAATCCATTACTTACATGTTTAGTCGTTTCACAAAAATTGTGAATGGACTAGCATATCATGGACAGTCAATCTCAGGGCAAATGAAAGTCAACAAGTTGCTGCGAGACTCTCAAAAGACTGGAATCACATAAAGACTTCAATAAGAGAAACTCAAAGGATCATGCCTCTCTCAGTGGATGAACTAGTGGGCACACTTCAATTTTATGAAGTGGAACGAATCAATGAGGAAGAAGATCCTAAAGGTAAGAAGTCAATTGTTTTAAAGTCTAATGATGATGCAGATTCGGAAGATAACCTAGACGATGAAGAACTAGCACTTATGATTAGGAAGTTCAGAAAGTTAAACAGAAAATGAAGAAAGTACAATTAGAGGAAGTAGGGTACTCAAAGATTTCAGAAAAATTTAACTGAAGACAATGAGATCAACAAAGATGTGATTTGCTTCAAATGCAAGAAGAAATGACACATCAGACCCAACTGTCCTCTATTGAAAAAAATAAGAGAAATACAGAGAGATTCAAAAAGGCTCTCAAAGTAGAGACTTAGAATGACATTGAATGTGAAGAGAGTGATGAAGAATATGCCAAAATTTGTCTAATGGCAAATTGAGAATCAGACTCAGACTCTGAAACGGATTCAGACTTAGACTCAGACAAGGAAATCGAGATTAGTAATTTTAAAATTCCTGTTAAAGTATCAAAATATATTGATGAACTCTGTCTTAGTCTCAAGGTATCTCTTAAGAGAATTTCTGAACTAAAGAAGGAAAATTCCACACTGGAGCAACAGGAAATTTGTTGGAAAGAAAATTTTGAAAATCTAAACAAAAGTTTTGTTGTTTTGAAAGAAAATGCAGATTCTCTTTCGAAGGAAAACATCTTTTTGAAAGTGGATATTTCAAATATCTCAAAGAAGTTTTCAAATGGATCTGAAAAGCTAGATAAAATTCTTTCAATTCAAATATCTTATTTCAACAAATCAGGTTTGGGAATGATACCATAAACTATTCCTTTAATTGACTTTCCAAAAGTAAAAGATAGAATCAAACAAAGACCTACAAAAACCTTTAACAAAAATCATTTTCAAAAAGTTTTTGTAAAACATGTTGGTCGTAGTACTCTTAAATGTTCAAAGTGTAACAGCTCATAACATTTCGAGAAGGATTATCCTAAAGTTTGGAGACCTGTTAAAAGAGATTGGGCAAAGACTGTTTTTGGAACTAACTCCCTTGGACCCAAGAAATTGTGGATACCAAAGAAAACTTGAAATCTTCTTATAACTGCAGGTCACTATTAAGAAAAAGATCAAATGGTATTTGGATAGTGACTGTTCGAGACATATGACAGGAGATTCAAACTGCTTTATAAAGCTTACTCAAACAAACGGTGGAAAAGTTTCTTTTGATGGGAATAGCAAAGGAAGAATCGTTGGATGTGGAATTGTGAAGATTGGAAGTCTCACAATCAACAACGTCTCCTTGGTGGAAGGCTTGAACTATAATCTACTCAGCATAAGTCAATTATGCTACACTAGATTCAAAATCAACTTCCAAGAAGGCATTTGCTCAGGAACTAGTAAAGATATGTCTCAATATTTTACTGGACGAAGACATGGAAACTGTGGCACCCCCAAAAACCTGATAGGGTCGCCACAGATACTACGCGTTAAGAATCTAGGGCAAAAACAACTTATACGACGATAGAAGAAAGAATTGTAATTCAGGCCGAGGCTTCGGCGTAAAAAAAAAATTTTTTTTTTTTAAAGGCTTTAGGGATTTGCGCAGCTCACAAAAAAATAAGAGGCGAGTCTCACCATCTCTCGCTTCCCTAACGACAGCACAATGCACACCAACTATTCCGTCACACCCATCCTGGTGCATCAGGCGGTGGGGGTGGCAGCATCCCCATCATCACTCCATTGCGGCGAACATGGACGGACACGTACTCCTGAATGACCGGGCCCCCAGACAGACCCACGTCATAAGTCACGATCGCGCGAACTCGTATGAACGTTAGACTAGGTACGGTGGGACAATCGATCTCCAACAACTCGACCTCCACATCAGACGGAAGGCCGTAAAATACTCCCCGCGTGACGGTAGGGAGTGGCATCGTGCTAATCTAAAATGTTGGTCCCCGAAGGGGTGAGTACAACCACTCCGCAGGTAAAGGAATCCAATCACCACTCAATGCATTCAAACAATACGAACAATTACAATATACATGTCATTCATGCATTCCAGCGTACTTACCTCGAAGCCATGTACATACCATCATACATCATCATCACAATCATAATACGTACATATCATAGACTACGAATGATCATCATCATCATACCCTATCATCCATACATGTCATCATGTCACCATGTCATCATGTCATTATATCATAGGTGATTATCATCATATCATGTTACATATGCATGTCATCATGCCATTATATCTTAGGTGATTATCATCATATCATATCACATATGCATGTCATCATGCCATATCACCCATGCATGTCATCATCATATCTTATATACATGCCATCATGTCATCATGTCATTATATCATAGGTGATTATCATCATATCATATCACATATGCATGTCATCATGCCATAGGTAATCATCATCATGTCATGTCACATATGCATGATTTAATTTCCACTTTAGTTCTCAATTGATCATCACATCACTCTTTCTCGGGATCATCCATCCCATACTTTACACTCGCACCCTATCCAGGCATTGCGAGAAGAACCTCTGGCATTCAGCCATTCATGGCCACCGGGCATCCGGCACCCCCACATCCCGGGCATCTCGCACCCCAACTGGCATCACGAGGCATCCCCTCGGGCAAAGACCTCCGAGGCTTCCGGCACCCAACCATTTCGGGCATCCTAATACTCCCAGGGCCATCCGGTCATGTATCTCTATACATTCCGGGCATCATCAACCTCCACAAACAGCTTCCTCATTTATCATTGTTCAAGTTGCCAACTTAGGTCTTAATTTACCATGCACATGATATAATGGTAAAACAAAATCACCTTCGTTCTTATACATGCATCATCAATCATTAACATACGTGTAGTAAAATGCAATCACTCATAGTAATTAGATCCTTATGGAGTATATGCCACTCAAAACAATTTACTTACCAAATTCATTTAGAATTTATTTAAATTCCAACTTATCCTATTTTGCAATTATTTAAATTAAATAATCACACAAATTCCAAATTCATGCAATTAAAGCATATGATAATTTAATACAATAAAATAGTGATTTTCTACAGAAAAACATATAGCCAATCAATTTCTACACAAAAGGTAATATTACTAAAATTACCGCATGGAATCTCGGACAAAGGCAGAATGTGCAGTTTTCTAAGTAATTCAATTAAAATACCCAAACGACCTCCGAAAATTATGAAATTTTACCAGGTTATAGATAAGACACTAAATTAGGTTTTTCATGAAGAAATCTAGGCCAAATTCGTTTTAGATAAATTTCTATAGTCACACGAAGCTACGGGTCAGATTACCGAAACGTCCAGGGTCCTATGTCCGAAATATTGAGGTTTAACCTACCTATCCTTCTTCGTTTTCTCTGAAATTTGGATATGTTTTACTTATAAAGATCCCCTACAACTTTCATGAAGGAACTTAAACCAAATTTCCAAGGAATGACCTCCATATAAGTCCATGAAGTCTCGGGTGTCCTGTACCGCGACTCCAGATTTGTCATCTTCAAGATCAGGTTGATTTCCTAAGCTATACTTGTTCATTTTGCTTCAAATTTGAGTATGTTTATCCTTAAGATGTGATCTACAAGTTTCATGCAGAAGTCGAAGAGAGATTCTTGGTAAAAAATCAACATGCAGCCACAAATCTACCACAAGGTCAGCAAAATAGTTCCAGATCTAGAGTCTCCGTAGGATGGGGTTTTGACCCCTTAAATCTTCATCATTTTGCATGAAATTTTAGTATGTTGTATGTCAAGGTGTTGGCTACAACTTTCATGAAGAGGTCCAAGTCAAAATCGAACTCTAAACATGCATGCAATCTCCCACAAAATTCTGACTCCAGTGATTCATGCGAAAACAGCAAGCATCTTCAAGAACAACCCACACTAGCTTCGTTTTCTTACCTTTAAACACCCAAAGATCCAACCAACATGCAAGACACACATGCAAGAGAAGAGATGGATCCTAACTTGCCTTAAACACCAAAGAAAATGGCGGACGAACGGTGGCGAACGGAAAGCAAACGGCGGCCTCCCTCTCTCGGCCTCCTCCTCTCTCTGGCAACTCTCTCTCTCCTTCTCCTCTCTTGGGCGACACCTCTCCTTCTCTCTCTCCCCCCCAACCAGCCACTTCTCCTTTAATTTCCTCAAGAGGCAATCATGAGATTGCCTCCCCCAAGGCCCAATGCATGGCAAGCCCTCTTGCCACTTGGCAAGGCTTCATGCATGGGCTTGGGCTTGGGCCTCTTGGCCCTCTTGGGCCGACGGCAGCCCTCCTTGTGGGCCTTAATGGGCCCATTAAGGTCCACCCTTGGGCCCAAGGCCCAATCAAATTTTCTCTTCTTTTTTTTTTTTTTGAATTTCTATATAGGGACTTAATTTCTAAATTTTACCTAATTAAAACCCTATAATACATTATCTATGAGAACTTAAATCTAAAATGCATGGCCAAGCATAGACTACCCTCATTAATTTACCTTATAATCCAACTTCAAAATTTTAAATTAAGAACACAAGCACAAAACGCAAAGCCTTAAGAGAAAATTAAAGGCTAAAACACAACTCATAGGTAAATTCATTACCTATTAAAAGCTTTAGGACACCTTAGGGCTTGCCCCTAATTTCTGGGATGCCACAGAAACATCTATCTAATGTCTATTCAAGATGAAGAAAATCTTTGGCATCGAAAGCTTGGTCATGTCAATATGAAGTAGATAGCTAAAATTTCCTCCAAGAAGCTTGTTCGTGGAATGCCCAACTTGAGCTATCAAAAGTCCGAATTATGCACACCATGTGTTTTGGGAAAATAGGTTAAAAGCTCTTTTAAGCCTATAAATCAAGTTTCTACTAATCGTGTTTTGCAGCTTCTGCATATGGATCTTTTTTGACCAACCAAAACTCAAAGTATTGGTGGAAAGAAATATTGCTTAGTAATCGTGGATGATTACTCTCACTTTACATGGGTATTCTTCTTGGCAAGTAAGTTTAAAGCATTTTCTCACTTTTCAAAGTTTGACAAGAAAGTTCAAAATGAGAAAGGTTATATTATTTCAAGCATACAAACAGATCATGGAGGTGAGTTTAAAAATTAAGACTTTACAAATTTTTGTGATGAATTTGGTTTATAGCATGTTTTCTCTTCTCCATATACTCCAAAGCAAAATGGGCTTGTGGAAAGAAAGAATAAATCATTGCAAGAAATAGCAAAAACTATTTTAATTAAAAGCAATGATTCTTCTCGTTTTTGGGCTGAAGCACTTTCTACAGCTTGTTATATCATTAACAGAGTATTTTTTAGGCTTATTTTAGAGAAAACTCCATATGAGGTATTCAAAGGGAAAAAGCCAAATGTTTCTTATTTTCATGTGTTTGGTTACAAGTGTTTTATTTTGAAAAATGAAAATGATCGAACTTGTAAGTTTGAAAAAAAGTCAGATGAAGAAATTTTTCTCGGTTACTCAACAATAAGCAAAGCTTATAGAGTATTCAACAAAAAGACTCAGTCTGTTAAAGAGTCTATGAATGTCAAGTTTCAAGACTCTACACAGAATCAAGTGGTAGAGACTCAACCTAAAGAGACTCAACCTGCTCGAAATGTTACAAAGTCTACTTCCCCCGCAGAAGTTCAGACTCCTGAAATTCAACAACAGGAAGAACCAAAAGATTCAACTGAAGCAGAGGATGAGCAGACTCACAAATCAACCAACAACTGGAAACACAAGTCTAATCATCCCAAAGAACTTATCATTGGTAACATTGATGAAGGAATTCGTACCAGATCCAAAAGGCGAGAAGAGTCTAGTGCTTTGGCACTAATTTTTGAAGTTGAACCCAAAAGTATAGAAGAAGTCTTGGCTAATGAAAGCTGGATTGAAGCTATGCAAAAAGAACTCAAACGGTTCAGCATCAACGATGTTTGTGAGCTAATTCCTAAAGCAAAAGGTAAAACTATTATTGGAACTAAATGGGTTTTTAGGAACAAAGTGGACGAGAAAGGAAAAGTGATTAGGAACAAAGCAAGACTCATGGCCAAAGGATACACACAAGAAGAAGGGATAGATTATGATGAGACATATGCACCAGTAGCAAGGTTAGAAGCAATTAAATTATTTCTTGTTTTTGCTTGCTATAAAAATTTCAGGCTATTCCAAATGGACATCAAAAGTGCATTCCTAAATGGATTTATCCAAGAGGAAGTCTATGTGGAACAACCACCTGGTTTGAAGATCCAAGAAAGCCAAACTCAGTCTACAAACTAAAAAGGGCTCTGTATGGACTAAAGCAAGCACCTCGAGCCTAGTATGAAAGGTTAAGTAATTTCTTAACTCAAAATGGATATGTTAAAGAAAAAGTAGATACTACTTTGTTTGTTAAAAGAGAATGAAAAGACTTTATACTTGTTCAAATTTATGTTGATGACATTATCTTTGGATCACCTAATGAAAGTCTATGCAAGAAGTTTTCTACATGTATGCAAGATGAATTCGAAATGAGTATGATGGATGAACTAAATTTCTTTCTAGGATTACAAGTAAAACAGTCAAAGGAAGGAATCTTCATTCATCAAGAGAAGTATATGAAAGATCTCATCAAGAAGTTTGGATTGGAAAACTGCAAAAAGATAGAAACGCCTATGTCAAGCTCTTCAAAGCTGAATAAAGATAAAGAATGAAAGAATGTGGATCAAAAGCTATACAAGAGCATTATTAGATCACTTCTTTACCTTACTACATCTAAACCTGACATTTTGTTTAGTGTTTGCATCTGTGCTAGATTCCAATCAAATCCCAAAGAATCTCATCTCAATGCAACAAAGCGAATCATCAAATATATTGCAACTACTCCAAAGCTAGGATTGTGGTATCTAAAAGAATGAGACTTTACTCTCCTTAGATATTCAAACACAGATCTTACACGATGCAAAGTAGATAGAAAAAGTACTTCCGGTACATGTCAACTACTTGGTAACAAGCTGGTATCATGGTTTTCAAGAAAACAGAGTACCGTAGCTCTTTCAACAGCTGAAGCGGAATATGTGGCACTTGAAAGTTGTTGTTCTCAAATCTTATGGATGAGGCAACAGCTAAGAGACTTTGGAATTGAAAAATCATGCACTGAAATCAAATGCGACAACACAAGCGCCATCAATCTTATAAAGAATCCAATTCTTCATTCAAAAGCAAAGCATATAGAAATACGTCATCATTTTATTAGAGATCATATTCAGAATGGAGAAATTTTGATTCAATTCATTGACTCAAAGAATCAACCGGCGAACATATTTACAAAGCCATTGGATAAAAGTTTATTTGAGTCTATTCGTGCAAGACTGAACATTCTATCTTTTGCCGGGTAAAGTTTGAAGGTGCTCAGACTCAGAATTTTCAGATGTTACGATTGTAAGTAAATTTCTTCTAAAATGTGAAGTTATAGAAATTCAAAAAGTTACGTTATTCTTTGAATATTTCATTCTTAGAAATTATCTTTATTGTTCATTTTCAAAAAGGCAATTATTATTTTTTGAAAAATGCAGTTATTATTGAAAAATGCAATTTTTTCATTTTCAAAAAGGGGCAGTTTTTACTTTTTCTTTGCGACGCTTCATATACTTGCTATATATACTATTGAAACTTGTCTCTTCATTTACACACTCTTTTTGAAACCCTAGAATACTGTGATCTTTTTCATCTACTTAAGTTTCATCCAAAAAGTTTTAATCTTTTCGAAAGAGCAAGTTTGAGAAATTCTCCTAGACTTTGACAATGTCTTCCCAAAGAAAGTCTTCAAGAATCATGAGTCGGGACCACAGCGTATGCGTGAGGGACCTACGCATTTCGATTTGACCGAGGAAGAAAATTCTCCTCAACAACAATAGCAATAGCCAAAACAACATTCTCAACCGTGTCAACAAGCAGCACAAGATCCTCCTCCACATCAAGAACAGGAAGAGGTCATTGAAGAAGTTGAACCTGTAAGGACTCAAAAACCCCAATTTATCTATAGACTGTATTCGAACTTGAAGAGGGGTGGTTCTGCTATGAACTTGATTGATAACTTCTTAAAAGTGCACGGCTATAGAAACGAGACCTTTTTTTCTTAAACACTATAGAAAGACTAGGCATTGCGCCTCAAGGTTTGGCACAATGGTCGTTTGAAAATTTTCTTAGTGATCCGAGATTCGGTCAGCCAGAGGAGAAGGACGACGATGAAAGATTGTTTTTTAATTTTCAGCCCAGGATGGGTGTTGCTACGAAGGCTGGTGGTGAAGGGACAAACTTATTTCGTTCTAAGGACCACAAAAAGTGTTACTTGAGTTTGCTGAAAAAAGGGGTTATGAACCCCAAAAGCGTGGATTTTGATTTTCTTGACTCATAAAGGTTAATTTGAGGAAAAGTTTGGTTTGCTTCAACTTGAATGATTTTGCTCGAGACGACTATTGCACATCCTGAACTCACAGCCTATTTTTATTCAAATCTATCATTTATAGATGCGAATAAATTAAGTTTTTCTGTGAGGGACAAAGAGTTCGTCGTTGATGTGGACACCTTGGCTGACTTAATTGGTGTGGAAATAGGAAGTTTCCAACCAATTGGTGTGTCTCATGCCCATGCTACCTTTTCCATTGTAAATGACAAAATGGTCGAAGACAAGATTTCTTATTCAAGAATAAATGCCTATAATATTCTTCTTCACAAGGTGATGATCAAGTGCATTAGGCCAAAGTCTACCTCAAAGACAGATGTCTCTCGTTTGAAGCAAAGCTCATGTACGCGATCATCTCTGGCCATAAGTTCTCTCTTCCTCACACAATTCTTATACACATGTATAGAACTGTGGTGAAAGACAAGGGACAACTTCCCTACTCGGCGCTTATCTCACAACTCTTCAAGCATTTCAAGATCAAACTTTCTACTCCTCTTTGTGCTACAACCATTGCTCCAATGGTTATTAGTCTTAAAATGGTTTCTAAGATGAGGTTGAAGGAATTGAGCAAGGAGCTGGAGCGCTTTAAGGAGAAGTCCCTTGTGAAGGCGAAGCAAGACTCTACTGCAAAGAAACAAAAAGGCAAGGAGCCCATGCCAGAACTAGTGAAGAAAAGAAGATCTCTCATCTTGGAAGACGAAGAAGAAGATGATGATGATCTCACTATCTCAGCTCTTGCCCTACAAATCTTCAGAGTTATATGAGCCATACAGAGAACAGAGATCGAGAAGGAACAGAGAGAAGAGACGAAGGAAGAGAAGAAAGAAGAGAAGAAGAACAAGAAGGAAGAAGAAGCGAAGAAGAAAGGAGTTGCGATGACTCTTTTGAACCAACATTGGCTGCATCTTTGTTCGATACTTCAGAGAAGACAAGGAGTGGAAAGACTAGAGAACAACATTGCTACAGTGCTAAAGCAGAGCTTGAAGAAGAACATAACTCTCCACCTGAAGGCACGAAGACAAGGGGAGATGGTGAAAATCGAGGTACTTCTTCACCCATCTTTGCTAGTGATGTTAGTAGATCTCTACCAAACCTAGAAGAGATCTATGCCTCTCATTTCCCTGAAGCAGATTTCGAGGCATACACTCCTACTCGTGGTGATAGAACTACCGATGTTCCCCCTCATGTTCAAACTCCTGCATCTGGTTCGACTGGACCCAGCTCTTCTACAGTTCACTCAGTAAATTTTCAGAGAGTGATGGAGCTTCTTTTAGAATTAAAGGGCCTTCGAGTTTGATATGAAGCACATGACGAATGTTTTCAAGACATCTACAAACTCTCTGCAAGATCAAATCCAAGCCTTAAAGCTTCAACTGCAAGAACAGGCGAAGGATGCGGATATTCAACAGATTAAGGAGTCTTTGAAGAAGCTTGAAGACACAGTCAAGTCCATGGGGGATTTCCAGCTCATTCGTATCCCCAAGCAACCCCGATTCAAACCATCTTTCTTAAACGTTTTTGTCTCCACCTTTTGCTTATGACAAAAAGGGGGAGAGTTTGAGTGCAGAATTGCATTTCAATTTGATTATGGTTTTATTGACTTTGGACTTTACTTTATGTGGACTTTTTGATTATGATTTGGTTTGACATTTGACTTTTGATATTGTTAATCTGTTTTGTTTGCAAGTGCAGTGATTAAGTTCGCGATATTACTTATAACTGGTTTGGACTAACATGTGTTTTGTGGTTGCAAAACCGAAGTTTTCAAAGTCTTAATCAAATTTATAAGATGCATAAAGTGCTATATTGCAGATCAAGAAGTTTTCCAAATCTACAGGAAAGTTTTGTCACCATCAAAAAGGTGAAGATTGTTAGAGAAAACTTATTTATTGTTTTGAAGTTGACAAAACATTTCCAAGTCTATATCGGAAGATCTCAAGACTTTATTGTCAAAGTTTGAAGACCAACGGACCATCAAATTTTAGTCTCAAAGTCCATCCTCACTGACAGTTCCATTGAAGTATGAAGACTTATCCAAATGCAGGATTATTATCCAGATGCAAGATTATCTTCAAAGTTCCGATTCGTATGATTATTGGAAGACCTTATAGCTGGATTTCACATATACTTGATGGATTATTCTTATTGGAATTTACTACGATACGAAGATCTTTGAAAGGCGAGCTAAACTTGGAAGGTTCTACTTATGGAAACTCAAGATCCCGATTGTATGAGCGAATAGGATTGATGGGCTATTATCACATTTCTTAAATGACTCGAGATCTCCTTGATTGATTCCGTCCAACGGGTAGATTGAAAAACTCCTTTGGAAAGTGCCAACGGTTATAGAGGCATGGAAGAGTATATAAAGAAGACTCTCAAGTTGTTCGAGTGTGTGCATGAGAGAGAATTCCAAAGTCTGAAGCTTTCTAGTCTCTTCCTTTTTCATTTCATCAAGCTAAACATTGTACAAAAGAGAGAAATCTTTCGTGAGACTGTGTGAGAGTTCGATAGAGACTCATCACTGTGATAGTCAAGATCACGAGCTGTAACATCTCTTTTTATCCTTAGTGGAATCCAACCAATAGGCTGTTAGCGAGGAGAGTGGACATAAGCTTGACCTAAGCCAAACCACTATAAACTCTATGTTTATTTTCTCTTGTCCTTGAACTTCTTACTTTTATTTACTGTTTGTTTATTTGCTCAAAGTTGAAATACGCTTACTGTCTAACATCTTCTAAAAGAAAATTACTTTCATTAATTCCTGCGAAAATTTTATTTACACATATTCATCCCCCTCTAAGTGTATTCACTAGCCCTTTCAGAAAATGGAGTTGAAATTATGGGATGTCACACAACTACTCCTTATTAGAAGAAAATTTGTTGATAATGAGATTGATTCTATCATATGTAATCACTTTTAGGAATTGGTTGATCTTCCATCAGGAAATAAATCAATTGGATATAAATATGAATCTTCAAAAAGAAGTACAAAGATGATGGTTCCATAAATAAGTATAAAGCACTATTTGTTGGTAAAGGGTTTAGACAAAGAGAGGGTTTATGCTACTTTAATACTTATTCACTTATACATCACTTAGGATATTGATTGCTATTATTTCGCTAGACAATTTGCAGATACATTTGAAAACCGCATTCTTAAATGGTAATCTTGATGAGGAGATTCATATGAAACAACTTGAAGGATTCAAGGTCAAAGGACAAAAACACAAAGTATGTTAACTTGTCAAATTATTGTATAAACTTAAACAAGCTCCTAAACAATGGCATGAGAAGTTTAACTATGTGATTATATAGGTATGCAATCAATGAGTGTGACAAATATAGGTATACTAAATCCATGTTAGTTGGATGTTTACTTATTTATCTATATGTCGATGATATGCTGAATTATGAAGATAACACTAAGTTATCAAAATCACCAAAAGTCTTCTCAAGAAGAACTTTGATATAAAAGACTTAGGTACCACAGATGTTATATTAAGCATCACAATTCTAAAGAATTATGATGGTCTAGATTTAATACAATCTCATTATATTGGAAGGGTAAATAAGAGTTTTAAAGGGTTTAGCATTAAAGAGGCAAATAATCATTTTCTTCCGCACCTAACTTTAAGAAAGAATACTGGAAATAGTATCAAGCAATTGCAATACTCTCGAGTGACTGGCAGCATCATGTACATCATAAACTGCACTAGACCAAATATTGCACACTCATTAGGAAACTGAGCCATTATAGAAGTAGTCTTAGTCATGAGCATTAGAATGCATTTTTGAAAGTGTTGAGTTATTTGCAAAGAACCAAATACTATGTTCTGCAATATGACAAATATCCAGCTATTTTTGAAAGCTATTATGATACCAGCGGGATTATAATTCCGATGAATCGAAATCAATTAGCGGCAATGTTTTCAAGCTAAGAGGAGCCACGGTATCATGGAAATCCTCAAAGCAAACTCTAATAGCGCAATCCACAATTGAATAAGAGTTCCTTGTTTTGGATAAAGTCGGACTTCAACAATTTTTAGAGGATGTTTTGTTATGGCCAAAGCCTATGTCTCAAATATGCATTCACTATAACAATCAAGCAATAATTGCAAGAGGATTGAATGTGATATATAACAGTAAGTCTAAACACAATTGTTATAGACAAAATACCGTAAGGCAATTGCTCTCGAATGGAATAATTTCTATGAACTTTATGAAGACAAGAAAAATGTTGTGGATCCACTTACAAAAGGTTTGTTGAAAGAGCAAGTAAACTGCATATCAAGGGGAATGGAGTTAAAAGTCTTAACCCAATAAGAGGTGCCAAGGTGAAAACCTAACCTACTGATTAGAAATTCCATGGACTAGGTTTAATAGGACAATACAAATTTTGGAAACTCTAGTGTGCACATTGTCTCCCACTTCTATGATGCAATAATGCTTCCTACAGCGTTTTAAGGATCTACTATCCGTTTAATGATTCCTATAAGTAAGAATTCAACATTCCATTAAGGTATGGTAGGATACCTTTACTAAGAATGCATCTATAAGTATGGACTTGCCCAACTCTATAAAAATCTTTGAAGTTTAAATTTCTAAAACATGCATGCATTCAAAGTTATTATTTTCAGATTTTAACAAATAGTGTCGCATGTTCTTCCTCCAATATGTTATTTCTTTTATAATTATCCAACAAATTCAAGTGCCATGAACTTACTGACCATTTGTTGATTTGATCGAAGTGTTCATCCCTTTGGACGTGTTCCCAACTCAAATTGTGAACATGGAAGGATTCACCGTCAAACATGATTCGTTGTGGGAGCACGTTCTATTTCGAGCATGAATCCTCCGTGTTTGATCTCAATTTGTCGTTAGCGTGCTTCAGATTGTTACTATAACTAGCTTTATTTTTATCTTGATCTCCTTGATTGTGACTCGTTCCAATGTGGACATTTGATAGATGTAATTAGTATGATTTTGCTAATATAGCAGTATTTGAGCCATTGTAAGAGTGACAAACAAATAATACTCAAGCACCTAAGCCCTAAAGAAATCAAAGCCCCATAATATAATGGCAAAGATTCCCTTAGATATAGAAATTCAATTCAGACTGGGATCCAGTAGGAGAAAATACACGGGACCAACTGGAGGTTTTTCAAGTTCATCCTACATCAGGCCCTTGTAAGGAACATTTAACTTCTCTAGTGGATGAATGGTGTGGAATCAAGATGGTTAATGTTGGGACCTTTTGAGTTCTTGTCTCTTTCCCATTGTTTCGATCTAAATTTGGAATAAAAATAAGATCACTCAATGACTTCCTGAAATTCTTTCACTAAGCTCAACCAATCCCCAACACTAATAGGTGCTAGTTGGGGGCCCATTTGCTTAACCCAACCCCAGTCTAAGTAGATGGGGGTTGGGCTCCAAGTTCCAACTCGATCTTGTGGTCTTATTATTTGAGTAAAATTCCTAGTTTAAGTTGGTTTCCTAATTAGTGTAGTTTTCCAAATATAAGTACATTTCCTGATTTAAATAAGCTTCTTATTATAAGTAGGTTTTAATTTGAGTAAATTTCTTGATTAAATAGGTTTTTTTATTTGAATAGGTTTCCTGGTAGATATCTTAATTTGAGTAAGTTTCCCAGTTTAAGTTGATTTCCTAATTAGTGCAGGTCCCCCAGTTCAAGTTGGTTTTCTAATTTGAATATGTTTTCTAATTTAAATAGGTTTGCTAATTCAAGTTGGTTTTCTAGTTTAAGTAGTTTTCTAATTTGTATTTCAAACTTTAATGTTCTCCTCCTAGTTTTAATCTATTTAATGTTTCTTTGTCATAATAGGTTGAGATTAATTTTTTGTTGCTAGTTTGATCATGTTGCATGAAGAATTTAGCTCTCGTTACATAGATCAATTGAGTTTCTTAATTCAATTAAAACATGTTTAATTGTGTATAGCTTATAGGGGTCTTCTCCTAGGGTTTTATAACTAGTCTTTCAAACTTTCCAAACTCTATGGTTCATAAAAGTAAGGCGGGCTTCCACACCTTACTTAGCTCATGACTCACCTAGAATAAGTTAGTAATAATTCTAATATGAATTTGATCAAAAAATGAATGAGAAACAAAGTGGCAATTGGCAATCCCACCTTGCAAAAGAGTTATTCGCACCTGCCTAGCAATATGTTGACCCTCTCGAATTTCACCTAGGTAGGGTTTATGCACACATTCTCATAGCAAATAATTTTCACGACTTAGTGGAGTTCACTTCCTCCATCGTAACACCGCAACTTTATGTCGCTTCTCCTCCTCATCACAGCACGTTCGCCTTTTTCTTGTCCCTTTGCCACGGCCTTATGCCGGCCTCTCCTTCTACCAGCCGATCATCATCAACAGCCATTGCCGCTTGCCCGTGCTATAGCTAGGGCTTTCCATCTGTTGTTGACCAGCACTCGTCTATGCTACTTAAGTACTTGTGCGAATATTAAGATAATCTTCATTTGCTTAGTAGAAAAGGCAAGACATGGAATCAATGATATGAGATTTTATGGGACTATTATCAATTGTTCTAAAAACTTAAATGCATAATTTATTGTTTAAATATTCTAACAAATGAATTTCATTTGATATTCCAAACAAGGCTATTTTCCGAACACCTTAGATTGCATTTAGCCATTCGGGTAAATTGGCCAAATAAGATAAGATATGATTTCTAATATCATAAGACTTGCTTGATATATCACGAAATATAAAATGTAGAAAAAATCCTCAAATTGAAGAGAAAAAAACAAAAGGGAACTACTTTCTGTGCGCGGAAGCATCGGCCTGTCATCTGAGGTATGCAATAAATCAAGTGGTGCTCCACCATGAGATTTGCTAACACAGAGGAATGGCGCTCGTTTTTCAAAATTCCTTCTAGACTTGATTTTGATTCAAAACATCTCTTACAATTGATCACTTTGGTCCGACATCCCTATGAACACGTCACTGTTGACGAAATTGGCTAACCAATGATCACCGCTCATAAACGTGCACGTCGTCCTTTTTGGAAGCACGTCGTCCTTTTTGGAAGCATTTCATTCCCAAAAACATTTTATGTCAATGTAAATACCCGACCCGACGCATATTAATAAAATATTTTCATATTTAACCAAATTTATGAGAACTTATTCTTATGTTTTTTTTTAAGATTATATTACTAAAAATCTTCCAAGCAATACAAATCCAATCAATAATTTTTCAATTTTTTATAATTTTTCAAAAAAATTATTTCTTAATATATATATATATATATATATTTAAAAACTAAAATAGTTTTATACAACACAAATTTAATGAACAATTTTATAATTTTTAAAATAATTATTTTAAAAATCGAATTTTAATTATTTTTATTCTTTTAAAAATCAAATTTTAATTATTTTTATTTAAAAAAATTAAATTGTTAATTTTTTTTTTTTTTTTTTTTAAATTAAATTGTTAATTTTTTATTTTTTTAAAATTAAATTGTTAATTTTTTTATTTTTTAAAATTAAATTTTTAATTATTTTTATTTTTATTTTTATTTTTAAATATAAGTTTTAATTTTTAGTTTTTAATTTTCTTTTTCTTTTTTCTTTTTTTTGTTCTTCTTCTTCTTCTTTGGCCGACGGCCGCCACGACGCGGCCGCCGCACGGCCACAGGCGAGCTCGGCGACGTCGGCGAGCTCGCGGCTCACTGATCCGGCGAGCTCGAGCTCGCCCCTCGCCGATCCGGCGAGCTCGAGGCTCGCCGGCGTCGGCGAGCTCGAGCGCCCCTCAAAAGCGATTGGGCATTTGAAGCAAGCTTCAAAATTGCCCGAACTTTAATTATATCTTCGTTTTTATAAAAAAAAAAAAAAAATTGTAAAATTAAAGAGAGAAGAGAGAGATGGTGAGGTTTTAAGTTAATTAATGGGTTGATAAATGGGTCTTAAGACCCACATATCTTAATCTTGATCCATTAAAACCCATTATGAGTTTCTCCAGCCATTTAACCATAAATGGGTCGATTTCATTCCCAAAAAACATTTCTCCCAATACCATCCGCACACGCTTAAAAGATATTTGAAGGCTTCAAAATTGCCCCAACTTTACTGTTCAAAGAAAGAGGATTAGAGTTTCTCCAGCGTAGACATGAAAAATGGAACTGAGAATCACTACAAACGTTAGAAAGAGAGCAGTAATGAGAACATGGGTAACTTAAGCGAACTCCATTAGGGGCGTTCTTACATGGGAGAAGTACGGCTCAAGTTCGCCGTGGTTTTCGACCAAAATCCCCCTAAGAAAGGCTCAAAATGGTCATGCGACAAGTATATTTCGGTCGGCCCACCATTCTTTTCAACGGCAATGAGCTCGGGGAGCTTACCTGGTCAAGAGCGATCAAATTCGAGAATTTTTTTAAAAGCAAAATTCAAGTCTCCATGGAGTTTTGAGAAACGAGAGATTCTTTGAATGGTCATTGAGTCAGAGTTCATGGATTACTTCTAAACAAAGTCGAGTCTGGGAGAAATTTTGAGAAACAGGTGCCACTTCAAGGGAACTTGTGAAAATTCTCCCTCTTTCATGCCGTGCCCTGTTAGATTGATCGAATACAAGTGGAAAGCTAATTTTGCACTCGTACATACATACATGTACATACAGTACCCCCTTAAAGATTATGACATGTAACAGACCATCAAGCTTAGAGAGAACGCTCCTAATTTGTAAAAGTACCATCATGAAAATAGCTTAGGGTGCCGTGATTGCTGTTTTTTATTGTTTCCTGAATTCACTATCAACTGAGCAGAACGTGAACCAGTCTATTTCAAAACAATTCTGTCTCTAAAAGGTCGTTCCTGTAGCCAGGTCCAGTTTGTTCGTCACAAACCATCAAACGAAACCCGGCAACTCGTGCAACTAGTTTGAAAGAGATGCATTTCCAATACCTTCAATCTCATGAACCGGAGGATGCAAATCACGGTCCTACCGAGAAGGTAAGGACCATCTTATCTGTCCATGCGCGGTGGACAGAGCATATTCGATCTCTAGAGTATGTTCAAGACAACCAAGAACCGTCGGGATTTCCTCTTTCATTTGAAAATACTGTGAAGTCAAAAAGTTGTCACCTGTGTTTCAATCGAAGGAACCGAAAACGGCTAGTTTAATAAAGATGCTACTGTCAGACACCAGCCCAAGAGAAAATATTCAGTAGTTGCAAAACGCCATATCAATCGCCAACATGGCACGCGTTATTCACTCATACCCAATAATAAATCGACACATGTCAGTTGAGATGGAATGAAAAATTTTAAAAAAAAAAAAAAATGATTTTTCTCTTCTTCCTCTTCCTCTGCCGATTTGGATGTCCTCCATGGCCACGCATGCTTCCTCCTCCATCACAGAGCTCCTCACCATCCAGCCAGCATCTCCACCGCTTCCTACATCACTTGCGATTGACCCTGCATCACTTGTAGTCGACCCAACCTACCCTTTCGTCATTGCTCGCAGTTGGCTCAGTCCTTGTCACAAGCCTAGATCATCCATGGCTCACGAGGCTCGTCCATGGCCGTTAGCCTTGACAGCAAGCTTGAGGTCTAGAGGACCATGAACTGCGCTTGGTTGTCAGCAGCTCATCATGTCTGGACTAATTGGGTCATGCTCGAGAAAGAAGCATTGCTTATGCACCTTACGCTTCGGATTTGAACCAAAGTCGTGCTTTCTTCAATAGCGTATGTGGCAAAGGCATGGCTTCCAATCTGAAGCCGCCTTTAGATTTGGCCACGATTTGGCCATGACTAGCTCGTCCATGGCCACGACAAGCATGGTCAAGATCCCAACAGCATTGGACGAAGCTCGCATATCAAGAAGAAAAACAAAGGAAGTAGAGGTCGTACTAGGGAAGACAAAGACAACCACAAAGACAACACATAAACGCATTCGACCACGGATGAACCCGCACTGACAATTTCGGCCATGTACAGGCTAGATCTCGAGATGCGGAGAAAGACGAGAAGGAGAAAACTGAGGAAGCTGGCCATGCTCGGCTTGAATGCAGCAGTGGTCAGCCTAGTCACGACGTCGGCCACTCCACTAGTGGCGATGGCCAAGGAGTGGAGGTCGGCAGCAATGGATGGAGGAGGAAGAGAGAAGACTTTATACTTTCCATGGGATGTTGACATGGTATCAAACCACAGAATATTTTCTCCCAGCGCAAACACATACTTGAGCCTCGAGCCACTCTGATAAAGGTACTGTCTCAAAATGAAAGATGCGTTGCAGACTGATGGAAAGATAATTTCCAAACATGAAATTTTACCCAAGGCGCGAAGGTTTCACTGTTTCAGTGAGGCAGGATCAGAAGGAAGCGATGCAACGGTTTCCTTTGAGATTATAAAATCAGGTAGCAATTCCCCTTACGTCACCTTCATAGCAGGTAGCTTTATGGCTGCATCTTCGTCTTGGTAATAAGAGTAGATAGGTTGCTGAAACGAAGAAATTTGCAACCCAACAGGGAATTCTGGCTTTATGTTTTGTACATGAAACATAAATAGTTACTACGGTATCTGGAGAATTGGAGGAAAATTTGCTATCCATCTCTTTCAATACTTTAAAAGTCGGATCTTCATGAATTCTCAAACATTAAGTGCTAAAACTTCTACAAAAATTAGGTCTCAAGGAGGGGAAAGTGTAATAAGTCTACTTGTTGTATAAGTGGGCAAAGGTGAAGAGAAAGAAGCCCGCCATCTGCATTAATAAAGAAAGCTTTCAGAAAAATATGCAAGACTATACAATGATGAGATCAAATTAACAATCATTCAGGCCTCAATAAAAGGTCCAAGCTTAGAAGCATTCACAGTTTGATTGGATTGATTTGGAGAGGAATTTGAATTTTTTACCAAACAAATGTGGAATTTATAGGGTACCAAAACTCGCAAACAAAAACCAAATCAAACTAATGAAAATTAACCATATTGCTTTTACTTTGAATCAAACAACTATCCCAGAGTCTAATCTTCCCCCCACAAATAGCAATGTAATCTAAGCTTGATGAAGCACACTGTTTGCAACATATGACCAAATGATCTTCAAGTGATTTAAATATTTTATATAAACAGACAAAAGAAGTCATATTCATATTAAAAACCAAACTAAATTCACCAGGTTTTATTTTTTGACAAAACATAATAAAATTGAAGAACCAACAAAGCAGAAGTTTTGTAGGGCTGCGTTTTGCAAATTGCTTTCCAGCTTTTACTTTCAGCCTCCCCTATCCCACGCAAAACTTGACAATGAACAGGAAAGTCTACTTTCCAGAAAAGGAAAAGGAAAGTCTCACTCAGATGCTTCTGTTTATGTACAACTACACAACCATAAAAGTGATGCCAATGGTGAGGTTTCGTAATCTAATTAACTAGGAGCAGAGTGGGAACACTTCATAGATGGATAAAAGCATATGCAGTGTTTGCAAATCCTTTTGTCTGATGCCCAAAAAGAGAGGGTGTTACCACCGCATTGGAGAAGTGTAACATAGAGAAAGGTTTTGCACAAAACAATAACAAGAGACCAGTGGGTCAAATGATCATACCATAGAGAATGCTGCACCATAATAGGGATAGGCAGTTGGAATAAATCTTTCATACTCGTTGTGTCTGAAAGGTCGTACTGGAATCTGCAATGGAATGTTTTCAAACAAAAGCAATAAGACTGCTGTCTGAGCCACAACAGCTTTCAATATGATAAACAGCAAAATCATAAAAAGCAAACAAACAGCAGATGACAAGGATTTATGCTCGCATGATTAAGTTTGATTAATTTTTTTTCATTATTAGAGGATAGAACTTTATTGATACACAAATAGGTAAGGTCCAACAGGAATAGACAAGAATGACAAACCGATAGCACAAAAATAATGCTCAAATTCAATGGCAAAAAGGCAATGAAGATGCATTCTTGGTATGTAGAAAATATCTTCTTGCTTTGACAACAATTTTTTGCTTAAAGCCTTTTTATAAGGCAATAAAGTCAGCTTTGACCATCTACAACTCAAGCAGGAGGCAGCTCTATCAGGCATCACTGCACATATGAATTTCACACAGTGGGTTGCTTTTTGTCATTTTTTTCCTTCAAACAGGACCTGCATAAGCATGTTCTTGTAACAAGCAAGACCTACTGCAGTTTAGAGTTGTCGACTACTACTTTGCACTGTGCAAATTACATCTTCTTGGCAGTTGCTACTGGCAAGTACCCATACCAGGATGCTTATTTCAAAGGTAAAAAATCCCACCATCTCTCACAAAGAAATAAAAATGTCTTCCAAACGCTAACATAGTGGATTACAGACAAATAAATGGTTCACAAGCTCACACAAAAGAAAAGTGCAAATAAGCTACAAGTAATATATCTAAGAGGGATGAGTCAAATACCTGCTTGGATAGGGACAAGCTAGTGTATCCAAGCCTTTGGTATTCAAGCTTGAACTGGAAAACACCATAGACATCTGGAACCATGAATGAAGTAGAATAGACACCCTGCAGGAAGACATGATAACAGTCAATAAAATTTCTGGAATGAGAAAAGGCAGATGGTGAAGTGTTACTGAAAGTTATATCACCTTTTTGTTGGTAGATAAAGTTTTCAGAACATAAGGGCTCATCATGTAAAACTGAACTTGAACATCATCTGAAACATATGGTTCCCAGCTGCTTCCAGACCATTCGTATATCTCGACGGAGTATTCCTACAACGTAAAAAAAGTGGAATTTTGCTTTTCAAACCCAGCCCATCTTTCTTCTTAAACATTACAATCAGAAGGAATAAACTTACCAGGTCATCATTGATCCTATACATTGCAGGTTCATCAGCTTCCCCAACTTTATTGTGTTTCACATTCACAGCCTATGAATAAAGAAGTTTTTAAGGTGATGAGGTAGAAACAGAAAATAAAATAGCAGCAACGAACAATAACAAAGCATCATCCTATTGCACTTGACCAAACAAAGACCCCCCATGCACTCTATTGTCAGATATGACCAGTTATGTGAGAACTAAAAAGTAATCCGGATGAAACCTTCTCTGGTTGAATTCCCACATAGAACCATAAGGCATTTTACCACTCCACAGATGACACAAATTAACCTCAATTTCACCAAGACAAATACCTTATACCAGAAACGTATCTGAATGTCTCACCTTCAGATGTCCTCTCTCATGGAATATCCATTTGCTAATTTCAGTGAGGAACTGCTCGTTTCCCGCTTTCTCATGCCTGTTTGAACAAAGGCATACTCATCAAATTCCTGTACCACATGCAGATTTGACAATATTCCTGAAGTAATGCACCAGTATAATATCATCTAAAATCATTTGGTACATCTTAAGCACATGTCATTCTGGGAAACAAAGTAAACGGAAAATAACACACAACATTGAAGACCCTCAAGTACATAATTAACATCCAAAATCTGCAATTCCACATTATGGCCCAACATGAGCAATTTAAAATGATAAAAATTTCCTTAATAAAGCAGTGGATGGGTCACAGCTATAAATTACAAAGAACTCTCTGAAATCTAACCCTGATTGACAGATCCCACATATAACAGTATAGATAATACATACATACATTACAGAACAGACAGACAGCTTAAACATTCCGTTCAAATCATATTCAAATCGTATAGAAAACAGTTTTGACACATTAAGACCACCAAGAACAATGACTATCTGGCCGAAAAAAGTAGAATATATACTATCTCTTATAAACACAAAGCCGTACAACTTCAATTAAACTGTCCTTAACTTTCTTGGTATTGCAGCATGTCAATTTTTTCCTGAAATTGCAGAACATATTCAAATAACATGAACACACGACAATATACATACTAGCACAGTTTTTCCCAACCAGCGAGCAAGAATATTGCCCATGCCAGCGATGCTAAGAGAAACACATTCGCTCAGTCTTCATCAAGTCACTACAGCACTCAAAAGAAACCAACATCTCCTTCATATTGACAAAAGGTGTTTGAGAGCACAAGGTCTCAAGGGACTTGGGGAGATCACCAAAACTTCTCACCAAAAACAACCTCAACCCAGCAGTGCGAAAAGCCTATTCTAATCTGAACCCGCGAAGGACAAAGGTCACACATGGAGCAACCATACCATCTCATCAAAACTCAAACTCTACAGACTGAATTTTCTTTTCATTCCCTTCAAATCAAATGAGGTAACATAAGCTTTCTTAAACATGCATCTATAGCCAGGGACCAACCTAAATACACAATAGTGGGGAACTTTGAATAAATGCGAGTTTTAATTCAACATTTTGACCTAAAATTAAATTTTGCCCCCATTAATTTTTCAAAAATGTATATTGCCAAGTCAACATTCAACATTTTCATTTCAATGTGTCCCCACAAATTGAAAAACTTAACAAACAACTCTAAAGTTATCAAATTGTAGCTGCCACAAACAAATCAAACCTGTTATAAAGTCCTTTTTATTGGAATCTTCAGGGTAAG
This sequence comes from Eucalyptus cloeziana, assembly GCA_014182715.1. NCBI lineage: Eukaryota > Viridiplantae > Streptophyta > Magnoliopsida > Myrtales > Myrtaceae > Eucalyptus > Eucalyptus cloeziana. Next base: position 16,680,140 of record CM024640.1, read on the forward strand.
AACACCACTCTAATTATTAACATGATTGCACTTGATTAATTTGTAATTACTGATCAAATTTTACCCCCACTAAATAAAAATAAAAATAAAAATTCTATTCTATCCCAGTCTATAACGCATTCTCTTCCTCCCCCCGCCCCCTTTTATCTGGGATTAGTAGTAAGGAAACCCCATAGGATGAGCAGATTCATGCTCCAAGGAAAGATTGCATACATATTGAAAATAAAGCAGGGTTCCCAAACAAAACAGTAACGTAAACATCCTACTATGGTAAAATGTCCATACTATAATAGTTGTATCACACATAGTTGCATATTTAAAATGCCAATCAGAAAGAAAGACCAAAAAATAAAAAGAAGTCATAGCCTAACCCACCCAGTTGAGCTCCCAGCCTTCTGCACACTAGATCTGAACAATCTGATAAACAACCACATATCAGCTTGGAAAATGGAAAGATGGAAAGGACAAATTAGATCCCTAAATTTTGCTACATACCGATTGCTGAATAAACTCAATGATCCGGTAATCAATACTCTAGCATTGTTTCTCGCCTGAAATTCAAGGCATATAAAGTGAGAAATGATGTTGGACTGCTAGCTACTATAGAAACAAATCAACCACTTCAAATGCAGGTTTACTGGTAAGAGTGAAGAAGTCTAGTATATAGAAGCAAAGAAGGAAGCCCAATGAGAAACGAGCCTTCCCTTTGGCACAGGGAGAGAAAGAGAGAGATTCTAGAATCAAGGAATTCAGACACAACAAGCAAAAGAATTTCTAACTAATGGACTTCACAAGAAAAGAATAAGGACAAAAGGCTGAGACTATTGAGAAAATGCTCAACTGAATCCATTGTCCCCTCACGCCGCAAATTGGATGAGGAATAAAAGAACAAAGTAGAATTATATGCATGTCAACATGCATCTCAGTTAAAATTATATGCAATGTCATTTCTTTCAATCAGAAAGTTACTCAAAAGACACTTCTTTTTGCCAAAAGAATTGACAGAACCCTGCATATCTTATGCAGTGCAAGTCCAACTTCCCCTCTGACCCCAAAAGAAGGAGTCCACTTCCTCATGCCAACTTTAAGAGTCCTACATTCAGTATGGCCACAAGCAGCTACAAAGTCAAGCTAACCTTCCCATGCGTACAATTTAGAAACTGAACACGTTTCTACAGTAATGTACTGGCACGTCGCAAGAAAAACTGTAAGTATTATCACAACCTAAGCATGATTCTAGTATTTGAAACAACCATGGTTATCAATAATATTCTAAAAGCAGACTACATAACCATACTATAAAAATTTTGTAACCACAGCACAAAAACTATATGGCAATAAAAGACCTGTCCAAGAGATATCGCTCAAGAAGATATTCAGTGAAGAATTTAGCCATTTTAGTAATTATATTTCAGATATTCACTGTATCAGTGAGAAACATCCCAGCAGTCTAGTCACATCAAACGGGAGTAATTTCTCTAAAATGTCCAAGCATACAAAAGCAAGGGAGAAGATACACCTAGGGAACAATGTAAAGTAAAATTTAAGGTATCCCCCAAAACAAAAAGTATATCTTGAGAAAGCCAATTGACAAACTCATCCACCAAAAAGAAAAAATATCAAGTCTAATATCTCAGTTGTCGTTTTAACTCCTCCAGCTAATTATCAATGTATAAAACATCAGCAGTGACATAAGAATATTGTCAATTTAGAGAGCAAAACTTATAACTAGTGCAAAACCAGTCTCCACAAATGCTTAAATATAGGCAAACCTACGTTTTGTCTCGATAATGTGTAGACATTAGATCCTGTATTAGTGAAATTGAATTTCACTTATAATTAATGGCAAACTATCTAGAAGAAGAACCAGGACATCAAGGGCAGCGGGAAAGACCAAATTACGAGGTGCCAACCAGAACAACTCAACTAACCTGCACGACTGAAACCAGTGATATAGCAGATCCAGTAAGTGATGGCGGATTTGATAACTTGGACTTTGGATTTGCAGAGTAAGCAGAAGGAGAAGCCGCAAGAACCTTCAAGACCTATAAATGGTGCACAAAATACCAAAGTTGAAGAAAAATTTTGATACCAAACATGAACTGAAAACAAACATTTCTAGATGACACAAAATGCAAACTTGTAATAGCAAAGGAGAGAAACACATTACCAGATTGTTGGAAGGATTTAATGAATGTCCAATCCCCTGAAAAAGTACTGGAGCCTGGAACAATGGGAGTTTATTAGACAAAACCCTATCGCATAACGCAGAATATAGTTACTGAACCAAAAGTCATAGTTAATATTGACAGCATGTGTAAGGCCTTTATCAGAAATCACTGGGACAGTACACTCACAAGCAAGCATCAATAAAATCATTCTTTGCTTTATACCTTGTTATCATTATGACCAAGGACATGTCAAATATTTAAATACCGACTCCATTGACAAACTAAAAAAAAAAAAAAAAAAAAAAAAAACAACTGCTATAACAGAAAGCACCTAAAGGAATTCTCACTAAAGAAAGATACGACTTTAATCCTACACTAGTGTCATTACATCACATAAGCATAGCAACCATGAATCAGAACAACCTAACATCTAAGTAATGCACATAAATAACCCAAAAAAAGGATCTTTAACTTGCCTCAATTTTCTTATCCCCTAGAATGACACTAGAATCAATGAAATCATCAGCAGCAATCAGTGTATGGTCTCCTTCTGTGTCCGAAACTGCATAGCCAATGTGATCAATAACCACAGCCAAAGGATCCTGCACCACCCGCATTAAAGATCAATGACACGACCCAACATTCCGGCATCCAAATGAAAGGGCAAACAGATAGCCAAACTACAAGCTACATGCTGCATTTGGAAATACCGGATAATACAACAGAAAACTCATGATCAAGTTGCTAGCAAAAATCTTTGAACGACAGAAAATCTGAAAAAAGGCACAAAGCGATGCAGACCTCATCGAAGTCAACTCCGCACTCGGTAGCGATTTCACGAATCAAATCCGAAGCATTGGCATCAGCAGCAATGATCAAATCATGGCCCGAATCCACAAAGTCCAGAATGGCAGCCTGGTCAAGAGATCCTCCAAAACCTATTTCACCGAGCAAGCGAAAGCGATCAACATCCACCGATCGCAACACGTAAAATTGAAAAAAAAAAAAAAAATTGACAAACAGAAAATTCAGTCCATCGAACGGCGCCCAAGCTGCACATCCAGATTCGCCCGAGCCGAGTTCGACTCGACCTCGGAAGTCAAAGAGAGAACTCACGCTCGGTCGCGGGGCAGAACAAGATCAGGCCGTCGTAGAGGTACTGGCCGTATCGCTGGAGGCCGATCTTGGGGTCGTCGGCGAGCTTGAAGTCGAGGTCGTAGCCGCGGGACTGGAGGGACCGGAAGTAGAGGGAGTGCGACGACTTGGTGGCCAGGTCGTCGAGCAGGACGAGGACGCGCCGCCCCTTGGGGCTGTCGACGGACAGGGCGGCGGAGAGGAAGGGGAGGAGAAAGGAGATCAGCGCCAGGAGGAGGACCGCAGATCTCGCCGTCGCCGTCGCCATTGCCGGTCGGGGGATTAGGGTTTAGGCCACGACGGTGCGATCTCTCTCTCTATCTCTTGACTCTCTGGTTGACTCTTCTGTGAGAGTTTGCAGTGAGGCGTGGGGCGAGAGAGATTGAAGAGTGGGGAGGAGGAGGAGGATGGAGAGAAACGGGGACGGGCGAGACGGTGTCGTTTTGGCTCTGGATGGAACAACCAAACTGCAAAAGTCAGGGCTTCCTTGGTCAAGCTTTTTTCTGAAAAAAATCCTAAAAGCAACTTTTTGATTTTTCATTAATATCTAAAATAATAGGATTAGTACCATGAAATCTCAAATTAGTGTATTTATGAAAATTTATTTTAAATTAATTATTTGATCACCAAAAATCTCAATCTAGCATACCGATGATGGATTAATCTAAATTAAGTTTTTTGACCACCAAAAACTCCAAATTAGTAGATTTGTGATAAATTTATCTTATTTTTTTCTATTAAATTTGATAAATATTACGAAAAATCACATAAATTGAGGGTAAAACCTAAAATGATATGCTCGCTCAACAATTTGATAGTAAATTTAATGAATGGTAAATTCATCATAATATATTAGTTTGGGGTTTTGGGGGTTAAAAATTAATTTGTTAAATTTATTATAGATGTAGTAGTTTGGTATTAATCCAAAATAATATCCCTAATTTTAATAATTATATAAGAATTATATGTAATTTTACTTTCAAGAGTTTTGGATCTTAAGGAAAAGTTAAAGCGCGACCATCGCTATTGACTAATAGCAAAGCAAAAATCAATCCAGGCGCACCTCGTTCAAGGGAAAATACATTTTCAATCCTACGGTTTGGGAGTAATTTTTTTTTAGTTTTTATACTTTATTTGGTCGCAATTCTGATTATTATAGTATTATCCGATGATAATTTGTGATGGTGCAATCAAGTCTTTCGTTAACTCCCTTCAACTCAATAGATAAAAAGTGCTAAAAAGTTTTACGACTTGATTGGACCCACTTAACAAGTGAACTTGATTGCACCAACTTGATTGATTTTATAACTTAATTGCACTTTTTTAAAATTTTAGGACTCAATTTTATTTCGTAACAATTTTTAAGACTTTTAAAGTACTTATCCTTTTGAAATTGACAAAGCCATGTAATTTTTTGGCCAACTTAGGCATGAGTGCTTTCGTCCTTTCTGCCATATGTAATACTGATTTTGAAAGCTGAAAACAATTTTAGGAAAACAGTATAGTTTTTTTTTTTTGAAATATTTTTGGAAAATCATGACGTGCATTAACGAGCATTATGACAACCTAGAGAATTTTTTTTTAAAATTCACAGGTTTATTTTAGTAGAGTAACAGTCATGGGAGTATATATGTTTTTTGTATTTCTCAAAAGTTAATTTCGACATTATGAAATCTATTTATCCAAGAAAAATCTAATTTAGAGCTGCAAAGTAATGACTATTTTTTAGTTTCTAGCCTATTTCTAGCATTATGACGACTATATTTCACTTAAATGGGATTTCAGAACCCTTACTTGACATTGTGCCCCTTTCTTTAAATTAGTATTGCCTAACAATTGCTGGAATTTTACCTTACCAAAAAAAAAAAACAATTGCTGGAATTTTACCATTGTTACGTTCTGAAGAGAAAGATAAAATCAATAACTTGAAATTCGAGAGCATAACTTAAATGAGAGTTTTCACGTGGATTACCATTTTTTTTTTTTGGTCAGTGATTACCATTTGAAAAATAAACAAATAAACCCTCTAATTATGTGGATATTATTTGAATTAAGGGAGAATCTTGTGCAAAGAGAAGTCTTGCTAAAAGGCTGAAAGAACTTCACAAAAAGGCTCAAATGGCCTCGCAAACGTCCAGAAGGGCCTTGCGCAGCACGAGCCCAATGCCGAGTAAGCATGTCAAAGGGGTGGGTTGAGCTAGATTCAGGACGTGTTGAAAATGATCCAATTCATATTAGCCCATTTAATTTATTTTCTGCAATACAAATCTAATGACTTATATTTAACCCCAACCTATGTTGTTAAAACACTTTTATATTTAATCAAATTTAGGAAAATTCATATTCAAACTGAGTTAAAAGTACGGAGTGAACGAGAGTGAGGGTGAAAAAAAGTCATAGAAGTGAATTGAGTCAAAGTAAGTTGTAAACCCATCACGCATCCATATTATTTTAGGCTTTGCCATTTTAAACTCATTAACTCATTTATAAAATATAACTAATTCATATAACGACCCAACCCATCAAATATGGGTTAAAAAATGAGTTTACTATCCATGTTAATAGGTCTAATGTTGGGCTACCCCTATGGCACTTTACATGATGGTTGTAGGTTGGCCAACAATCAGCCTTTTCTTTTCTCTTTCTTTTGCTCAAAAATTTTTAAAAATGACATTTATATTTTTACATCAAATTTGACCAAACTTTTATTAGGCATAACTTTTCCATCCAACGTCCGATTGAACCTTAATTTGAAATGAATTTCTACTTTCAAAGAAGTATCAGGATCATAGACTTCCAAGAATTGAACTGAATAAACAGTCAAGTGAAAAGTTACAATATTTTCTTCGTTAAAAACCCGATCCTCGGGATTTTTGTGGCTTAGAAAGCTTGTGAATCGATCTTTATGGTGAAATGAATCAATTGGTTCAAATCATAAAATTCCCGACATCTCATAATCAAATAGCTGTCATTAAAAAATGAGATATCTAAAGAATTGATCGTCTAAATTGGATAAGTGGGGTATGGTTAGAAAGCTCTGATGAGCACGACCCAAGTTTACCCTTCAATCGAACTTTTAATGAAGTAATACTTTTGATCAATTTCAGTTAAATTTTAGATAAAAATTAGGTGTCTGCAATAGGAATATATTCAGTTTATAAATGTGAATAAGTTGGACTTTACTATGCACATCATATTATGAGGTATAAAGAAAATATGTACAAATAAAACATGCACGTATCCATATGGAGATAAATTGTCTTCATCGTGTGCAATGAAATGTAGTGTGGTAAAGATTAGGCTGAATATGAAATATTGCATCAAAAATCGAGACAATATACACAAAATTTGAATTTAACACGTATAATACATTTTGTGATGGAGATTTATTTATAAAAGTAAGCGCGAGTCTGCTTCAAAATATTGATAGTAATTTATGCATTTTTTTTTTTTTTTGGCAATCCAATGTATGATAGAATTCATTATTGTTATTTAAATAAACTAAAAGAAATTAAATTTTCAACACTATTACCACGCATTTTGAAAAAAATTAAACCAGCCCAACCACATAAATCTGCTGCTGAAATATACTGAAAGAAAAATGAATATCTATTCCTCAAAATCAATTTTGCAATAAAAAATGGCAAAAATTGTAAATCCCCCAAGAAGTTACATGCGGTAATCTCAGTCAATGATGCTATCCTCTTGTGAAGATGTAAAAGAAGGGACTTGTGCAGAAAGAGAGTTTGCCAGCATCTCATGCTGCAAATGAGTACAAGAACTATCTCATCTCACTGCCCATCAATTCAAGATCATGCCCAACCAAAATTTGGCTCTTTTGGTACAAGGACTAAAATCATTCATGTGTGTTCCATAATCCATTCCGACCTCGGATCAAACTCAGCAAAATCAAAGAAATTGACACAAGCCACTCTATTTTTACATCAAAGTCACAAACCGAAATGAAATCTCATACCGCCTCAAGCCAAGCCATATCCTACAGCGAGCATCGCAAAATCGCTAGATGGAACGGCGGACTATCTAATGAAAGATTAAATAGAGACGAAGGAATTTAAAAAAAAAAAAAAAAAAAAATCACGCGGTTTTTACCCTTCTTTAGATAAGCAACTTTTGGACTTGGGCGTCTTTAACTCCCAGGGAGGCAAGCAGCCTTTGTAAAGAGAATGTAGAAACAGCGAGGACATGGAGACTTCCTTCTCTGGTAACGAGATCGATGGCAAGCAACTGAAGGCGCTCCTTAGTCTCTTCTTCTCGTTTTCGCTTCCTTGGTAATTCGGGTTGTGGCATAGCGAAGGAACCTTGAAAGCCTCAGGGAGTATGCAGTTGCACATTGAACCTTCGACATCAGCGAAAAGGATGCTAGTCAGTTAGAGATAAGTAGGACTAACAGCAACAATGTTATGCCCCATTCTATTTGAAGAGAGACCCTCAGTTCAACAGCATGGTGCGTCAGATACAATTAGCGGTGCGAACTGAGCAGACAAAGGTTAAATGCATATGGTGCATGATGAGTTGGAGGATAATGGCAATACCTATTCTTGCTAGTCGGTTTACCCATCTCGGGATAGTCTTCCCGGTCAGCTTGAAGCACATGTCTTCACAGAAATGATTGCAGTTCTTAACGATCAAGTGATACGTATCGCCATGATAGCTCGCAGATTGACGCTCGATGAAATCTCTGACCTGCATAGGATCCAAGCTCGTTGTCCCCACAAGTATGGACTTCCTGAACTTAAAGCCAGGACACTGTCTCGGTTCAACTTCAAACACGCCACTTGATGGATACTCATGAGCTCCAAAAGCATATTCCATGCCATAAACTGCATGAGCAAATACGAGTTTATATGTATATGAGCAAATAAAGCAAAATAAAATGCTGAAAGTTGAGTGCACCACTGCTTGTTCTAAAACTGCTTGTTCTAAAACTCAAATCATCAGAGAATATATGGATTATATATCTTCCATCTTATCAGTTCTCTGTCACATGAAGGCTACAGAGAAGTGGAGGCTGAAGAGTACGAAGGCAACACATGGATTTGAAATAAAAGGGAAATTAGTACACTGGTGAAATTGAGTGGGCAACTGTTTGTCTAAAAGCTTAGCACAAACTACATATTATTTACTAACGAAATGAGTTTGCATAATGCATCTATAGGGACATATAATATATTGATTTCCATTCGAGAGTTGGAATAAGCACTCTCTTGTCGATAAAGGTTCTATACATCTTTTTTCAAAAAGAATAGCCTCTTGAGATGGCTCTAGCATCAAATGATGGATTTTAAGCCTTGGTTATTGCAAAATACACTCAAAGAAGCACAAACACTATAGTTGCATCATACTCATGGGTATTGAGCTATTGTTGATATGCACATGGACGTAAGTAGATAGACAAGTCAAGAATTTGGACTGGTTATAAGGAAGTGAATCCGCCTACCTTCAACACCAGAGTGAAAAACACCAATTCCTGACCAGTATAAGTAATCATTAACTGCTGTCAAGTCATAAACATTCAGAAAAACAGGAGCATTTCCTCGGCCATATGGTGCCGGTTTCACTTTTTGAAACAAGCAGAAATAGTCCGCAGGCTTTCCTCGTACACGACGAGATACAATAGATTTCCAGTGGCTTACTGGTCGTCCTTTCATGCTTGTGGATAAAACCAGGACCCAATCAACAAGTCCCCACCTGCAAACATTTGAATCATGAATAACTACTATCGAGCTCAGAAACTGCATCAGCACCAAAAATAACAGGGCGTTACACTGAACACAGAGCTTAATAGGAAAGAGATCTGAGTGAGCGATTAAGCAATCCGAGTGAGCGAGCTCATTCTTGCTTCAAATACATCAAGCCAGTGCCTGAGTGAGGGGAAAATGCAGCATTACTGTGATAACTCTACCATTACTGCTTGGAGTTTTTTTCGGTTTTCTAAGAGTATACATCTGGCAGTCAGTCACAGCCAGTGATCTTATCAACTGAAAGCTATCTTTAACCTAAAACCACATTAGGCAACCACCAACTTGCTTAGCTACAACCTCATCACAAATTTCAAAGAGGACAATGCTATATGGAACTTATCGTCTTAACTATCCCATGCCCAGCCACATGAAGGCTGATAGAACGACTCAAGCCTGAATCCAACCAGCTACCTACCACTTACTGGTTTAAAAGTAAGGGTTCGAATGTGTAGCCCACAAGAAAGGGTACAGCAAAGGGAATGTGCATTAGACCTTCGCGGTCTGATACAGTGAAATCTCAACCTAAGAACTAACACAGTGAAGCATCACATCCTTTCTCTTTAGTTTCTTTCTTTGGTTAACTGATACACCATTTTCACTTCCCATCAAATCGACATCTCGGACCATTCCAAGCACAGCTCCTGTGCACATGCGCGAATATGCAAATTTCTACTGGAAAAAACAAATTTCACCTCGCACTCACGCACGCACGCACGCAGTCAAAGCGAGCTTCTCATCTCTGTAGAGAGAAAGAGAGAGAGGGTACACAGTATGATTTCACTTCTTGACAAGCTCAAAATAGAGAGCCTGAAGAAAACAATCAAGATCTTGGATCAAACATTGCAATGCCCGACAAGTACAAACAAAAGAACGCCATCCAAATTGAACAGAAACTAGCCACACCGCATTCCCCTTCAAAATGGCTCGAGAATTGCATCTCGAATCAAAGAACCAAGAATCGTCCCACAAAGAAGCCCCCCAAAAACAAAAAAAAAAAACAAGAAACCAAAGAACCAAGAACATAGACAAGCTCAAAGCAAGAAATCTCTGAGGAAAGATACAAATTGGCATCAACCCACCTCGGAGAAGAAACCCATTTAGATTTCGAGACTGGGAAACGCCGTTCCCCCAAGACGCGAGAAGCCCATTTTTTTCCCCGCAGAGCAGAGAAAGGAACAGGCGAGGTGAGGGAGCGTGAAGGCTTTCTTTCCTCCCTTCGTTTTTTTCTCTTTATTCCTCCATTTTCCCTTTCGCTTTTACTTGCGTGCTCGGGGTATATGAGGGAGCAAAAGGCCTCGTTAAGTCTCGTCACCTTTTGAGGGTAATTTGTAAAAAGTGAATGCTTGGCGCGGCTTTTATCTTTTGAAAATTTTGTGTTCAATTTCTTAGAATTCTGAAATGGAATTTTTGATAAATAGTGGCCATCTCAAATTTTTAAAAATTTGGGTTCACATCAAATTTTCGCAACTTTTTCTTTTTTAGATTTTGATGAGGATATTATTGATTGTTCTAAAAATTAAAACTGTTAGATGAAGAATTAAATTATTATTTAAATATTATAATACTTACATTTATGCTTAGTCGGATCTTTTTGCTTAATATTAAAAGGTCAGAAATTTGATTGAAGAAACAAGTGGGGTCTAAAAAGATTTGGATTCATAACCTTTAACTCGATATCATGTGAGGCTTTAATAGAAATTCTGGGTTCATATCAAATTTCCGTAACTTTTTCTAAGTTTAACAATATTTCTAATTATAATAAGAAATCCAAAAGGAGCTTTTTAGTTAGCGTAAAGCCAATACATGAATCCAACAATAAGTGGAGAAATGATATAACGAAAAGAATGGGAAAAATGAGTTGCTGATAAAATAATAAAAAGAATATTAAATAAATTGCCAGAAGATGGGTATTTATTCAAATCGTGTATACTAATGATGTAGTACATTAATAATTTCAACTTGATTTATATATAATGTATTTTTAAATCAATTGCTTGACAACAAAAACATGAGTTTCTTCAAACTAGGCCAAAATGATTATTTGCATAGATCAGAACAATCGTCGTACGTTTGCGTTTGTTACCGGTTCGTTCTTAAATCTTGACAAGGACGGAAGCGGCTGTCGTTTTCCCTGATAAAGACCAAGTAAGAGAGAGAGAGAGAATGAATAAAGAAAGAAAAAGATGAAAAGAAGAGCTGCAGATGTGACAGGAACGCGTATAAAGTGTTATAAAGAGAAGATTTTCATGTTCCATGTGAATCTCTTTTCTGGGGTCCAAAGTCTCTACTGTCCACGTTTGACTTGACCAGCTTTTGAGATTGTCTGCCTGGAAATTAAATTGGAATACATGCATGTGTAAAATAGCCCATTCTTACCTGTTCAAATTGATCTGAATAGTCACACATTGGCTGATTTGAATAATGAGCGATTTTCAGCCCGCAAGGCTAAGAGGCGATTAGCTTTTGTCAATTTTAATGTCCATCAACACACATTATTCGGATCGAGTTTTAGAGTAGTAATTGATCGAATTGGATAGTGTGATCTAACTGTGAAAACGGTGGCAAGTGGTAGATGATTATATTTTAATGATGTAGTCAACACAAGATCAGGGTTCACATGGGTCTATTGCTGGAGTGTTCCTCCATTGTAACTTGATCGAATATTGTTGGATTCGATGCTCAACTTTGAATGGATTGAGTTTGGATTTTCGAATGCAAGCTCAGCTTGATAAAAACATTTCATAAGCTTGGGCTCAACTCGATACTCAAATTGATTATCGATGTTGATACTTGAAATGGTAACCACAAACTTGGCTAAAGCTCTCACTAAGAAATTTACTTACACCTCAAAAATCTGGTCACGGTGTGTGGTTTTGTATCTGGAGTTGTCCATCGATACTTAAGTTAGTGTTTATTTGTACACGAGCGCATGTGCATGTGCGTGTGCGCGTGAGAGTGAGAGAAAGAGAGACTTCAGAAGGAATTAAGGAGATAAAAATGGCCACTCTTGTACCTATGTACTTAAATTACTATTTATAACTTATCATTTTGGTGAATTTTTGGGTAATGTTTAATAGGTGAGGGTCTTCAAATGATACGTGGATGAGATGACTTGGTAAGTGACATTCGTATTGCTTTTAGGGATCAATAAATATTTAGCCATTCAAAAGAGTGATCTTTTCACTAATGAGTGATTCTAAGATGGTGCATTGTCAAGTGCTACCAACTAGACAACTCGAGCTTTAAAATCATGTTTTGATGGGTCTTCTTGCCGAATCATGCACTTAATTTCTTGGCATAAACAAAAAAACGTGTTAGGAGTCAATTGGTAAGTTAAACCACCTCCATCAATCAAAAGACTAAATTAACTCAAATCTCAATCAACGAATTTCTACAATAATATTCTACCTAAGAAATCAACTTTCTTAGTTTTAATATATAAGAGTGTGTAAATCACCTACAAGGCTAAACAAAGCTCTGTCATGAGTTGGCTGTTTTGTTTGTACTTTTATAGGACAGTGTCGCGGGGGAGAAATAAGGGAGACTCATGTTTATTGTCTAGTACTTGTTGATGATATAAATATTTCATGGGCCATACATAGATTGATGAATGAATTAAGAAATAAATATATTGAAAATTCTAAAACTTGTCATAAAATGTAATTAAATCTTTAAAATTTTAAAATGTACAATCAAGTCATAAAACTTGTGATGAAAATATAGTCGAGTTCTAAAATTTTCAAAAAATATCAAGTTCTAAAACTTATTATAAAAAACGTAAGCAACGGAATGATTTGATTAAATCAATTTGACAAATTTCAGAACTTATTGTACTTTTTTAAAGTTTTATAACTTAATTACATTTTCGTGACAAATTTTAAGACTTTAAATGTATTTATTTCATTAATTAACAAGTATTTGATAATGACATTACTACATGAGTTAGGATTTGCTCGATCTCGACTGAATCACTCAGCCACTCAGAAATTGTATTTGACCATGGAAAAAGAAAGAGATCTCAAAAGTTAAAGTACATTCTGATTAGCTTTGTCTTGTTCATGTTAGGATAAGGTTGTCCAATAATTCCTTTTAACTTTGAGACCGACATATGCAAATCCAAAAGCTAGCTCTACTCGAGGGAGTTACTTGGAATCAAATCTACTGAAGGATATAATCATGTTGGGCATACTATCTTACGTGTTCTTATGATTCCAGTGGAGCTGTTTCAGCTTTGTGAAGATATATTAATGTCAATCTCTTGAACTTCCTCGCACTGAAAAATTAATCTGCCTCAGGAATTTACATATTATACATAGAGGGTTCTCGGTGATTAAAAAATTCATGAGTGACAGAGATATTGCATCCAAAAGAATGATATCATCTTTGCGAGAGGGGTGTGCGAGAAAACAACATCCAAAGAAGATGAGTACTGCAGGATGTTTATTCCTCTGACATCAATTTGGTTTGAAGAAATGAGCTCAGAATATTCACATACCATGAAAAGTACAAGTAACTCTTCTCAGATACTCAAGAAAATATTTCAGACATACACCATCGGCATGGAGTTTGGAGAGCGTTGCCATGTCCACCACGGTGAATATTGTTCCCAGCCCTGATCACCAGAAGCTCCAAAGAGTAATGACTCCAACAAATGCAAAAAAATTGGACTCGCTTAGTCGGCACCCTGGGAGGAATTCACCAAGGACGCCCAGACAAAACGGCCTTATTCTACTGATGCCATGGAGACTCACATGCTGAAACTGTGATGAAAGAAGACGTCCAGAATGAGACAGCTTGATATGACCGGACATGGTCTGGCAATCCATACCTGCATTCTACATAAACAGATCCAGATAGCCACTAATAAGACCATTCTACACGTCATTACCCCCTTGAGATGTCGCACCTTTATACCTTTATTCAAATACAAGCTCGTCCTAGACAGTGACTTCTTGAATATCTTTGCCATCATGTATGCAGGAAGTCCTTGGAGATTATGGTGGCTTGCTTGGCAAACCGTGGACAGTCCAGGAAAGTGCCAGATGCAGGCTATCAGTCTTCTAACACAAAATGGATCTTCTTTCCCGGTTCTTCCATTTTCAGCAGATTGAGCATTCAATTTAGACTCCTGCCTTGCTTTATGATATCAGCGTTCACTGGCAACATGATGAGTAGATTTCGACAAGTTAACCTGTCAGATGGTTCTGAAGAAGGCGCTACAACCTGGCAGTCAGAGAATAACCAAACATAAGGAGTGTCCATATAAGTAGCAACAAACAAGTTTCCCAGCACATTTCTGCAAACAAATATTTTTTCTCTCCTCTTTTATGACATCTGAGAAGTTTTTCTATGTCAATAATATGTAGTGTACAGAGTGAAGGTAAACCTTTTTTTTTCCAAAAGTGGCAAATCCAATTACTGATCATAAATTGTCTAAATTTATCTATTTCAATAAATGGCATACTGGTTAATGCTTAAAGACAAAAAAACAATAAAAACTAATAATTTAGTAGGATTAGTTTATTGCGCTGTAACCTGCAGCAATTATGTTTTCATTATACTAGGTTGATTTATCAGGAAAATAGAAGATAATGAACCCACTTCATTAAGTAGGCTAGGGAGACTTAATGGTGGCAATGATAAAAATCTTTCAACAAATTGAACTATATATATGCAGCTCTAGAGCAAACTAATCTTGTTGTAGTTCGACATCAGCTTTTTCAGAAACTTGACTTTGATGCCACATCAGATTTTTAGAGAGACTAATACTATTTGTGAGAGAGATAGAGAGGCATGACATATGGCGGATCAATGACTAACATGGAGAGTTTGAGAGTAACAAAATAAGGAAAGATAGAGTGTTTGCAAAAGTTGAATGTGGGTGTTCATGCACCAGACATGACAAGCGTAATTGATGAAGAGAATATGAATAGTCAGAAAACATATGAATAAGATTAAAATGGCTTTTATCCAAACCAGATCATGGAACTATATACAACGTCTTCATCCTCTAACATGGCACATCAGATTTTTAGAAAGACTAAACTATTTGTGAGAGAGAGGCATGACATATGGCAGATCAATGACTAACATGGAGAGTTTGAGAGTAACAAAATAAGGAAAGACAGAGTGTTTGCAAAAGTTGAATGTGGGTGTTCATGCATCAGACATGACAAGCGTAATTGATGAAGAGAATATGAATAGTCAGAAAACATATGAATAAGATTAAAATGGCTTTTATCCAAACCAGATCGTGGAACTATATACACGTCTTCATCCTCTAGTAGTTATCTTCAGCTCATCCTATTTGAAATAAATTCCACTAATTGAGCAAAACCTCTGTTAGCCTGAAGGCTTTGACATGAACAAGCTTTGCCACTGCTTCATCTGGCTGTACTTCTTATCCATCACAGTCGTTTTTTATCTCCACCGTCCAGTGTGTGGTACACCAATGAGTGCAATTCCTTCTTCAAAATATATATCTTTTACCATTGACCCTTGAAACACGATTGAATTAGTGTTGAGATTGAGTATTGTCTGCAAGAATGTTTGCGGCTGATAAGCAAAACTGCAGGCCTATCGTCGTCCTCTTCTAATATGTTTGTACTATTATCTTTCATATATGATGTACGATTGTAAATTGAAAAGCAGTTCATGCATTTCTTTCTCAACAGATATTCATGTCAATGCAGCAAAGTAAAATTTCACCATCTATTTTCTTTTGAATGTACTTACTCTTATAATATCATGAAAAACTTCTCCAATGACAACATTTGTTTTGCTTTCTTATAACATTAGAGGATTAAAAAGTTAATGTCCATTCGCTCATCTCTTCTTCAGAAATAATCTATTGAATGTCTATATGCCACTTTCTTATTACATGCTCATCCTAATGAAATTAAATGCATAGCGGAGCCACAGAAACCTGTACAATGTGTGGACTACCAGCTAGTTTTAATAGTATTTAGATGAGGGCAACAGCCCCCACCATTCTACAGTTGAATTCGTTGCTGTGTATTAATCAGAATAATGAACACCTATTATCTAGTAAAGAGAAATATCAATAGCGTCATGACACAGAGAGAGGCAAAGTCTAATTCAAATTGAATCTAGTCCAAGTTTCCGTACCTCATCCTCTTCTAAATATATATGCTCTTGAAAGCAGCCACAGACCTTCCTGTACCAAGCATTTGAATTCATCTGTCCCCTTATGTTGATGTTAAAGTTGTAATCTTTCCAACACTTGAATTGGGTAGCACACGTAAATCTGCAGATAGGAACTCCAAGATGGAATAGATAGCCTCTGCTTTTGAATGCGATGTGTTGCCAGAGGTAAATGCATGAATTCCATTTTCAAGATACACCCAACTGCAGCCAGCAAGCTTCTTGGTTTCCTTCCCTCTCATTTTCTCTCTTATCTTGCGCATCTCTGCCCAATTTTCCTCAGCTGCAAATACATTTGCCAGCTGCACATACCGAGATCCATTATCTTCCTCAATAACCAATAGCTGCTCTGCCGCTTCTCTTGCGAGACTGAGGTTCCTATTTATCTTGCAGGCATTCAAAAAAGCCCCCAAAATCACAGGATCTGAATTCCTGGGAATTTTCTTCATGAGATCCATCGCCTTTTCTAGTTGATTTGCCCTTCCATACAGATCAATCATACAGGCATAGTGATCCGTTTCAGGCACTATTTTGGAATCTTCTACCATGGACTTGAAATACTTTTCCCCCATTTCCACTAATCCACTATGACGGCAAGCAGATAGAAGCGCAATAAAGGTGACCTCATCAGGTTTCAATCCTCTCTCCAACATTTCTTTATACAGCTCCATAGCTTGATCTTCGTGCCCATGATTTGCATAACCAGAAATCATGATATTGTAGAGAATCAAGTCTCTTTCCGTGAGTTTTTGAAATATATTTTCTGCATATTCAGTACTGCCAGACTTAAAATACATGTCGATCGTGGCACTAATCAGCTTCTCCTCCATTTCCATCCCTTTTCTTAGTGAGTAAGCATGAATTTGTTTTCCAGGATCCAGGGCTGCCTGCAATGCACAGGCACCTAGCAAGCAGATGATTATGGGTACATCAAAAGAAATGTTTGCATTCCCTCTATATTCATTCACCAGTTCAAATACAGCTTCACATTGCTGTGCTTTGACATAACCAGTAAACAAAGCTGTCCACACGATAGAATTCTTTTCATTCAGAGAATCAAAAAGCGTCCGTGCTTCAGACATGTTACCTTGAGATGAATGACCCATGATCATAGAAGTTGTCGAAAAGGAGTTCTCGCACTCAATCGTTGCATAAACCAAGTCTGCATATTTCATATTTCCACACTTGCAGTAAACATCCACCAAGGCACTCTTAACAAAGAGATTTGATATCACTCCTTCTCTCAAAACCCAAGCATGAATCTCCTTTCCAAGCTTTGGATTCCGCATGCTGGAGCAAGCATTCAGAACACTAGCGAATGTGTGCTCATTCCACCCAAATCCACTGTCCCTCATTTTCATAAAAAAATTCAAGGACTCCTCCTCAAAACCGTTCTGTACATAGCCAGAAATCAAAGTATTCCAAGACACTGTATCGTTTAACTCAGGCAATCTCTGGAACAGATCTAAAGCCATTTCCAACTTACCTTCCCTACAACAAGCTGCCATCATCGTGTTCTTGGAAACCAAATCGACCTCCGCTTTTGATTCACAGAACGCTCTGTATGCTTCTCCAAAACTCCCACATTTAGAGTACATGTCAATTAAGGAGCTCATGACATACTTATCCGTATCATTCCCCGTCCTCACCATATAAGCATGCAACTGTTTCCCATAACACTGCACACGTAACTTTGCCACCAAGTTTAGCATCGCCGTCAAAGTAAACTCGTCGAACTTAAGACGATCACGCATCAACTGCATCTTGTCAAACCATTCGAGCGCATCGCTCTCGCGTCCTTCGATGGTCACGTAACCAGTCAGCATCGAATTATAAGTTACCAAGTCCCTGTCAGTGGCGGAGTCGAACAACGCCCTGGCTCGGGTCAAGTCCCGAGCTTTTACGTAAGCCGAAATCAGGGCGTTCGAGGAGTACACGTTCCGGTGGGGCATTTCGTCGAACAGCTTGTGGGCTTCTCGCAAGAGGCCATTCTGGGAGTAGAGGCGGATGAGCTGGTTGAACAGGAAAGTGCTGGGGACGAAGCCGGACTTAACTGCTCTCGCCTGGTAGGCTAGACCATCTTTCAAGGACCTCATTTACATGTTTGTGTCAGATGTTACATGGGACTGGACGAGAAGAAGGAACTCATGGCTGCTCAAACAACCCCCGATCCTTCCAGCTTCTAAGACAATAACAAAAGACTCAGGTTCGTGACAGAGGACTGATTTCGGTGACCCAGGTCCATCCCACGGCGGTGGAGAGAGGATAGAGAAAGAGAAAGAGAGAGCAGTGTCAGCAGCCAAGTATTGGGCTGGCATGTGTTGAATTTTGTTTTTATCAGTTTATCATGTCCTCAAAAGACTGTAAGGCTTTCCTTCTATTATTAATTTTGCAATCTTTTAAAATTCTCATTTTTTTTCTCTTAATTTTCACTTCAAAATGATTCTTTTCGAAGTTCTCACGTTAACCTTCGACCTAGAAAAAGAAAAGTTCTCACTTTAATGCAAGAGAAAGACGCTTCCCTTGTCAAGGGATTCGAAGATTTGAAGGATAATTACAAATGTCTAGTAATCATTCAACCATGCCCCAAACTAGTCAAAATGGTTGTTCACTGATAAATATTGACTCTGCAAGCAAATGTACACGTCTCTTTGCTAAGATAGAACGGGATTCGTCTTCTACTCTCTCTAATCATGTGCCACAACCAGCGAAGAGCAGCTCTTTAGTTTAGTCTCAATATGAAGTTTCCATATCTTGTTGTTACATGTTCAAAGGTCAGGATCTTGAAGCAAAACCCTAGATGTGCTAATATCGCAATTTCATCTATCTCTCCTGAGCCACCTGTTGTCCATTTAGCCTTAAAACAAATTGATTGGACAGCCACCATGCTTTGAGGAACTCCACAAAACATGGGAATTTGTTCCTCGTCAACCCTTGACGAATGTTGTTGGATATAATTGGGTTTACATAGTAAAGTTACATGCATATGATTCACTTGACCTATTGAAAGCCCGACTTGTTGCAAAGGCTGCCATCAAGAGGAGGGCGTTGACTTCCTAGAAACTTTAAGTTCGGTAATCAAACAAGCCACAATTTGCATTGTCCTATTTGTTTTTACTATTCAGGATTGGGAAATTTGCCAAGTAGATGTCAAGAATGCCTTCTTACATGGTGATCTCGATGTTCCTATCTATATGAAACAATTAATAGGTTTTTGTGATTCATCTTCTCATGACCATGTCTGCTTAGTAAGTCCAATTTTTTGTTCAATTTATCATAAATCATTTTATACAAAAAGTATAGTTGCCGTTTTTAGCATTCTTAGTGAGTGTCATAGATTTGAACACCGGCCCCCCCAAAGTGTCACCGCCGACCCACTAACTTTGTTTGACCATTTTTACCTGAATGCACAATCCTAGGATTACAAGTAAATCTAGACAATTTACATATGATAAAGGCTATATTCAGTCTAGTGCAATGCATAGTATACATCAGACTTCCAATTGCACTAGTATAATCTAATTGTGCTAAAGGTTGCCCAATATTTTCCATCGATTGAACGATACATCATATGATACATTTGACTCTTTAATTTCCAAATGTTAATATTTTTGAATATTTTCCTTCACATAGTAGCCTTGACTTAAAGCATAACCCCCACTATGTTTGATCACTTTAATACCTAAAATTGTATCCATATATATAGTTTTTAACTTCAGTACCAACAATCGACATCTATATATAAGCAAATTATAAATTCATACTCTAAGGTACGCCTTGAATAAATGCACTTATTAGCATTGAGCCATATGATATACCATTGAATCTATTTTCTCATGCCATTGTTTCAATGTTTGTTTTTGTCTATGCTCATGTTGCCATTCTCAACAAATTGCACCTTATTTGTAACTTCTTTTACATAATTAACCTCATGATCCTAAGGACATTCCTCAATTAGAATGAGTTTTTATGAAAATAACAACATTTAGGTTCTCAATCATGTGGGAAAGTTTCTTTCAATAATCATTTTAAGTTGAAGGCAATTTTGAAATAATTGCAGTAACTTGAAGAGGTTTAGAAACTTCAAACATAAGGTCTTTGAGTTTGGCAACATATATATGAAGTTCCTCCATTTGCTTAGAGATGGATTTTCCATTAATTATGATAAATTCAAAATATTTGGTAATTCTATCCATACTTTGTTTGTCAGTAGTGTATTTAGTCTCCAAGACAGACAAATGCTACTGGGATTTGTGTAAGATCAAAAATTTCATTTAGACAATCTTACAAAGTATTAGGAATTCTTCCTTGACACCTCCTTTCATCATCAATTGATTCTTTCAAAATGGTGCATCTTTGGAAGCCATTGCTTCACTGTACATTCTTGGATCTCTATCCAAATGAATTACCATGGATAGTTTATTCACAACATTTTCGTTATCTCCTTATACCGAGAGAGTTACAAAGTCAAAATAGTTTTCTTTTTCTTGATAAAGAATTACGTGCCGCAATTGTTGTTTGTGAATATGCTAAGGTATCCTTTGAATGTTTAAGAAATTTGTGTTCAAGGAATTCAACATCTCTTGATTTCACAATAATATTAGATTCAACATCCAATAAGCGATAAACTTTAGAATTTTAGTACATCCAATAAACACACTTCTTAATGTCCTTGGTCATAATTTGATTTGCTTAGAATATACAAAGCATCTCCATACTTTAAAGTAAGGATAAGTGCATTTAAAGTCCTAAAACTTGTCATGAAAGTACAATTTAGTCCTAAAATTTTCAAAAAACAATATTCAAGTCCCAAAATTTGTCACGAAAGTGAAGTTGAGTCCTAAAACTCTTTAAAAGTGCAATCAACTCTAAAATTTATCAAGTTGATGTAATCAAATTCTAAAACTTGTTAACATTTTTCATTTGTCAAGTTGAATGGAGATAATGGAAAGACTTGATTGCATGAACTTCATAAGTTTTAGGACTCAACTGTACTTTTTAAAAGTTTTAGGACTCAACTGCACTTTTTAAAAGTTTTAGGACTCAATTGCACTTTTGTAATAAGTTTTTAGGACTTAATTGTATTTTTTGAAAGTTTTGGGATTCAATTGCACTTTCATGATAAATTTTAGGATTTTCGGTATATTTATCCCTTTAATGTATTAGATGCTAGTACCTTTCTTTTCTATATTTCACATGGAGCTATCTTAAATCTCCTCGATGGAATTTTGTTATGAATGTGACATCAATAAGAAGTGCTTCTCCCCACAAATTTATTGGCAATTTCGCTTGTAAGATCATGGAATTAACCATATTTACCAAAATTTGATTCTTTCTTTTTGCCAATATATTTTGTCATGGTGTATAATGAGCACTTGCTTGATGCACAATGCCAATTTTCTTCACAAAATGCAAAAAATAAAAAAAAATAAAAGAAAAAAACTAATGAGAAGTATTCTTCTCCTAGATCATTTTTCAAAACTTTGATTTTTAACTGCAGCCTCATGTATCTGGAACACATCAAAAGCTTTCGATTTCATAAGATAAACATGAGTATATCTAGAGTAATAAAAAAAATGTAATAACATAACTATTTCCATCTTTAGATCTTTCTACCTTTGAGAATAATTACTTAGTCATCTTTGCTTGTGAACGTATTTCGCATTCCTTTTTATCCAGATTATGACATAATATCATACCACTTTTTTTGACAAATTTCAAAGTAGTTAAGCAACTTGAGATAATCTATTATGCCACAAGGAAGATGACTCAACCATATTAATAGAAACAAAAGTCTCACTAATACTTGTCTATCAAGATTCCGAGCGCTCGATGCAACCACTATCTCCATGTTCATGAAAACAATAATACCTTAAGATTGTTGAAAAAAAATTGACTATTGATGAAGATAAAGCAATAGGTGATAATGCTTTGATGGGTGATGATGATCACTTTCCACAAGGTATTATTTGCCTCGTGGGGTTTAGAACA
This sequence comes from Eucalyptus cloeziana, assembly GCA_014182715.1. Lineage (NCBI taxonomy): Eukaryota > Viridiplantae > Streptophyta > Magnoliopsida > Myrtales > Myrtaceae > Eucalyptus > Eucalyptus cloeziana. The sequence goes on from CM024640.1 coordinate 16,702,362, forward strand.
AATAGACCTCTAGGATATAAATAAAATCTATAGAGAAACAAGTTTAACATTTACTTAATTTCTCTCTTTGAATTTCATCTTGGATGTATTATCAAAGTTGTGTGTGAAAAGAGAAGAAGAGAGAGTTACAAAGAAGCTATTGTTTGAATAGTTGTGATGAACAATATATGATTTAGTGCAATGAATAGTTTTAAGGTTTCATTTGTTTTTCGAAAAATGAATAATTTGGAAAACATTTTCTTAAAAATGATCCATTGTACAAATATGAATAAGAGAAAAATATTTTAATCGTCAACGGAATTATTTAGATATAAATTATTATCCATAATAAAATCTTTTTCATTAATTAATTATTTTAAGTGACACAAGTTATTATTTTTAAGAAAAAAAATTTCAAAATATTATTTTTAGTGAAACAAATGTTTCTTAAGATGAATGATTGTGCATAGAAAGGACGTGATTGATTATGAGAGAGAAAGATGGACTCGTTTGTGGACGGGGTCGGGTCGACCCAAAAATTACGTCGAGAGAGTTGACGAAAAGTCAAATGGGAAAAATCATCCCTAATTTTTTTATGGGTCTAAATGATGTGGATACACTGCATCTTTGCGTTGGCCGGCTGTGGACAGGCCCCACTATGAAAGCGCAAGTAATAGAGAAAAATCATCTCTAGTTTTCTATGGGTGTAATTTCCTAGATGCATTGCATTTTTGCGTTGGCCAGCTGGGTACTCGCCCCCTTTGAGGGCGCTGGACTTCTTTAATTTGTTAAATTGCGTGCATTTGTTAGGTTGACTGACTTGGGCGCGACTCCAAAGTCAAGGATCATCCCACATACTCCCAATCTTTTTAAGTAGCGCCTCCTCCGCACACGAAAGGCAATTCCTCACCAATTTCTCTTTGCCCAAAGAAAAACAGAGACGCGATTGATGCTCTTAGCTTCATGGATACCTATCAAGCGTTGTTACTCATTCTTGTTCTATTGCAACTACTGACTAGCATTGCAAAGCAGAGTAATCAACTGTGCGTCGCTTCTTCTTGTGGTGACATTCATAATATAAGCTACCCATTTCGACTGAAGAGTGATCCAAAGAGATGTGGTTTATCAAGATACGAGCTGGCTTGTGAAGGTAAACGCACTGTTGCATACTTTGATGTTGGCAGGTACTATGTGCAGTATATCGATTATTCCTCTAGCCAAATCAGATTGGTAGATGACGGGATTCACAAGGCCAATTGCTCATCTCTCCCCCATCACTTGCTGATAGGTGGTGATTGGCCCTTCAATGGACTATACTTCGAGATATTCGGTAGTGTGGTCATTGTGAGCTGCTCAAACCCAGTTAGTTCTTCATTCTACATCGCTATTAATCCATCATGCACTGTGGGGCCATATTCTTCCAACACATCATCGAGTTGGAAGTCGTATGCTTTGGCCAATCCAAAAGCATTAGATGTTGGGGACTTTTGCACAATTCGCAGCGAGACCATGGTATCAAATTATTTTGTGAATAATGAGCAGATAAATAGTAGCCTCTACAACTATGAGCTAATCCATAACATCATGGCCAATGGATTTGTCCTCCCCTTTCCTTTACTTGCTGAAGGGACCTTGTTGGCATCCCGATCCTCTATTGTGTCCTTGATTTCCGAAGCATTCTCATGGGTCACTGTTGAAGCAACATCACCAATGAAATGTTTCTTTCGCCTCTTTGATTTCGGTAGCATCTTCAGTGGTCAGGTTTGCGGATTCAAGATCCATTATGGCGGTAAGCATCAGTTTACAATGAAACTTTACCGCAATTTTGCGATTGTGTACACTCCCTTGCTATTTTTCCTCAAAATTTGAATATATAAAAGGAATTTCAAATCCAAGAAAATCATGATGAAGTATACATGTTAGTATAGGTCAATATCTGTGTATTTGAAAGATTTCAGGAGCTTTGTGTTACATATCGGAATCAAATGGTGGGAGTTGCAAAATTGGCCAAAAAAAAAAAAAAAGTGGTAGTAGAAGTCACCACGACCAGACCCATCATCTGCTGCACACATAACTGAGTTTAGAATATACTCCCTTTCCACAAACAATAGAATTCCCGTTGTAGAAAAAAAAAGGGGGTCAACTGTTCGAGCAGCCACATGACTAGTTTTTTGTTGGCATAGAGTTCAGATTTTCCTGTTTTCTTAGTTAGTCACTTAACAAGTACTCTAAGAAACACTTGTCCTAGCAAATTCCTTAAAAAATTGCATTTACCTATTCATGGAGAAACACAATTATCAATTAAAAATGAAAATCACATTTTCTCTGTATGTGTTGACCGCTAAGAAAGCAAAAGGAATTTCTTGTATCGTTGATCATTTATGTGAAACAAAAGCTTATTATTTCTTGTGAATGCACCCATCCCACTTCTCATATTCTTGTAGACAAAACTCAACTTGCACAAAGTAGTTAGCTATTACTTTGTTTCCTCGAGAGTTTTGTTTTCCAAACTTCTTTTCCTTCAAATCCTTTCTAAATCATTCATTCCTTTTACAGGTCTCCTATATGACATGACCATTTCGATAATTGTGGAGTTTATATCTCTACTAGGTAAGCCACAATGATTTGTTCTTAAAATAATTAAAAAAAACTTATTCTAACCTATTAGAATTTCTTTCAGTGTATTTTTGTGTAGCAAAGTTTGTAATTGGGATGCCATTTGTCGGGATATTTCTAATCTATATCTACAGAAGAAGGCACTTAGCAATAGACAAGAACGTCGAAGAATTTTTGCATGCTCACAACAACTTTTTGCCCATAAGATACTCTTACTCGAATATTAAGAAGATCACCGCAAATTTTAAGCACAAATTGGGAGAAGGGGGATATGGTTATGTGTACAAAGGAACACTCCGAAGTGGCAATGAAGTGGCCATCAAGATTTTGAAGCAGTCCAAGGCCAACGGTCAAGATTTTATCAATGAAGTGGCTACTATTGGAAGAATTTACCATGTTAATGTAGTGCAACTCATTGGTTTTTGCTTTGAAGGCTCAAAACAAGCTCTCGTGTATGATCTCATGTCGAATGGATCTTTGGATAAGCAAATTTTCACTGAGGAAGGTGATAAGTTACTTGATTACAAGAAAATATATGAGATTGCTCTTGGGGTGGCAAGAGGGATCGAATATTTACATCGAGGGTGTGACATGCAAATACTACACTTTGATATCAAGCCTCACAATATTCTTTTGGACAAGAATTTCACTCCGAAAGTTTCTGACTTTGGACTCGCCAAACTTTATCCTGTTAATCATAACATAGTCTCATTGACTACTGCAAGAGGGACCTTAGGATATATGGCACCCGAGTTGTTCTATAGAAACATCGGCAGTGTATCTTATAAAGCGGATGTCTATAGCTTTGGGATGTTGCTCATGGAAATGGCAGGTAGAAGGAAGAATATAAATGCAAATGCGGAACACTCAAGCCAAATTTATTTTCCATTGTGGGTGTACGACCAAGTCAATGAAGAAAAAGGTGTAGAAATAGAAACTATAGTAGAGGAAAGAAAGGTGATAAAGAAGATGATAATAGTTGCACTTTGGTGTATACAGTTAAACCCCGACCATCGGCCTTCAATGAGCAAAGTCTTAAAAATGCTTGAAGGAGATATTGATGAACTCCAAATGCCTCCAAAACCGCTTATTTATCCACCTGATGTGCCAGTTAACAACGATCAAGCTGAGATGGAGTTGGAAACATTATCAACTTCATCAAGTACTTTGATGATTTGTACCAGTTCTCCTTTGGGAGATACCTATGGTGTTTAGAGTTCTGTGCATGGTTGGATTGGAAATGTTTTGTGTGTATTTGTTACATGTCCCACAATCTAGTATCATGTTAAGAGGGACTTGAGATGGTTTAGCTCGACAGAGGTTAGTTTTGAGATTGTCTTCTTCTAGCTCTTAGGTTGATGTTGTGTTGTTGTATTTCACATGGTTTTGTTCTCTTGCATCCTCCTTCAGAAAGGTAAACACACTGGTAAGAGGGCAAGGACAAAAATGATGGGTGAAGGTGATGGACATTGAGAATCTTTCTCCTTTGGTTCTGTTTCTAATAGTAGCGCCGTGGAGTTCATGAACTCTTTGGAGAATGATCTGGTCTTGATTCCTTCCGAGACATCTCCGAGGATTTGCTCTTTCTGGATGGTTCGATTTGAGCGGTTTTCTTTGCGTCTGTAGAAGCTGCTGCGTCTGCATTTTGGGTTGGTTCCTCATTTTCCACAGCCTCTACAAACCTATGAGAATCTTCAAATTGGCCATGGTTACCGTTCTGCCAACCGAATTTTTCTCTTTCCTTTTTCAAATACTTGGTTTTGTTGCCTTAGATTATGCCACTTGACGATATGATAGATGACAAGCGTATACTAAATAAAAAAATCACTCAAATAATTTTTTACTTGATAAATAAAAGGTCGCCTTTTAAGTGCATTGCCATGCATTTCTTTTTTCAATGAATCTACTGATCAAATGTAAGAATCTACTATGAACGACTCAGCATGATCTGTTTGCATGCACAATCAGTGTACATTGCCACAAAATACCTAACTCAAGTTCCGTTTGGTCTACTCTATGTAAGAGATTGAGAGCCTCGTCACTTCAAAAGTCATTTCATAGTTCTAATCGGAACTTTAGTTGGTTAGCCACAGAATTCGGAAGCGGATAAAAACGTAAGGGGATCTTTGCAGGCATCTGAATTCGCAGGTTGGGGGAAGTGTGCTACAGCAACCAAAACATCACACTGGATGAAAAATACAGATACCTCTCTCCAAGACCCCAATCTTGAATAAATGGTATCGAATCAAGGAATTTGTTCTGCTGGAAGAAGAAATTGAAACAAGTAGAGAAATGACTGAGGATATTTATTAAAACCATAAAATGTTTCAGAGTCTTGGATTGGAAGGATTCATTTACTAATGAAACTGATGCAGTAGCCGAAATTGAATACCGTACTTCTGTCAGTATCTCAACTCTACTTTTGGAGTAAATACTTTACACCACCAATGTCCCAAATGGAAGCCCAAAAACAAAACAAGTTGACCAACAATGAGCCGTCTCGAGTCCAATTCTGCACCAGTCCCTTGACGATCATCATGATCTCGAAGATAGCAGCAGCTTACACTGGTCCATTATAAACAACCTTCATAGCCGAGTACATCGACCTAACATCATCTGCCAAGGAAGTGTAGGCACAATCACTCCTGGCCTCGTTACATATTAGTTCAAATCCATTTCCTCAAGAAAATAGGAATCCAGCATCATGTTTAAACTAATGAAAGTTTTTTCAATTTATTTTGATGTGTCTCGGATAGCAAACTATATTGCAAAATGCACCTCTACAGTATTCTGAGCAAATTCATTAGCTTGTCTATTGACAGAAAATATCATGTTCAGAAACAACCTCTACAACTTGCACGGTCACATTCCTTGATGAGTTGCACCCGTTTCCATTACACCAATTTGTTTCTTGCCCACTCTACTGAAATTATTGAAATTGACACAACAAAAGAAGTAGAATCAAACCAAATTGATATAATATCCAAGAATGCATAAATTTCCTGCCATCTTTATTGAAAGAACATTCACACCTGCAACTCCAATTATATCAAACGTCAAAGGTACATTCGAATCTGCCTCAACAGTGGCTTTTGCTGCTGCAATACCGACTGAGATGGCTTGTATAATGTTCAAACCTTCACATATCGATGCAAGTGTAGCACCCACCAAGCAATCACCAGCACCGGTAAGCTTCTTAACAGATGAAGGAAGGCCAGGAAGATGCAAAGCAAAGGGATGAGAGGTTCCCTCAATATGTATGGCATCATGAAACTTATGTGAATGGCAGTCAGATGAGATTAGTTTGTGGAGTTCTGAATTTATGCCAAGCCATTTGGGTTTCTCCACAAAAGCTCTTGTCAATATAGATCCCTCTTTAGAGCAAAGAAATACTCCTTGTGCGCCTATGGTTACGACTACAATTTTTATGCCCTTCTCAAGCAAAATAACTATTGCGGGTTTCAGAATTTTGATGAGAGATTCTGGAGGACAAATCTTTTCGCTCTTATACCTTTCGCTCAAACCATATAACTACCAAGGAGATAGAGCATCTGCCATTGCAAAGAGCTCATCTTCATTTGGAGCTACGTAAGTTACCTGCGAAGAGCCCACTCTGGGTCAGTAGCAGATCTTCAAGATGAAGCTTTCAGAATCGAGGAACCGCTTAATGCCACTCTTAAACTATGCCCATGTGAGCTGAATTTCGTTTATTCTAATGTCATATTGTTTTATAGCTGAAAGGGATGCCAAAACCAAGAAGTCAACCATGTAAACCAGTAACATTTTATTTCATGCCTGAATGATATGAACTTGACGCAGTCAATCTTTTCTAATAGTAAGATCTAATCAACGTTTAACAATATTGCAAACATGAATAATTGTATATGATGTATGGTTTACAATTTCCCAATTGATTTAAGAAAAGATTACGTGTGTATCACACTTAAGTTTATTCACTATGGAAAAGTTTCCTTCAACTCATCTGGACTGCAAATTAATATCCTAGTGGAAGCATAACATCACAACCCATCCAGACTCTTGGAAATGTAATCACCAGGCTACGAATTGGACATACATTATTAGCGAATGTCTATGCAAAGCCACTAAATTTTGTTTTGAAATGCTACATGCAGAATTCTCCAACCTGAACCACAACTTTCACCATTTTTCTCCATAGCCATGCAGATGGTAAGCGATTCTATGAAATATGTTGAAAATGACAGCTCTCATTTTCCAGTGTACATAAACAATGGTCTGAGTTAATCAATTTGAAGCACTAAACTTTTCTCATCATAGTATTTCCCATTTTGCTCCCTGTCAGTCTAGTGCTAAGGATGATGGTAATCGAGTCAGAAATTTGAGATTGAAAGACATGATCTCATGAATTCCATAAAATGCATTATTGAACTTATCTGATTGTTTATGAACTTCAGACTTCAATAAGTTTACTCAGCACATTGAAAACAGCACGTAAGAAAGTAAATGCACATCACAAGGTGAAGAACTCACATACTTCACAGTAGGAGCAATTTTTTTGGATTTGGCAACTGACACCGGTTCAACACCACAAAGGAATGTTATCTCCTGCAGCCACTGTGAACAAAATTCAAAGAAAAACCAAGTGAATTCTGAAGAGCTTTCTATTGACTCAGAGAAGATCATTCAATCAAGCCAGATGGAAAAATCAAACCAGGTCGAATCTTTAGAGTTACATTGACAAAAGCTTCAAGAGCACAATTGTTGGGGTTAGCATCAACCATCACCACTGAAGCAGAAGAGATCTCGTATCTAAATTGTTGAATTCACTCAGCAGTGAGAAATTTCTCCTAAAGGTCATCGGTGAGTGCCTTTACGGATGTTAGAGAGAACACAAGTATGTCTGCTCAACCTGATATGTTTTTAGCAAAATTAACTTACAATTGACTCAAAGCTTGCAACACAAGCTGCCAACTCACCATTTGGATCAGGTACACAGCAGACCACAGCAGTTGTAATGTCTTGGGTTTGAAGGATACCAGCCTTGGAATTGCTGAGTTGAAGAATGAGAAACGCATTCATGAACAGCACATGCATCTCTATAACTTATCTGAAGCCAAAAAAAAGGAGAGAAGCTAGTTCATTATTATGACGAAATAAAAGAGAACACTTAGAAGGATAAATTTGAGCAGTTTACTTAGCTGTCTGTAAAGCTAAATATAGCAAAGTTCCATCACTACAGTCTATTTAACAGATTTTACTAGGCATGTCAGACAAGCTGTTAAACTGAGCATGTTAACCTTCAATAGGATGCCCAGTAGATCTCCAATGCTCCAACAAGTGATTCCCTGACACATAGTGCAAAGGATAATGTTAGCAAAATCATGGGAAGACACAGAAACCTCGACAAGAAAACCGATTAATATAGAAACGACAGAGAATTTGCTTGCCTTGGCAAGTTGCCAGCAACCATGCATGAAGAACGAACAGACATTCACTACATCAACGCGGAGCAAATAAGAAGAAAAACATTCTCAAATCTTAGTACCTCAAATAAATACAGTTTACTCACAAATTTTCAATCCGAAAAGTGAAGACAACATTTTTGACCAAAAAAAAAAAAAGTGAAGACAACATTTGGCAAAATCCTAATGACCAATTCTTATCCCTTGCAGACCTCCAAAAAGATCTCATCTTGGGATGTCCTCAAAAGTTATTGATTCTGATTAGAATCAGGCTGGCATACCCAAGAATTCGAGTTACAATAAACAGATGATTGTATTAAAAAAAACTATTCTTTCCCCTAAGAACAATTAGGCTTGACCATGTACCTTGTGAATCTAAAGGAAACTCTCTCAAATTACAGCAGAAGCAGATAGGATGGACATAGACATAGTCAAGACTCAAAACAGTATCACGCACTTTTACTGAGAAAAGATGGTAGGTTCTTTACTTTTATCACATCTTTTAATACAGACGGAGCTAAAGGATTTATCTAGTATTTTTCTCCATGTCCCATGCCTTAAGACAAGAAGGAAATTGAACAAGATCAATACTAAATAACGTTTACGCTGAAAATCTACAAAACATTATGTCCTAGGTCGCCATGCATCGAGTTCGTATGCCAAAATAATTAATTGAGCCAATATGGTGCCTTGAAAAGAAACAAAAAGTGCGTAGGCTTACTCACGCGTGCTATACTTTTTCACTTTTTTTTACGTCAAAAGGTGTGCTATACTGACCTGCCATGTCAAGGTCCACAGCACTGATAAAGAAGGGCTTCCGTCCCAGCTTCGACATGCAGTCGGCAATATTCCTTGCTACACCTCCTAAAACATGGTGAACCTAAAAGACCAAGTCGTACGTAGATGTGCACAGAAAGTACTGAACAGTGTAGTGTGTTGTCACAAAGGTTCTCAACTGATGCCGTCAGCGAAGAGTTTGGGAGATGTGTAATATTTGTTTTGCTTTCTTATAACATACAAGGATTAAAAAGTTAATGTCCATTCGCTCATCTCTTCTTCAGAAATAATCTAATGAATGTATATATGCCACTTTCTTGTTACATGCTCATCCTAATGAACGTAAATGCATAGCGGAGCCACAGAAACCCGTACAATGTGTGGGCTACCAGCTAGTTTTAATAGTATTTAGATGAGGGCAACGGCCCCCACCATTCTACAGTTAAATTCGTTGCTGTGTATTAATCAGAATAATGAACACCTATTATCTAGTAAAGAGAAATATCAATCGCGTCATGACAAAGAGAGGGGCAAAGTCTAATTCAAATTGAATCTAGTCCAAGTTTCCGTACCTCATCCTCTTTTAAATATATATGCTCTTGAAAGCAGCCACAGACCTTCTTGTACCAAGCATTTGAATTCATCTGTCCCTTTATGTCAATGTTAAAGTTGTTAGAAAAATCTTCTTAAGGTATTTTGAAGTCGACAAAACATTTCCATCAGTCTAGTCTGAAGACTTGCAGACTCTACTGGCAAAGTTTGAAGACCTCCAGACTCAAGTTTCAAAGTCTACTCTCATGGACAGTTTCCAGACTAACAAAGTTAAAACTTCTATTCTGATTCTTTCTAATATGGTTTTGACTCCAACGGTTAAGGAATATCTCACGACTGGATTTAGCATTTCAAGATCTTCTATTTGTATTCGAATTATCTAGATTCTCTAGATCCGCAATTTATACTTGGAAGGTTCTACTTATGGAAACTGAGATCCTGATTGTATGGGCGAGCAGGATTGATGGGCTATCAACATTTTCCTTGAGGAGCTCGAGATCTCTCTAAATTGATTCTGTCCAACGGGTTGATTGGAAGAACTTCTTTGGAAGGTGCCAATGGTAATGAAGGCATGAAGAAGTATTTAAGGGAGACGATCAAGTTGTTCAAGAGTGAAGATAGAAGAATTCCAAAGTCTGAATCTCTTTGTTATTGTGTGATCTTATTCTTCGAGCTATACTTATAATCAAAAGAGAGACTGAACTGTGGTGAGACCTTGAGGAAGTGTAGTAGAGTCTCTACACCGTGGAATCAAGGGCGTGAGACTGTAAATTCTCTTTTTGATTTTTAGTGAAATCCAGCCTGTGGGCTGTTCGTGCGAGAGAGTTGACGTAGGCTTAGTCTAAGCCGAACCACTATAAATCTGGAGTCTTGATTCTCTATCCCTAATCCTTTTACTTTACATTGCTTTCACTTACATCGATTATTGTTTTCAATTCCTTAGTCCATCATTTAATAAATCGTCTATACATTCTATTGCGATTCATAAAATCATCTTAATCACCTATTCACCCTCTCTAGGTGCTCGTACTAGTTCTAACAATTGGTATTAGAGCTTGTGTACTCATTTATTAAAAGTGTTTTTACTTCTGAGTTAAAGATCTATGACTAGTATGTTGCCTACAAGGTTGGTTGAAGGTCAAAGCAACACCAGACCTCCATACTTTGATGGAAAAGACTACAGTATATGGAAAAATAAGATGAAAGCATTCCTAAGATTGAAAGATCCCTTGGAATGGGAAGTGGTAGACAAATGAATCATTCCTACTGCTGTATCAGAATCAGAGAGAGGAAAAGAAGTTGTTGCTCCTATCGAGATAACTCAAGAAGAAATAACCAAGAGACAGACTCTTGATGCTAAAGCCATTTATTCCTTATATTGTGTTTTATCTCCTACTGAGTATAATAGAATATCCTCTTGTGATACAGCAAAAGAAGTTTGGGATAGGCTTCACATCACCTATGAAGGAACTGATCGAGTGAAATAGACAATGATCAATATTCTTTTGGGACAATATGAAGTTTCCAAGATGAGATTAGGAGAATCAATAAATGACATGTTTAATCGTTTTACTGAAATTGTGAATGGTCTTGAATATCAGAGACATCCAATTTCAGGACATATGAAGGTCAACAAACTTCTGCGTGGACTTTCTAAAGACTAGAATTACATAAAGACTTCAATAAGGGAGACATAGAGGATTGCACCACTCTTTGTAGACGAATTGATTGGAACTCTTCAGTCTTACGAAGTAGAGCACACCAACGAAGAAGAAGATTCAAAAGGTAAGAAATCTATTGCCTTAAAGTCTAATGATTATTCTTATGCTATAAACTCCGAAGAAGATCTAGATGATGAAGAATTGGCACTCATGATAAAGAGATTCATAAAGCTGAACAGAAAGGGAAGAAAATTCAATTGGAAGAAACAGAGCTCACAAAGGTTTCAGAACAAATCAACAGAGGAAGATGATTCCAACAAAGAAGTGACTTGCTTTGAATGCAAGAAAAAGGGACATATCAGACCCAACCGTCCTCTGTTAAGGAAAAGGAAATGAAAGGCTGAGAAATACAGAAAGGCACTCAAAGCAGAGACTTGGAGTGATACTGAATATGAAGAAAGTGATGATGATTATGCCAATATCTGTTTGATGGAAAAATCTGATTCAGACTTAGACCATGAGTCAGATACAGACTCAGACAGTGAGCTTGAGGTTAGTAATCTAAAAATACATGTCAAAGTTTCGAGATATATTGATGAACTATGTCTTGGTCTAAAAACCTCTCTTAAGAGGATCTTCGAATTAAAAAAGGAGAATTCTACATTGAAGCAACAGGAGGAATTTTGGAAAGAAAAGTTTAAAAAGTTAGATAAGAATTTTACAGTCTTGAAAGAAAACTCAGACTTTGTTTCCAAAGAAAATACTCATTTGAAAAATGATATTTCAAACATATCAAAAAGATTTTCAAATGGTTCTGAAAAATTGGATAAGATTATTTCGATACAAATACCCTACTTTGATAAGTTAGGTCTCGGTATGACTTTCGAAACTATTCCACTAATTGATTTCCCAAAGGTGAAGGAAAGAATCAAACAAAGACCAACAAAAGTTGTTTATAAAAATCATTTCCAGAAAGTCTTTGTAAAACCTGTTGGCCGAAATGCTTTAAAATGTTCAAAGTGTCAAAGCTCAGAACATTTTGAGAAAGAATGTCATTTGGTTTGGAGACCTGTTAAAAGGAATTGGGCAAAGACTATTTATTGCTCTAACTCTTCTGGACCCAAGATGATGTGGGTACCAAAGAAAGCGTGAATTCTTCTTAATTGCAGGTCACTATCAAAAGGAAGATAAAATGGTATCTAGATAGTGGCTGCTCAAGACATATGACAGAAGATTCAGGTTTTTTCATAAAACTTGTTCAGATAGATGGAGGAAAAGTTTCTTTTGGTGGCAACAACAAATGAAGAATTATTGGTCGTGGAACAGTAAAGATTGGAAGTCTATCAATCAAGAATGTCTCCTTAGTGGAAGGATTAAATTACAATTTGCTTAGTATAAGCCAATTGTGTGATACTGGATTCAAGATCAATTTCCAAGAAGGAACGTGCTCAGGAATCAGTAAAGACTTCACTCAATCTTTTACTGGATGTAAACATGGAAATATCTATCTTCTGGATGTGAATCAAGAAATATCACAATGCTTAATATTAGTACAAGATGAAGCTAATCTATGGCATAGAAAGCTTGGCCATACCAACATGAAGCAGATTGCCAAAATCTTTTCCAAGAAGCTTGTTTGAGGATTACCTATTCTCAATTACCTAAAGTCTGATCTATGCACACCATGCGTACTGGGAAAACAAGTTAGAAATTCTTTTAAACCAATAAATAAAGTTTCTACTAATCGTATACTGCAGCTTCTGCATATGGATCTATTTGGACCCACAAGAACGCAAAGCATTAGTGGAAAAAGGTTCTGCCTAGTAATAGTGGATGATTATTCACGATTTACTTGGGTCTACTTTCTTGCAAAAAAATCGGATGAAGGATTGTTTCTTGGTTACTCAACCGCAAGCAAAGCCTACAGAGTATTCAACAAGAAGATTTAGACTGTGGAAGAATCAATGAATGTCAAATTTCAAGACTCTCCACAAATTCAGCCAATTCGGATCGAATAATCGGGAATGCACTCCAAGTTTGAGACTCTACTAGGTCTACCTCCCTTGAAGCAGTTCAAGATTCAGAAGCAGTGCAAGATGTTGTTGATGAAGAATCAAATCAAGAAAAAGATCAACAACCTATCATACTGTCTAGTAACTAGAAGCACCAGTCTAGTCATCTCGAATAACTCATTATTGGAAACGTTAATGAGGAAATTCGAACAAGATCCAAAAGGCGAGAAGAGTCTAGTGCTGTGGCGCTTATTTCTGAAATAGAACCCAAAAACATTGAAGAAGCCTTAGCTGATGAAAGCTGGATTGAAGCAATGCAAGAAGAGCTCAGATAATTCAACATTAACAATGTTTGGGAATTAACTCCTAAACCAAAAGCAAGGTTAGAATCAATCAGATTATTACTTGCTTTTGCATGCTAGAAGAATTTCAGGTTATTCCAAATGGACGTCAAAAGCGCATTCCTAAATGGATTTATCAAAGAAGAAGTTTATGTGGAACAACCTCTTGGATTTGAAGACTCAAAGAAACCAGACTCAGTGTTCAGACTGAAGAAGGCTTTATATGGATTAAAACAAGCTCCTCGAGCTTGGTATGAAAGGCTAAGTAACTTGTTAATTCAAAGTGGTTTTACTAAATGAAAGGTAGATACTACCTTATTCATTAAAAAGGAAGGTAAAAGCTTTTTACTTGTTCAAATTTATGTCGATGATATTATATTTGGATCATCTAATGAGACTTTGTGCAAGAAATTTTCTAAGTCTATGCAGGATGAATTTGAGATGAGCATGATGGGTGAACTATCCTTCTTCCTGAGTCTACAAGTAAAACAACTGAAAGAAGGAATCTTTATTCATCAAGAAAAATATGCAAAAGAACTTGTTAAAAAGTTCGGTTTGGAGAATTGCAAAAAGACTGACATTCCTATGTCAAATTCTTCGAAATTAGACAAAGATGAAGGAGGGAAGAAAGTCGATCAAAAACTATACAGGAGTATCATTGGTTCACTTCTTTATCTTACTGTATCTAGAACTGACATATTATTTAGTGTTTGCATATATGTTAGGTTTCAATCGGATCCTAAAGAATCTCATCTAAGTGCTGCTAAACGTATCATTAAATATGTTGCAACTACTGCCAAGATTGGTCTATGGTATCCCAAAGAAGGAGACTTTACTCTTCTTGGTTATTTAGACGCAGATCTTGTAGGTTGTAGAGTTGATAGAAAGAGCACTTCTGGCACTTGTCAATCACTCGGTAACAGGGTAGTATCTTGGTTTTCAAGGAAGCAAAGTACCGTAGCTCTTTCAACAGCTGAAGCAGAATATGTAGCTCTTGGAAGTTGCTGTTCTCAAATACTTTGGATAAAACAACAATTACGAGACTTTGGAATCGAAGACTCTTGTACCGAGATCAAATGTGACAATACCAGTGCAATCAATCTTACACAGAATCCTATTCTACATTCAAGAGCAAAACATATTGAGATTCGACATCATTTTATAAGAGATCATGTTCAGAATAGAGAAGTCTTGATACGCTTTATCGACTCAAAGAATCAACGGCATACATCTTCACAAAGCCGCTTGAGAAAAGTTTATTTGAGTCTATTCGTTCAAGACTCAACATTTTATCTCTTGAAAACCGTTAAAGCTTAGACTCAGAAACTAAAACATCAAACTCAAAAGTTCAGACTCAGAAGACCAAACGTTACGACTGTAAGTTATTTCAATTATAGTTCTTTTATTCGTTTAAACTGATATCTAGAAAAGGTAAGATTGCTTGTTTATCTCTAATTGATAGAATTAAGGTAGTTATTTTTTGGTTACCAATTTGTTTTTAAAAATGGCAGTTATTTTGAAAAGGCATTTCCATTTTTTCCTTTTTGTGATGCTTCATTTACCCTGTATCGATTACCTTTTATATAGTTACTCTTCCTGTTTTCATTTTACACAAAAAACCCTAGAGCACAAATTTTCACTCTCTAAGTTTTTCTCTCGAAAGTTCATCTCCTCAAGTTTTCACCTTTCTTGCGATACAAGTGTGAAAATTCTCTCAATGACATTGACAATGTCGCATTAGAGAAAATCTTCCAGAATAGCAAGCACAGGAACACAAGACTTGCGTGAGGGGCCTACGTACTTCGATCTTACTGAAGACGGAAACTCTTAAAGTGGACAAGCGCATCAACATTCTCAGCAGCGCACTTCTTCTGCTAGATCACATGATCGTAACCCTCAACATGCAGAGGAAAACATCATTGAGGATGTAGAACCTGTAAGATCTCTGAAGCCTGTATTTGTTTATAGGCTTTACTCTACTCTGAAAGAAGAGGTTTCTGCAATGACGTTTATTGACGAGTTTCTGAAAGAGAAGGGTTTTAAGAATGAAACTCATTTTCTGACTATGATGGAACGATCAGGTGTTGTTCCTATTGGAACAACTGCAAAGACTTTTGCTAATTTTCCAAGCGATCCACGATTTGGTGGTGCCAATCAGCCTGAGGGGAAAGATGACGATGAGAAAATGTTTGTACATTTTAAGCCAAGGATGGGTGTAGCTGCAAATCTTCGGGGAAAGAGAGAAGAATTGTTTCGATCGGAGGAACATAAGTAGGTGTATGCTAAATTGCTGAAGCGTGGGGTGATGAACCCACGAATTGTGGATTTTGATTTTCTAGATCTGTTAAGCATCAATTTAAGGGAGAAGTTTGAAAAACTTCAACTTCATCAATTCTGTATTGAGAGCGAGATTGCTCATTTTGAACTGACGGCTTATTTATACTCCAACCTCAGTTTTCTTGATGCAAACAACTTTTCATTCAATGTGAGGGATAAGGAGTATGTGGTTGACACAGATACTCTGGCTGACGTTATTGGTGTGGAAAGAGGAGCTTTCCAACCTATCTTTGTGTCTGTTAGCCATGCAACTCTGGAGCTTGCAAAAGATAGAATCGCAGAAAGACGCCTTTCCTATTTGAGAATGAGTGCATCAAATATTCTACTTCATAAAATTGTGATCAACTATCTCAGACCCAAGTCAATATCGAAGACAGATGTCTCCATTTCTGAAGCAAAATTGATGTACGCCATCAAGATCGGCCATAAGTTTTCCTTGCCCCATACCATCATGTTCCACATGTATCGGTCTATGGCAAAGGACAAGGATAAACTCCCTTATTCTGCTCTCATCACTCGTTTATTCAAACATTTGAATATTCAACCTCCCAACATTCTGTGTGTGAAGACCATTTATCAAATGGTCATTGGGCTGAAAATGATTACAAAAATACGTCTGAAAGAACTCAGCAAAAAGCTAGAGCGGTTCAAGGAGAAAACCCCTGTCAAGACTAGACAAGACTCATCTGCTGCAAAGAGAAAATGAAAAGATCCTATGACTGGTCCTACCAAGAGAAGGCGAGCGATCATATTGCAGGATGAAGATGATGAGGATGATATTCCTATCTCTGCTTTTGTGAAGGCATTGAAACATGGGGAGATGTTCAAAGAGAAAGTATTCCTCTTTTAACCTTTACCAGTGCAAGTGTCAGTCGTTCTCCTGAGGAAGTGGCAACATCTCCAAATGTTGATCTCCCTGCTGATATTCACTCCACTGGCTTTACTCCACAAACGGACCATGCTGAAGCAAGCACGCAGACTGACCATTAAGGAGATTTTGGAAGACTGCTTGAAATTCTTTTGGAGCTCAAAGGCCAGGTTTACGCTTTAGGATGCGAATTCTAGACATTGCAGAATGAGAATCGTGCCATGTCCATCTCATTGCAAGACCAAATCCAAAATATTCAACTTCAGATTTAGGCCACTGCTAAAGGCACAGCTCTCGCTCAACTGCAGGAGGATTTGAGGAAGCTGGAGGAAACTGTCAAGTCAATGGGAGATTTTCAGCTTGTTCGCATTCCTCACGCACCCTAACT
This sequence comes from Eucalyptus cloeziana, assembly GCA_014182715.1. Lineage (NCBI taxonomy): Eukaryota > Viridiplantae > Streptophyta > Magnoliopsida > Myrtales > Myrtaceae > Eucalyptus > Eucalyptus cloeziana. The sequence goes on from CM024640.1 coordinate 16,719,334, forward strand.
TTTTCACCTTTTTTATGCTGACAAAAATGGGGAGAAGTTTTTGCAGATTTTAATTCCAAACTTTCAACTTTTAAACATACTTTGGATTCAATATTTTGTTTGGTTGTGATTGACTTTATCTTTAGTTTGGTTTTAAGCTTTGGATTACTTGTTTATAATTGCAGTACTTTAAGCTATTAAGTTAGATAAAGATAGTTGTTAAATATCTGTACATGACTAACTTGTTTTCTGTGGATGCAGATCTGTGTACAGGAAAACAGATCTGTGTATAGGATAACTTTCACTATCTTTATTCTAATCTTTTATGAGAATTGCTAGCTTAAATGTTGTATTGTAGAGTAATAGTATCCAAATTTGCAAGAAAGTTTTGTCACCATAAAAAAGGGGGAGATTGTTAGAAAAATTTTCTTATGGTGTTTTGAAGTCGACAAAACATTTCCATCAGTCTAGTCTGAAGACTTGCAGACTCTACTAGCAAAGTCCGAAGACCAAAGTCTGAAGACCTCCAGACTCAAGTTTCAAAGTCTACTCTCATGGACAGTTTCCAGACCGACAAAGTTAAAACTTCTATTCTGATTCTTTCTAATATGGTTTTGACTCCAATGGTTAAGGAATATCTCACGACTGGATTTAGCACTTCAAGATCTTCTATTCGTATTCGAATTATCTAGATTCTCTAGATCCGCAATTTATACTTGAAGGTTCTACTTATGGAAACCGAGATCCTGATTGTATGGGCGAGCAGGATTGATGGGCTATCAACATTTTCCTTGAGGAGCTCGAGATCTCTCTAAATTGATTCTGTCCAACAGGTTGATTGGAAGAACTTTTTTGGAAGGTGCCAACGGTAATGAAGGCATGAAGAAGTATTTAAGGGAGACGATCAAGTTGTTCAAGAGTGAAGATAGAAGAATTCCAAAGTCTGAATCCCTTTGTTATTGTGTGATCTTATTCTTCGAGCTATACTTGTAATCAAAAGAGAGACTGAACTATGGTGAGACCTTGAGGAAGTGTAGTAGAGTCTCTACACTGTGGAATCAAGGGCGTGAGACTGTAAATTCTCTTTTTGATTCTTAGTGAAATCTAGCTTGTGGGCTGTCCATGCGGGAGAGTGGACGTAGGCTTGGTCTAAGCCGAACCACTATAAATCTGGAGTCTTGATTCTCTATCCCTAATCTTTTTACTTTACATTGCTTTCACTTACATCGATTATTGTTTTCAATTCCTTAGTCCATCATCTAATAAATCGTCTATACATTCTGTTACAATTCATAAAATCATCTTAATCACCTATTCACCCCTCTCTAGGTACTCGTATTAGTTCTAACAAAAGTTGTAATCTTTCCAATACTTGAATTGGGTAGCACACGTAAATCTGCAGATAGGATGTGACATCCCAGATTTTCATCCCTGTTTTCTACTGAATAAATCGGGCATTTCATTGACGCGCCTATAGGGTTGTTCTCATAGCTGATCACTCTTGAGATAACTAGACTACCTGGGGAAGCCATTAAGGATTTTAAGGCAAATAGACTTGAGAATTTGACCAGGAATCGGCTTCTCGACCGTGCTCATCTTTAGAGGTCAATACGGCACAATATAAAATCGATTCGAAATTAGAGATAGGCTGGTTCGACTGAGATGTGTGGCTAATCGTGGGTGACACTACTAAATTGGAAAATTCTCATCGACCGACACTAGACTGATTTTCCTATTGTTTTGGGACCCTGTGTCTGTATTTGAATCCTTGAGATTTTCACGACAACTAAGAGTTGACAATGAGTCGAGTGGGTTCATAGTGGCTCAAAAAAAATTGACCACGGGTCATTTGCAATAAAAATGCCTGAAAGTTACTCGGGTAGCTTAGGTTACGCTAAAAACGCGTCGAATAGAAATTAACCACAAATTCGAGTCCGATTTCAGAAATTGAAGTTTCTGTCATTTCACAATAAATTCTAGAAGTGTTGACTCAGTCTTAGAAGATTTTTTTAGACAACTGACACTTTTTGGGAAAAAGTTGTCGGTGGACCGTTTTATGCGATTGAAGCTAGGAAATTATTTTGATGACAACATTTAGGAGCATGAGGGATTCTTGGATAAGGAAAATTGTCAATTTGATAATTGAGACATCAATTGATTTTATTAAAACAATTTGAGGTGGAATCAAGAGAGGATTGAATCCATTTGAGGAAGATTGAGCCAAAATTCGTAACCCCCCCTCATGCCTAGCCAAAGTGGACTACTTCAAAGGTTATGAGGTGTGTTGGTGTGGCCAAATGAGAGCCAAGGAAGGATACTTGGTTGAGGATGAAACTTGATGAACAAGTTGTGGAAATTTGAGACCAAGAGTGCGCATGGTAAAATTTCTTGGCTGGGGAAGAGCTTTTTTCCAGAAATAGTTCTTTTCTATTTCTATTCCGGGGAACAGTTTCGAGCAAAAGAACTCGTTTGATAATTGCACAAAATTTTTACTTTGGAATAGAAAAAGAATAGAAATGCGTTTGGTAACGCAACGATTCTTTTTGTATTTATTTGTTTTTAAATCTTTTTTGTATTTTTTTGTATTTATTTATTTATTTGTTTTTTATTCTTTTATTTGTTTTATTTTTTTATTCTTTTTTGTATTGTTTATTTTTTATTTTCTTGCGTTTGTTTTTTATTTGTATTTATTTGTTTTTTTTTTTGTATTTATTTGTTTTTTATTTGTTTTTTTGTATTTATTATTTATTATTTGTTTTTGTATTTATATTTTTTGTATTTTTATTTTCTTGCGTTTGTTTTTTATTTGTATTTATTTGTTTTTTGTATTTATTTTTGTATTTGTTTTTTTTTTTTGTATTTATTTGTTTTTTGTATTTATTTGTTTTTTTGTATTTATTTTTGTATTTGTTTTTTTATTTATTTGTTTTTTTATTCTTGCTCACGGTTGGCGGCGGCGGGCGGTGGTCGGCGATCGGCGGCGGCGGCAGCGGCGGCGGCCGGCGGTGGCTCCGGACGGTTGGAGGTGGCCACGGCAAGAGAGAAATAAAACAAAAATAAAAAAGAAAATTTGCTTATTTCTAGAAATTGTTCCCGAGACAAGAAGCAATTTTTTTGTTTTTCTCGTTTCTATTCCCTGGGCTAACTTTTCTATTCCGGGGAATAGAAATCAAGTTGGCGTTACTAAATGGGTTTTACATTCTTTTTTTGTTAGGAACAAAAGAACATAAATTCTTAGGAATAGAAATGTTCTCATGTAGACCCCAAATGGCCCACCTTTCCTCTTATCTCTTCATCTCTCTCTTTCCCCATCATTTCCTCTTGGTTGCTGTCCAAGAACCATCCTCCTCTCTCTCTATTTATTGTGTGTGACCAGCATACCAAGAAGATTGCCGGAAGTAGCCTCGCCGTCGCACCAGAGCGGGACCGCCTCACGTGCGCGCGCACCCGCCTCACCGTGCACCGCCGTTCCCCTTGGCCGTCTCTCCCTCTCTTGCTAAGCTGCTGTCCAGCCACTGTTTCTGGTTTGTAGAAGCTCCACAAGGGCTGGTTTTGAGTGTTTCTTCGCCGGTAAAGACCCGCCATGGCCCGGTTTGGCCTATTTCCTCTTTACCGGTCAATTCCCGTGCTTAACCGAGTTGTTTGCTTCAATTTCCAGCAAGATTAGAACAGAAACAGAGAGGGTTTCGCAGCGACTTCTAGGTCCGTTTTGAGGTGGTGTCGGACGTCAAAAGTTGGCCCGCCTTTGGAGTTTATTGTTCCCCACGCCGTTCCCGTCGGTTTGAGCCGATTTGCGCATTATTCCGGTGAGTAATCTCACTAATCCTTGCTTAGTGGGCTAATTATACTTAAGGGTTGTTTATTTTTAATTAAATAGGTTAGGTGGTTAGATTAGTATAGATTAGCGTTTATTATCCAATTGTGATGCAAATTAGACAAATTGAATGTGCATTTGGCAAGTAGACGTGGTCTATTATTTATCGAGGATAGTTCGGGATTTTTCTGACCCTTTATCAGGCTTCAATTTGACAATCCGGGCCTAAGTGGAATTTTTGGTATTTAAATATTATTTTTCGAAATTAAATTAATTAATTATTTATTTTCCGAAAATTCAACTGGGATGGCCAGTGATCGAAATTTTATGCTAATGATCGTGGTGAAGTCCGTTTATTTAATTGGGCTTTATTTTGAGCTAAATTGAATTTTTAATGCTTATTATTTAATTTTCGAAATTAATTTTCAGAAATTAAGGCTGAGATGGCCGGCGACTGAAATCTCGTGTTGATTGTCATGGCGCAGTTCGTTTATTTATTTGAACTCTATGTTGCATGGAATTAATTTAATTGTGATATTTTAAGGATTTACCCTAAATTGATTGATTGATTGGTAGTTGGCCGAGTATATTTATTTAGCATTTATAATACTTTATTGAGTTGTAAAGTGAGTAGAATTGTGAGAGTGAATCGGAAATACTCTAAGCTTGAACCGATCAGACACGGTGTATGGGCCTACGTGGTTCGGTGATTTGGGATATTACTGGCGAAAACGGTGCCTTAAAGAACGCACGTATCGGTCTAGTACATATATCATTGTGGACCTACGTGGTTCGGTGATTGGGATATCACTAGCGAAAACGGCGCCTTAAAGAACGCATGTATCGGTCTAGTACCCATATTGTTGTAGGCATGTGTGGTTCAGTGATTAAAGACATCACTGGCGAAAACGGCACCTTAAAGAATGCATGCAATTGTCTATTAAATACATCGTTGTAGGCAGGCATGGTTCGGTGATGAGGAATATCACTGTGTGAAAACGGCGCCTTAAAGAATGCACGTAGACCGTCTGTTACTTACGTCACCTTGGCGAAGTTGACGCCCAAGAGCATTGATGTGGCTCTGTCATTGAGTGTACTATTGGAGGTTATATGGTGTGGAATTAATGACCTAGAATGGTCTGACTGACATGTAATCGATTAGTTCGATTGATCAATCTTTTGATCTGATTGTCGTGATTTGATTGACTGTTTGATGTGATATATGAAACATATGTATATAACCTTGAATTGCAGGTTGGAACTGATGCCAAGGTAAGTCTTCTGACTCGTGTTGTGCTTAGGCAACCATGTGGTGTATTGGTTCCTTAATTGAGTCTTAGTGGGATAGAACTCGCTGAGACGTAGTCTCATCTCGGTTGTGAGACAACATTTCAGGCCCTTGGATGGCAGCACCTCCACCTCCTCGTCCTGCTATGCATTATGGTATTCCTGTGGATATCACTGAAGAAGAATACCACTTCCTGATAGACCTCAATCCCGAAGGATTAGAGTATGTGCTGATAGAGTCCAAGGTTTGGGTTGACATGGGTAGAGATGACTTGGTGCCCCATGAGTATCGATCATGGTATCATCACTACCATGATGGTAGAAGAGAGGGTCCCATCCCAGAGGCTGATGTGCCTTTATATGTCCTAGAGGCAGCATTTGGGTTAGGGATGGCAGACCTTAAAGGTGGGTCGGTAGTGGATGTTAAAGATCCCAAGCTAAGGGGTGATCTCGAGTCATCAGTGTACTCAGCAGGGGATGACAACTGGAACGGAGAGAATGGTGAAATTGTGGAGTAGGAGGATTGGTAGGAGGATGAACCTATGGAGGAGGAGCCTATGGATGAACCGGCAGCTGAAGCCAAGGATGAGCTAGAAGAGGAAGAAGAGGAGATGGAAGAAGATGAAGAGTCAGAGGAGGATCAGGATGATCCTGAATATGACTCGGATGAGGACTGAGGTCCCATCCTGTTTTTGCAAACTATGAGTTTTGATCGGTGTATAGTAGATAAGACTCGCGAGTAGTATTGTATCATATACTATCTAGTTTGCCTGTATAAAAGTGTGGCTGTGATTTTCAGTTATGAAAAAGATAGCCCTACTTTTCTATCCCATTGTTTTATTGTCTGGGGATTTTCTTTATGCTTCCGCATGCGCATATTAAATGAACAGGGTCGGCGATGCATCCTGGGACGTCGCTATTAAATGACTAGGTGAGAGATGGGCACGCGATCGAGGATCAGGGCGTGACATAGGAACTCCAAGATCGAATAGATAGCCTCTGCTTTTGAATGCGATGTGTCGCCAGAGGTAAATGCATGAATTCCATTTTCAAGATACACCCAACTGCAGCCAGCAAGCTTCTTGGTTTTCCTTCCCTCTCATTTTCTCTCTTATCTTGCGCATCTCTGCCCAATTTTCCTCAGCTGCAAATACATTTGCTAGCTGCACATACTGAGATCCATTATCTTCCTCAATAACCAATAGCTGCTCCGTCGCTTCTCTTGCGAGACTGAGGTTCCTATTTGATGGTTTTATTAAATTATGGTGATGGGCCTAAGTTGGCCCGTCCGCCCATTTTGGGCCTAAAAGCCCGGCCCACAAGATTGGGGCCCATGGATGATGGAATATGATGAAGGGACACGTTTTTTTTTTTTAGGGAATGTATATAAGGGGAAATAAAGAGGGAGGAACGTACCTTTTGGCATAACGTACGTTCCTCCTCTCTCTCTCCCTCAAACACTTTCCAAAGGAAAGAACAGTGCGCAAGAGGCGACACCCATCTTCCCTTTAAGGCAAATTGACGTCATCGGATCGAACGGGATCAGTTTCTCTTCCTCAAATCGGCGTCGGTGTTTAGTCTGTGGATACAAGGTACGCTCGAACTCGTGGTGTGCCTTTGATCGGTGATACATATAATTTTCCCGGGCTCGTCTTCCGCATTAGTTTGGGGGTTCAACTTAGTGTCGAATCCGGTTTCTGGAAATCGGTAATTCCCTACATTGGTATCAGAGCCGTAGTTCTTGTTTCCCGATCCATTTCCATGTTTTTCCCGACCCCTTTCATGTTCATGGATGATTTCTTGTTGCTTTTTCGTGAATTTAATTGGCCGACACCGATCGGGGCGAAAAAATCCCGACACCCGAGCACTGTTCATCCATTTTTCAGGGTCTCTGTAAGTCGAAATCCATTTCTGAAGGCTCTGGATGGAAGGTCTCGTCGAGACGATCGTGACGAGTGGCGGAACGTCGCCAAAGGCCATCGGACGCGCCCCCACGCGCAGTCGGCGCAAAACGGTACCTTCGGCGCGTGCGTTGCACACGCTGATTCACACAACGCAGGCGCGTGCGTCGCACGCGTGCACGGAGCTCACGCGCGCACGTGCGCGGGCCGCATGTGCCTGTCGGTTCGTCCGACCGGCCCGACTCGACCCGGCGACCGTTGACCTGTTGACCGTTGACTGTTGACCGACTGTTGACCGTTGACCGACCGTTGACCGTTGACTTCCGTTGACCATTGACCGACCGTTGACCGTTGACCGGAAAAAAAAAAGGATTTGTTTCTTTTTTCAATTATGTCTACGTGGATTATATATAATCCTTTTTTTTTTGTTCTGCATTTGTTGTAGGAACAATGCCTCCCCGTAAGCCGCGCGCATCTGTGCGCACAATGTCAAATGAACAAAAGGAAAGGCTTTCAAGGTTGATAGCCGATTTGAATGGTTATCGATGGGAGAGTGACGACATAATTGATCATGTCATAGAGGTCAACAACAAATTTCAAGAAATCATTTGAAACGGTTATTCCATGCCAGATACTCATATGGTGAGATTCTTTATGAACACTCTTCCATTAGAATGGCAAGGAGTGTTGAATCGCCTATGGGAGGTCAAAGGATTTACTAGTTATAAGGAGCTAGTAATGGAATTTGTAGATGAATATCATCGGGTTGGAGCCACAAAGACTGCGACCCAAGGAATGACTTCGATTAAGCGAGGAATGAATGTGCGTAGGAGAAATCCTAAGGGATATCCGTCTGTTTTTCCGTGGCTGTCAAGAATGCCCGAAAATTTTACAGAGGAAAAGAAAAAGAAATTGATCCAAGTAGAAACTTTTCCTATCCATTGTATGATGCCTTGGTTTTAGATGTTATGGCTGATCTTTATTAAGTGTGCTGTGTGAATATCTAATGTAATGTATTCTACCTGTTTGTTGTTGATATAGCAACTAATATATTAGTTGTATTATGTGAAAGCACAATTATTATATCATTATTGGATGTCAAATATTATTTGCTTTCTGTTGTTGTTAACTGTTGTGGGTAGTTCATAGAAGTTTTTTTGTAGCTTCATAGAATTTACTTTGCATGGAAAATTATATTAATGATAGTTTTAAGTTAGGATTTTTGGAGGATGATTGAAACATAGTGACCTTTTGATTCTGAAACCTTACTTAAAATTATTAATTAATATGATGGGTTTGTGCAAAATAGATGCATAAGTGATAGGCATTAATATTTCGTGCATATATGTCGATATGTTCAGATAAATGGATTCAGCAACTAAGAACATAATTGCTGATTTGAACAAAGAAGCACTAAAAGCTCTTGACCATGTTATGGAAGATCTTGAGAATGCTGTGCGCCACCTTGAGCTAGCAGATGATCGCCACAAGGCATTTGAGCGGGATATAGATATTTGCTGTGTTGTTTTCAGCTCAGTAGGATTATCAAGCTCTAAGCGCAAACGCATTGATTCGTTCAATATGTGGGAAAGCAAGGGATCAAGTCCTTCTTGCAAGAAACCAAGAATTAACCAACAAAAGAGAGGAAAACGTCCTCGTGTGAAGAGAGGAAAACGTCCTCATGTGAAGAGAGGAAAACGTTCTCATGTGAAGAATATCTCAATGGTGAAATGTTACAACTGTGACCAGAGGGGTCACTATGCTCGCAATTGTCGCGAGCCAAGGAAGGTACACACCCTTTGTACTATTGGGAACTTTGCATATGTGTCAAGTTCTGTATTCTTGACTGAGTCTAATCCTTTGTGGACTGTAGATTCAGGAGCGACGGACCATGTAGCAAAGGATAGAGAATTCTTCGTGGAATTTCGACGAGTTCCGACTGGAACTAAGTGGATCTATGTGGGAAACAACTCCAGAGCTGAAGTAAAAGGAATTGGCACCTGCCAACTGAACATGTGTGGTGGGCGCACTTTATTCCTACATGATGTGTTGTATGCTCCGGAGATTCGTCGAAATTTAGTGTCTGTTTTAGTGTTGGTTAAGTTTGGTTTTAATGTGAACTTCCACAATAGAGGTGTAGATTTGTATTTGAATACAAAATACTATGGTTGTGGTTATTTTCTGGATGGATTCATTGTATTAGATATTGACTATGTTAATGCAAATGTTTGTTATTCCTTTCTCATGTCTCCTAATTCATATGATAATGATGTGAATGTGTGGCATGCTAAACTTGGTCATATTGGCCAACAACGTATGAATAGACTAGCCAAAGAGGGCTTGTTAGGCAATATTAAAAGAGTCGATTTGCCCATATGTGAGCATTGCCTAGTAGGGAAAATGACAAGGAAATCATTTGGAAAAAGTAAAAGAACTGAATTTTCTTTGCATTTAATCCATTTTGACGTCTGTGGTCCAATGAATGTGAAAGGAAGGCTTGGGGCTGTTTATTTCATCACTTTTATAGATGATTATACTCGATTCGAATATGTCTATTTGATTTCTCATAAATCTGAAGCATTAAGTTGTTTCAAAAGGTTTATGAACTTGGTAGAAAATCAATTAGATAAGAAAATAAAAGTATTAAGATCTGATCGAGGTCGTGAATATTTATCTGATGAGTTCAGAAAATTATGTGATGAAAATGGAATAGAAAGACAGTTGTCTATTCCATATACTCCTCAACAAAATGGTGTTACGGAGAGAAGAAACAGAACCCTACTTGAAATGGTTAGGTCGATGATGGCGCATGCTAACTTACCTATCACCTTTTGGAGTGATGTGTTGTTAACTGCTACCTATATACTTAACCGAGTGCCTTCCAAATCAGTTACTTCTACTCCATATGAGTTATGGACAGGTAGAAAACCGGACTTAAGTTTTCTTAAGTCATGGGGTTATGCTGCCTATACTCATGAGCCCTCTCACAAGTTTGGGAAATTGGGTCCCAGAGGAAAGAATAATATTTTCATAAGATACTCCGAACACTCGAAAGGGTATGTGTTCATAGGTGAGCAAGAAAGTGGGAGTATAACTGAATTTGAATCACGGGATGTCACATTCATAGAGAATGAATTTCCTAAGAAAAGCGAAATAGGTGACGATTACTCCCTATTTGAAACCTTGGATCAAGATAATGATCTTAGTGGAGTTCGTCCAAGTGGGAGTAATATGAGAAGTGATGAATTGAATTCTACTCATTCTCAATTACAACCAAATGATAAGACGACATCATCATTATCTAATCCTAGTGGGAGCATAATGGGGAATGATGTGCAAAGTGTACAATCTCCCATACGGCGAACAAGTCGCAAAAGTGTTCCCCGTCAACGTTTTGACATTGAAGGGGAAACTTTTATGATTGCCCCACAAGATGAGAATGAGCCAAGAAATATAAATGAGGCTCTAAGTTGCCCTAGTAAGGAAAAATGGATGCATGCAATGAGAGAAGAAATAGAGTCAATGAAGTCAAACCATGTTTGGGAACTGGTTGATCTTCCTAAAGGACGCAAAGCTATTGGGAACAATTGGGTTCTCAAAATAAAGCGAAAAGTTGATGGCTCGATAGAAAGGCATAAGGCTCGCCTTGTGGCGAAGAGGTATAATCAACATGAAGGAATTGATTATGAAGAAACATTTTCTCTTGTAGTGAGATTTACCTCGATTCGTATTATTCTGGCAATAGTGGCTAGTATGGATCTTGAGTTACATCAAATGGATGTAAAGACTGCTTTCCTCGATGGAGAATTAGAGGAAGAAATATATATGGAACAACCTGCTGGTTTCATAATGAAAGGTCAAGAAGAAAAGGTATGTCGACTTTTGAGGTCGATATACGGTCTTAAACAGTCGTCAAGGCAATGGTATATACGTTTTCATAATGTCATAATGGCATATGATTTTACAATGATAGATGGGGATCATTGTGTATATATCAAAAGATCCAAAGATCAATTTGTGATCATATCATTATATGTTGATGATATATTAATTGCCGGAAGCAATATGGAGTTTGTTAATACTGTCAAGAGTTGGTTGTCTTCCAACTTTGAGATGAAGGATATGGGTGAGGCTGCATACATTCTTGGAGTTAAGATTTCAAGAGATCGTTCAAAGAGATCGTTATCTCTTTCGCAAGAAACATATATAAATAAGGTTCTTGAACGATTTCGTATGCCAGATTATAAACCCATAGACACTCCTATTGCAAAAGGTGAAGGATTGAGCCATAGACTGTGTCCAAGGACTCCACAAGAAAAGGAACAAATGAAACATGTTCCTTATGCTAGTGCTATTGGGAGCTTGATGTACGCTATGAGGTGTACAAGACCTGACATATGTTTTGCAGTTGGAATGGTGAGTCGATACCAATCCAATCCAAGTCAAGCACATTGGAAAGCCATTAAGAGAATACTGAGGTATCTAAAGGGAACTGCTGATTATACGCTGAGTTATCAAGGAAAGGATCTGCGACTCGAAGGCTATTCTCGATGATTGGGGGGAGGAGATTTAGACGAAAGGAAATCTACCTCTAGGTTTGTTTTCTTATTGAATAATGGCACCATATGTTGGAGCAGTAAGAAAAAAACGTGAATAGCCTTATCCACGATGGAAGCTGAGTTCGTGGCATTATCAGCAGTAATATAAGGAGTTTGGCTTAAGAGATTTTTGGATCATTTAGGTGTTATTAAGAAAGCTGCAAATCCATTATTAGTTAATTGTGATAGCCAAGCAGCTATAGCGTACACCAAAGATCCAAAATATCATGGCAAGACCAAACATATAGATACAAAGTATAATTTTGTCAAAGATATGGTTGCACGAAATGATGTGAACTTACAGTATATATCTACGCATATAATGGTAGCAGATCTTATGACAAAGCCAATACCTAGAGATGCGTTTTGTGGTCAAGTAAAATCTCTAGGATTGCGTAGAGTCTGATGTACTGCATATTGTAGTTTCCATGAGTTGTTCACATTTAATGAATTTGTGTTTTTTCATCATTAATGCCTATGAATCTTTGTTTGATCTTTATGCATCTTAATGCTCAGTGCATTACATTAAGTTGAGTTAGTATGTCGGACAGATATAAGATTAGCCCACTCACACAGGTAATCGCCTCTATTTACTATGTGATAAATAGAGATAAGATGGTTTTTAAGTTTATTATCTAGGTGATAATCAAGAGCTCAAGCTTAAAATATATATGTCGCCTTAACTAAGTGTTAAGATGAGGACATGATATGTACTATGTCCGAAAGTAAAATAACCCACATATTTTACTTTATCTGTTTATGATGTCAGATGTGAGTTCTGATGAATTTTGTGAATGAGTAGATATGTGAACTCAAGTTAGACATTAGGTATGTCTGAACTATCATCTGTACGGTATTGAAGGTGTAGACATCGCTCCATGGGAAATGAGTTAAATACCGTAATACGTATTTCATACTACGTATGCATGATACGACCAATAAGAGTGGCAAAAAGTTTGATCTCAACTTTTAATGCCGTGTGACACTCTTGAGGAAAAGAGTTCCTCAATTTTTTAGTGCCCTCATGACTTTTACTTATTCTCAAGATTTCTAATTAGTGTTTTCTATCTTAGGATGTTGCCAATAGTCATGAATTGATTTGATCTAATGGGACATTTCTAGAAAAGCAAGTTGAACTGAAATTGAGAGTTTGAAGGAAAGAGGAAGATCGGATTTGGAGAATCACATTGTAGTTTTATATTCACTGGTCGACCAATTATGACTGTCTTTGGGATAATCATAATTGTGAATACAATAAATATATCATTGTTTAAAAGAGATCAAGAGAGATATAAACGTGATCGATCGATCTAGGGTACTGCATACTAAATTTACTCGGAATGTGATGCCCATTATGAGCTGCTATATATTCCTAACGATGTATAGCAACGAGCTCTCAAAGTATCTTTGGTCGCACGGACTATTCACCGCATATGAATGTTGTAGAGAGGTAAAGAGGATCTGTTCGGCCCACCATGTGCGAGTGGGAGATGATGGTTTTATTAAATTATGGTGATGGGCCTAAGTTGGCCCGTCTGCCCATGTTGGGCCTAAAAGCCCGGCCCACAAGATTGGGGCCCATGGATGATGGAATATGATGAAGGGACACGTTTTTTTTTTTAGGGAACGTATATAAGGGGAAATAAAGAGGGAGGAACGTACCTTTTGGCATAACGTACGTTCCTCCTCTCTCTCTCCCTCAAACACTTTCCAAAGGAAAGAACAGTGCGCAAGAGGCGACACCCATCTTCCCTTCAAGGCAAACTGACGTCATCGGATCGAACGGGATCAGTTTCTCTTCCTCAAATCGGCGTCGGTGTTTAGTCTGTGGATACAAGGTACGCTCGAACTCGTGGTGTGCCTTTGATCGGTGATACATATAATTTTCCCGGGCTCGTCTTCCGCATTAGTTTAGGGGTTCGACTTAGTGTCGAATCCGGTTTCTGGAAATCGGTAATTCCCTACACTATTTATCTTGCGGGCATTCAAAAAAGTCCCCAAAATCACAAGATCCGAATTCCTGGGAGTTTTCTTCATGAGATCCATCGCCCTTTCTAGTCGATTTGCCCTTCCATACAGATCAATCATACAGGCATAGTGATCCGTTTCAGGTACTATTTTGTAATCTTCTACCATGCACTTGAAATACTTTTCTCCCATTTCCACTAACCCACTATGACGGCAAGCAGATAGAAGCGCAATAAAGGTGACCTCATCAGGTTTCAATCCTCTCTCCAACATTTCTTTACACAGCTCCATAGCTTGATCTTCGTGCCCATGATTTGCATAACCAGAAATCACGATATTGTAGAGAATCAAGTCTCTTTCCGTGAGTTTTTGAAATATCTTTCCTGCATATTCAGTACTGCCAGACTTAAAATACATGTCGATCGTGGCACTAATCAGCTTCTCCTCCATTTCCATCCCTTTTCTTAGTGAGTAAGCATGAATTTGTTTTCCAGGATCCAGGGCCGCCTGCAATGCACAGGCACCTAGCAAGCAGATGATTATGGGTATATCAAAAGAAATGTTTGCATTCCCTCTATATTCATTCACCAGTTCAAATACAGCTTCACATTGCTGCGATTTGACGTAACCAGTAAACAAAGCTGTCCACACGATAGAATTCTTTTCATTTAGAGAATCAAAAAGCCTCTGTGCTTCAGACATGTTACCTTGAGATGAATGACTCACGATCATAGAAGTTGTCAAAAAGGAGTTCTCGCATTCAATCGTCGCATAAACTAAGTCCGCATATTTCATATTTCCACACTTGCAGTAAACATCCACCAAGGCACTCTTAACAAAGAGATTTGATATCACTCCTTCTCTCAAAACCCAAGCATGAATCTCCCTTCCAAGCTTTGGATTCCGCATGCTGGAGCAAGCATTCAGAACACTAGCGAATGTGTGCTCATTCCACCCAAATCCACTGTCCCTCATTTTCATAAAGAAATTCAAGGACTCCTCCTCAAGACCGTTCTGTGCATAGCCAGAAATCAAAGTATTCCAAGACACTGTATCATTTTACTCGGGCAATCTCTGGAACAGATCTAAAGCCATTTCCATCTTACCTTCCCTACAACAAGCAGCCATCATCGTATTCTTGGAAACCAAATCGACCTCCACCTTTGATTCACAGAACCCTCTGTACGCTTCTCTGAAAGTCCCACATTTAGAGTACATGTCAATTAAGGAGCTCATGACATACCCATCCGTATCATTCCCCGTCCTCACCATATAAGCATGCAACTGTGTCCCATAACACTCCACACGTAACTTCGCCACCAAGTTTAGCATCGCCGACAAAGTAAACTCATCGAACTTAAGACGATCACAAATCGACTGCATCTCATCAAACCATTCGAGTGCATTGCTCTCGCGTCCTTCGATGGTCACGTAACCGGTCAGCATCGAATTATAAGTTACCAAGTCCCTGTCGGTGGCGGAGTCGAACAACGCCCTAGCTCGGGTCAAGTCCCGAGCTTTTACGTAAGCTGAAATCAGGGCGTTCCAGGAGTACACGTTCCGCTGGGGCATTTCGTCGAACAGCTTGTGGGCTTCTCGCAAGAGGCCATTCTAGGAGTAGAGGCGGATGAGCTGGTTGACAAGAAAGTGCTGGGGACGAAGCTGGACTTAACTGCTCTTGCTTGGTAGACTAGACTGTTGGAGAAAACTCCTTTATTGTATTAAAGTTGACAAAACATTTCCAAAAAGTCTAGTCTGAAGACTTCCAGACTTTAGTGTCAAAGTTTGAAGACTGCCAGACTTTAGGTTCAAAGTTTACTCACACTGACAGTTTCTAGACTGAAGAATGAAGACTTATCCAGATGCGGGATTATCTTTATTTCTTCAAGGATTCGATTCGTATGTCTTACGGATATCCTTATAGCTGGATATATCACCTATATGATTGATTATCCTGATTAAAATCAATTCCGACAATCAAATCTTTTGGAAGATAAGCAAACTTGGAAAGTTCTACTTGTGGAAACCAAGATCCTGATTGTATGGGCGAATAGAATTGACGGGCTTTCACCTCAATCTTCAAATGACTCGAGATCTCCTTGATTGATTCTGTCCAACGGGTAAATTGGAAGAATTCCTTTGGAAAGTGCCAATGGTTGTGATGGCATGAAGGAGTATTTAAGGCCGATTCTCTAGTTGTTCGATAGAGAGTGTGAAAGAAAAATTTCAAAATTTGAAGCTTCCTAGTTTCTTGCTATTTCATTTAGTGAGCTCAAAGTTGTTTATAAAAGAGAGAAACTCATAGTGAGACTTTGTGAGAGACTAGTAAAGTCTTTTCATTGTGAAGTCGAGATCGTCAAGTTGTAAAATCTCTTTTGAATTCTTAGTGGAATCCAGCCAATAGGCTGTCAACTCGGGAGAGTGGACGTAGGCTTTATTTAAGCCGAACCACTATAAACCTTCTGTTCTTAATTCTCTTCCCTTAACTCATTATTTGATTCGTAGCTTCGATTAACTGTTTAAGTATAAACTCCTTTATTTTGTTCAAAGCTTTATTTAATCGCTAAAGTCTGAATTCATCTGTGTTCTTCTAAAGACGATTATTTTATTGACTTTACGAAAATTTTTATTCACACCTATTCACCCCCTCCATGTGTTGTTACTAGCTCTTTCATAGACCATCTTTCAAGGACCTCATTTACATGTTCGTGTCAGGTGTTACATGGGACCGGATGGGAAGAAGGAACTCATCGCTGCTCAAACAACCTTCGTTCCTTCCGGCTTCTAAGACAATAACAAAAGACTCGGGCTCGTGACAGAGAGCAGATTTTAGTGACGAGCAGATTTCAGTGATGAGAGAGAGAGAGAGAGAGAGAGAGAGAGAGAGAGAGAGGAATCGGTGTCAGTGTCAACAGCCAAATCCTGGGCTGTCAGAAGTTGGTAATAAAACAACAGATGTTGAATTTTGCTTTTGCCGGTTTATCATGTCCTTAAAAGACCGTCAATCTCTCCTTCTATTCTCGATTTTGCAATCTTTTAAAATTCTCATTTTTTTTCCTCTTAATTTTCACTTCAATATGATTCTTTTCGAAGCTCTCACATTAATCTTTGACCTAGAAAAAGAAAAGTTCTCATTTTAATGTAGTATTCTTTATTCATCTTTTTTTTTTTAAATCTTAATGATAATTATTAATTAAACGTAAGAAACAAGTAAATTTCAGGGTTAATAGAGGTAATCTTTCCTTTTGTGATATCTTTATATAACTAATTCAATTTGAGGGCAATCGGGTATTTAACACAAATCTGAAGGGAAAATTGCGTTTTACAGCCTTAAATGTCATGTGCATGACATGTATAGCTATAAACTTAATGGAAGTTGATGACGGGAAAATAATAAATTTTTGATGTGGTAAAATACAATCTTCACAATTTTAGGTTTAATGTGTATCATTCCATGGTTCAGAAAATAAAAAGCAAATTTCAAAAAATAAATCTTGCAAGTAGGTATAGTATGTTGGGTCTTATCAACGAGAGCTCCCATGTGTCACAAACACGACACTCATTTCATGCGTTAATGCGATATTTTATGTGATTAGCCTTTTAGCCGTGTCACTCATGCTCTCGCCCATATTTTCTGCTCATTTTCTCGTGTTTCACTCTTTCACAAGACCTGCAAGTTCACGCAAACTTTGCTCGGCTACCGACTTGAGTACCTCACACGCTTACCCAAGAGAAAGATGCTTCCCTAGTCAAGGGATTCGAGGATTTGAAGGATAATTACAAATGTTTAGTAATTGTGACATCCCGATTTTTGGGTTCTGATTTCAATTAGATAAATTGGGCATTTCATCGACGTGGCTAGAGTGTTTTTCTTTGAGTTGGCCACTCACGAGATAACTAGACTAGTTGGGTAAGCTATTAAGGACTCTAAGACAAATAGACTTGAGAATTTGACCAGGAATCGACTTCTCGACCGTGCTTATCTTTAGAGGTCATTGCGGCACAGTATAAAATTGATTTGAAATCAGAGATAGGCTGGTTCGACAGAGATATTTGGCCAATCGTGAGTGACACCACTAAATTGGAAAATTCTCGTCGACCGGCACTAGACTGATTTTCTTATTGTTTTGGTACCCTGTGTCCGTATTTGAATCCTCGAGATTTTCACGACAACCAAGAGTCGCCAATGGGTCGAGTGGGTTCAACGTGGCTCGAAGAAAATCGACCACGGGTCATTTGTCCTAAAAAGTTTTGAAAACTACCCGGTAGCCTAGGTCACACTCAAAACGCGTCTGAGTGAAATTAACCTCCAATCTAAGTCCGATTTCAGAAATTGAAAGTTCTATCATGTTACAGGTCATTTAAGGAACGTCGACTCAATCTCAGAATATTTTTCTGACAACCGAGACTTTCTGGGAAAAAGTTGAGTTAGGACCGTTTTTAATCGGGTTTTACAGAGGACCGTTTTTATTGTGTAATTGGGATGCAATTGGGCTATATTGGTAAGGAAAAATATCAATTTGGTTGATGAGGTGTTGAATGATTTAATGTTGGTCAATTTGATTTAATTCAAGTGGGATTAAGGTTCAATTGGAAGGAAAAACCTAGCAAAATTCGTATGCCACTCATACCCCCACACTTTGGCCTACCTAAATGCTTCTAGAAGGGGTATATTTGTCAAGAAATGGTGAGTGGAATGTGACATCATATGGGGTCATGGTGGGCCAAGTGTGATGACCTAAGAGAGAGAGTGTGTGAGAGGAAAAGAAAAGAAAATGGATTTTTCTTCCTCCCCTCTTTCTCTTTCCCCCCATCGACCGAACTCCCCCCCCTTTCTTCTTCTTTGGTTGCTTGGCACCATGGAAGCCGAAGATCGAGCTGCCGTCGCCGCCTCACGCCGCCTCACCGCCGTTTGCCTCACCCTGCTGCGCGTTGCCCGCGTGCTCCGCCGCTCGCCGGTTGCCCTCCGCGCGGCTCGGCCTCCTTCTCGCCCGGCTTGCTTCCGGCTGCTGTCCCGCTCTGTTTTGGCCAGCATAGGCCATGGTTCGGCCACCTCCAGCCACCGTGCGCCGCCACCTCGACCCACCGGAGCCCCCTTGCCCTCCGCCGGCCTTGCCTCGCCCTCGCAGCCCCTATTTCGGCCTCAACCAGCAACGCACAAAGAGCAGAAAAATGGGTATGGCAGCGACGTCGTGGCCCGTTTTGGCCGCCTTCCCGAGCCCGGATGCTCGGCCCGCTTTGGGGAAAGTCGATCCTCGCATCGTTGCCGTCGTTTTGAGTGGGTTTTATTCTCTAACGCCTTCTTAGTTTGCTAATTACGCTTAAAGGTTGATTAGTGTTAGTTAAGTATAATTAGGTCGTTGGATTAGAGTGGATTAGTGTTTATTAGTTGATTTCATGGCATATTAGTTAGATGACTTGTGTGATTAACTAATGCATTGCCTATAGTATTTATTGGATGCTTCTTGGGATTTTTCCCGGCCCTTATCGGGTGTTAATTTAGCAATTTGGGCCTAAGTGGGAATTTTGGCATTTAAATATTAATTTTCGGAATTAAATTATTTAGTTATTTATTTTCTGAAAATTCAACTGGGTTGGCCAGCGACCGAGATTTTATGATGATGATCGTGATGCAGTCCGGTTATTTAATTGAGCTTTATATTTCGCTGAATTGAATTTATGGTAATTATATATTTAATTCTCGAAATTAATTATTTAATTATTTATTTTCCGAAAATTCAAGTGTGATGGCCAGCGACCGGAATATTACGTTGATGACAGTGGTGAAGTTCGTTTATTTAATTGGGCTTTATTTTGAGCTAAATTGAATTTATAATATGTATTATTTAATTTTCGAAATTAATTATTTTTCGGAAATTAAGGCTGAGATGGTCAACGACCGGAATTTCGTGCTGATTGTCGTGGTGCAGTCCGTTTATTTATTTGAGCTTTACTTAGTGCTAAAATAAATTATGAGATGCAATATTGTTGGCCATAGTTGAGAGGGTCGGGTGGGATTGTAAAGCCACTAAATCTTGAGAGGGTCGGGTGGGACCGTAAAGCCGCTAGATCTTGAGAGGGTCGGGTGGGACCATAAAGCCACTAAATGTTGAGAGGGTCGGGTGGGACCATAAAGCCACTAGATCTTGAGAGGGTCGGGTGGGACCGTAAAGCCACTAGATCTTGAGAGGGTCGGGTGGGACCGTAAAGCCACTGATCTTGAGAGGGTCGAGTGGGACCATAAAGCCACTAGACTTTGAAAGGGTCGGGTGGGACCATGAAGCCACTAGATCTGAAAATTGCTTGGTATGAGATGAATGACCTAGAAACGGTCCGACTGACATGTAATCGACTAAGTCGATTGATCGATGATCCGATCTGGGTGTGATTTATTGTGATTGATCATTGCTTGAGTCTGATGTTGTGAATTGATGGATTGGATTGAAATGACCGTGAGTGGTCTTGTTGGTGTGAAATCGACTAGGTCGATTTGATTGATGCTTTGATCAGTGATGGGATTGCTTGGGTGCCTATTTTGATATGTGCTAATATGCGGGTGGAACCGAGGCCAAGGTAAGCCCTCGACTCGTGTTGTGCATAGGCAGCCCTAGGGTGTATTGGTTTACTAATCGGGTCTTAGGGGTAGAACTTGCCGAGACGTAGTCTCATTGGTTATTGAATAACCATTTCAGTCCCTAGATTCAGGTAGACTTGGATTTTGAAGATCTCGGAAGTTCGGGCAGTCTGCTGAAGGTTCCGGTGGGAGTGTGGAGAATGATGAAGAGAAGGATGTGGACCCGAACTCCCTAATTGTTTGTAGACCTTGTTTTTATCGGGCTTGTATATGTTCATAAGGGTGTCGGTTTTCTGGTTCATATTTCTAGTCCTACTTGTATATCCCATTGCTTTATTGTCTGGGATTTTTATAACTGCTTCCGCTTGTGCATTAAAAAGAAAAGGGTCGGCGATATGTAGTCCTGGGATATCGCATTTCTAAATCGACCAAAGCTGAAGGATGGTCATGTGATCGAGGGTCGGGGCGTGACATCCCCTTTTTGTGGTATCAGAGCAATGGTTAGGTATTAGAGTGATAAGGAGCGATGATCTTTGGGATAGTAGTGGGAAGGTCTTTAAATTCATGACTGGTGCATGTCTTTGATAGTTGATTGGTAGAATTGTTTGTTGTGTTTGAATCGCTTGCTTTTAATTATTGTGGATTCGGAAGGCAAAGTGTTGACTTTGGCCAGCTTGAGCGTGAGAGTGCCACCGTAAGTTGGTACGAGTGTAGCAGTGTTGATTGATCCTAAGTCTGATAAGATCAATCTGTTGCAAGTGTTCCTTGGGATCTGGATGAGCCAGTAAGATCAGAATCAAATTGTTGTTGTTGCTACCTCTGTTGAGGTCTAACCTGGAAGGATAATTGGAGAATAGATTTTGATATCTGAATCAAGATTCAGTGCAAGCAGATTTGGAATTCGGTCAGGGTGAAGACTGTTGTTGAGGGAAGGGTATTCGTTCCACACAATAGAAATGGTGGAATAGTCAGGTCAGCATTTAGAAAAGTGAAACATGTTGTTCCGTGGAATACGGTATGGATTAGTCTCGTGTATTTTGAAAATAAGAAATTGGGGTAAGTATCGCCAGAACGGACAATGATTTATGGGATATCTGCATGAATAGATGGAATCTCGACAATGGTTACTGCTGTCACCGTTGATAGGACAGGTTAGAAGGAGTGCACCATAGAACGCATTGTGGGATTTTTGGGATAAGTCTTTGGTACAAGAAACAGTGCATGCTGGCACTTGACAGGAGGAAGAATCACAAGGTAAGTGCCAAAAGTATGGAGGTGATACATGGATTAATCTTGTGTCTGAGAATGGCTAAAATGTGCTATGATGGTAGTTAGCACGGCTGTCAGGTGAAAAACTATCAGTGTAAGTCCAAGGGAACATTGATACCGATATCGCAGATAAGACGCCATTAGGATGGCAAAAAGGAACAGGAACGGAATTGACCATGCTTTATTCAATGGAAGAATGTTTTGAAGTGATTTCATCAGAATGGTGCCAGAGAAGGTTGGGAATACACTTGTGGAATTTCAGTTGTTTGTTAAGGTTGTAAGAAAAGGATCTCTGACTAAAGCTGCACTTGATTGGCCGTTGGTGTATAACTTTATCGCCGAGTGTGAAAAGAATTAATTATTGGAACATCTTGTGATGATAAATTGTCATGGTGGAGTAACCCAACTTATTTCAGGAGCAGGTAGAAGCGCCAAGTTTTATTGAGAGTTGGGAAGGGTCTTCGACTTCTTTAATCTCGTCACTTGAGGCAATCCGTTTGTTGACGGAGGTTGCCTAGGTTACTTACCGATGGTAAAAAAAAAAAAAAAGATAGATTGAAGAATTGAAAATTTAGGACTCCTCAATAGTCCAAGAATTCCTGGAAGTGTTGCCAGAAGGATGGTCAGATCGTTGCCAGAGAAAGAGATATAATTACGTACGAGCTAGCATCTGGAACAGAACCATTCTCTAAAGTTTCTTACCGGTTGTTGTTGTCTAAATTGTTAAAACCAATGGTGTAGATGTGAGGATTGAGGGATGAGGAATTCATGCATGTCGATGCATTACCTAAGGGAAACATTAGCCTCATAGTGAGAAAGAAAGAAAGATGGTTCGTTGCAATTATGCATCAACTATAGTTGACTCAATTAGGTGACAATCAATGACAAGTGTTTATTATTGAAGATCAATGACTGGTGTGACTAGTTATAAAGAGTGTAGATGTTTTAAAGGTCGACTTGAGACAGGGCATCATCAGTTGAGGATCAGAAAGAAGTGTATATTGAATTCAATATTTAATACATGAGATGGCTTTTACGAGAGTATTAGAAGGCCGGTTGGACTAGTAAGCACCCTAACGGCTTTTATAGATTTGTTGAACCGAGTAATTGGGGAGTTTTGAGGAGCATGAGAGCTGTATGAGGATGGTACTTCAGACCCTAAAGACTCATGAATTGGAGACTAAGTTAGCAAATGCGAGTTTTGGTTAATTCGTATCGCGTTCCTAAGTCACGAGATTTCAGGTGAAGGAATCTTCGTGGACTAGCCAAGATCGAATCAGTTGTTAATGGACCGAAATCGACAATAATGTCAGAGATCAGAAGCCGTGGGAATTGGACAGATTACTACAGAATGTTCGTGAGAGAATTTTTAGCATCAATATCATCACGGGCTTGACCTCTTAAGAAAGAAGAGAAATTCATCAGCATAGACAAGTACGAGGATAGTTTTCAGAGCTTAAGTAAGAACAGGCTACCGCACACGTGTTAAACTTTTTCAGTTGGCTTTGGAAAGCATGAAATCTGTAGTGACGTGTCTAGAAGACTGGGTACGTATTGATACGACATGAGAAGATTGTTGCATAATCGTTCCGTCAGTTGAGACCCAATAAGTGGAAGATGAAATGGTGTTGTGAATTAGAATTTTGGCAGGACTATAATAGTGATATCATATATCACCTTGGGGGATACGAAATGAGTCATTAATGTGTTGAGCTGAGAGTCTTCAATTGTGCATAGATTGATTAAAGTGTGGACTTTACTTGAAAAGAGTTTGAAATTTGGTTCTCAAATGGAGGTAAACTACCTTTTGAATTTTATAGCCGCCCTCAAAATTGAACCATATGTTCAGGTTAGAATCAGTGCCAAATTGACAGACAAAGATTTTCAGAAGATCTTATAAGAGGATACTGGTAAGAAAGAATCTGACTGTAAGACTTCTAAGGATGGAACGTTCGGGTTCCATGAGGGATTGTATGCACTGAACAGTGTAGCACTCAGGGAAAAGATCTTGTCAGAAATTCACCATAGTATTGCAGTTTTTGGCTAGACAGTGCAAGTAGATCAGAATCGGCGTCAACTAGACTAGTAGGTTGGTATGAAGATAGATACCGCCAGGCAGGTTACAAGTGTCAGAGTTGTCAGTAAGTGGAAGCCCGGTAATGCAAATCAAGAGAACTTTTATCATCACTTGAGAGTCCCAAGTGGGAATGTAAATATATCACAATGAAACATTGTGTCAGACTCGCTAAGGAGTCGAGAGAGGACGGATACCATTTGAGGATAGTGGTCGATCGATAGTTGGAGTCGGTCCACTTTGGTATAGTATGAACAGATCTTGTTTGGAATGGGTATATCGAAGTGTGTATGTATCAGATAATTCACTGGCATGGAGTGCTAAGGATGAATTGTATTGAGAACCTAGATCAGAGGTTACAAGTTTGGCAAAGTTTTCAGAGGGTTCTTCCTTAAGCAGTGCATAGCAGAGTGTACAGAATTCCAGTGGTGAAAAGAAAGTGAAGAAAGAACACAGGCTAGAGTAAGCTCAGTAATCAGGGATTGCAGTGGTCAGATCAGTGTCATATGTGAGAAGCTCAGTTTAGTTGTTGGTTCAGAAAGAGCAGATTTTGTGTACCAAGATGGTCTCCTTGATCAAAGTGGTTGGACAATGCCACGAGATTGAAGGATTAGTGTGGGAAAAAGTGAGACTCGATGAGACGACAACACCCCACCTTTTATTAAGGATTGGTAAAGGTTTAAATTTCGAGGATGAAATTTTTATAAGAGGGGAAGAGTTGTGACATCCCAATTTTTGGGTTTTGATTTCGATTAGATAAATTAGGCATTTCATCGACGTGGCTACAGTGTTTTTCTCTGAGTTGGCCACTCACGAGATAACTAGACTAGTTGGGTAAGCTATTAAGGACTCTAAGACAAATAGACTTGAGAATTTGACCAAGAATCGACTTCTCGACCGTGCTCATCTTTAGAGGTCATTGCGGCACAGTATAAAATCGATTTGAAATCAGAGATAGGCTGGTTCGACAGAGATATTTGGCCAATCGTGGGTGACACCACTAAATTGGAAAATTCTCGTCAACCGGCACTAGACTGATTTTCTTATTGTTTTGGTACCCTATGTCCGTATTTGAATCCTTGAGATTTTCACGACAACCAAAAGTCGCCAATGGGTCGAGTGGGTTCAACGTGGCTTGAAGAAAATCGACCACGGGTCATTTGTCCTAAAAAGTTTTGAAAACTACCCGGTAGCCTAGGTCACACTCAAAACGCGTCTGAGTGAAATTAACCGCCAATCTAAGTCCGATTTCAGAAATTGAAAGTTCTATCATGTTACAGGTCATTTAAGGAACGTCGACTCAGTCTCAGAATATTTTTCTGACAACCGAGACTTTCTGGGAAAAAGTTGAGTTAGGACCGTTTTTAATCGGGTTTTACAGAGGACCGTTTTTATTGTGTAATTGGAATGCAATTGGGCTATATTGGTAAGGAAAAATATCAATTTGGTTGATGAGGTGTTGAATGATTTAATGTTGTTCTATTTGATTTAATTCAAGTGGGATTAAGGTTCAATTGGAAGGAAAAACCTAGCAAAATTCGTATGCCACTCATACCCCCACACTTTGGCCTACCTAAATGCTTCTAGAAGGGGTATATTTGTCAAGAAATGGTGAGTGGAATGTGACATCATATGGGGTCATGGTGGGCCAAGTGTGATGACCTAAGAGAGAGAGTGTGTGAGAGGAAAAGAAAAGAAAATGGATTTTTCTTCCTCCCCTCTTTCTCTTTCCCCCCATCGACCGAACTCCCCCCCCTTCTTCTTCTTCGGTTGCTTGGCACCATGGAAGCTGAAGATCGAGCTGCCGTCGCCGCCTCACGCCGCCCCGCAGCCATTCGCCTCACCCCGCCCGCGCGTCGCCCGCGTGCTCCGCCGCTCGCCGGTTGCCCTCCGCGCAGCTCGGCCTCCTTCTCGCCCAGCTTGCTGTTCCAAAGCTGCTGTCCGGCTCTGTTTTGGCCAGCATAGGCCACGATTCGGCCACCTCCGGCCACCGTGCGCCGCCACCTCGACCCACCGGAGCCCCTTCGCCCTCCGCCGGCCTTGCCTCGCCCTCTCAGCCCCTATTTCGGCCTCAACCAGCAACGCACAGAGAGTAGAAAAATGTGTATGGCAGCGACGTCGTGGCCCGTTTTGGCCGCCTTCCCGAGCCCGGATGCTCGGCCCGCTTTGGGGAAAGTCGATCCTCGCATTGTTGCCGTCGTTTTGAGTGGGTTTTATTCTCTAACGCCTTCTTAGTTTGCTAATTACGCTTAAAGGTTGATTAATGTTAGTTAAGTATAATTAGGTCGTTGGATTAGAGTGGATTAGTGTTTATTAGTTGATTTCATGGCATATTAGTTAGATGACTTGTGTGATTAACTAATGCATTGCCTATAATATTTATTGGATGCTTCTTGGGATTTTTCCGGCCCTTATCGGGTGTTAATTTAGCAATTTGGGCCTAAGTGGGAATTTTGGCATTTAAATATTAATTTTCGGAATTAAATTATTTAGTTATTTATTTTCTGAAAATTCAACTGGGTTGGCCAGTGACCGGGATTTTATGCTGATGATCGTGATGCAGTCCGTTTATTTAATTGAGCTTTATATTTCGCTGAATTGAATTTATGGTAATTATATATTTAATTCTCGAAATTAATTATTTAATTATTTACTTTCCGAAAATTCAAGTGTGATGGCCAGGGACCGGAATATTACGCTGATGACAGTGGTGAAGTCCGTCTATTTAATTGGGCTTTATTTTGAGCTAAATTGAATTTATAATATTTGTTATTTAATTTTCGAAATTAATTATTTTTCGGAAATTAAGGCTGAGATGGCCGATGATCGGAATTTCGTGCTGATTGTCGTGGTGCAGTCCGTTTATTTATTTGAGCTTTACTTAGTGCTAAAATAAATTATGAGGTGCAATATTGTTGGCCATAGTTGAGAGGGTCGGGTGGGACCGTAAAGCCACTAAATCTTGAGAGGGTCGGGTGGGACCGTAAAGCCACTAGATCTTGAGAGGGTCGGGTGGGACCATAAAGCCACTAAATCTTGAGAGGGTCGGGTGGGACCGTAAAGCCACTAGATCTTGAGAGGGTCGGGTGGGACCATAAAGCCATTAAATCTTGAGAGGGTCGGGTGGGACCGTAAAGCCACTGATCTTGAGAGGGTCGGGTGGGACCGTAAAGCCACTAGACTTTGAAAGGGTCGGGTGGGACCATGAAGCCACTAGATCTGAAAATTGCTTGGTATGAGATGAATGACCTAGAAACGGTCCGATTGACATGTAATCGACTAAGTCGATTGATCGATGATCCGATCTGAGTGTGATTTAATGTGATTGATCATTGCTTGAGTTTGATGTTGTGAATTGATGGATTGGATTGAAATGACCGTGAGTGGTCTTGTTGGTGTGAAATCGACTAGGTCGATTTGATCGATGCTTTGATCAGTGATGGGATTGCTTGGGTGCCTATTTTGATATGTGCTAATATGCAGGTGGAAACTGAGGCCAAGGTAAGCCCTCTGACTCGTGTTGTGCATAGGCAGCCCTAGGGTGTATTGGTTTACTAATCGGGTCTTAGGGGTAGAAGTTGCTGAGACGTAGTCTCATTGATTATTGAATAACCATTTCAGTCCCTAGATTCGGTAGACTTGGATTTTGAAGATCTCGGAAGTTCGGGCGATCTGCTGAAGGTTCCAAAGGGGGAGTGTGGAGAATGATGAAGAGAAGGACGTGGACCTGAACTCCCCTAATTGTTTGTAGACCTTGTTTTTATCGGGCTTGTATATGTTCATAAGGGTGTCGGTTTTCGGGTTCATATTTCTAGTCCTACTTGTATATCCCATTGCTTTATTGTCTGGGGATTTTTATAATTGCTTCCGCTTGTGCATTAAAAAGAAAAGGGTCGGCGATATGTAGTCCTGGGATATCGCATTTCTAAATTGACCAAAGCTGAAGGATGGTCACGTGATCGAGGGTCGGGGCGTGACAGTAATCATTCAACTATGCCCCAAACTAGTCCAGAAATTAGTCGAAATGGTTGTTCATTGATAGATATTGACTTTGCAAGTGAATGTGCACATCTCTTTGCTGAGTTAGAATGAGATTCATCTTCTACTCTCTCTAATCTTGTGCCACAGCCAGCAGAGAGTGGCTCTTTAGTTTAGTCTCAATCCAAAGTTTCCCCATCCCATTGTTACACGTTCAAAGGTTGAAATCTTGAAGCCAAACCTTAGATATGCTAATATTGCAATTTCATCTATCTCTCCCAAGCCACATGCTGTCCATTTAGCCTTAAAACACATTGATTGGACAGGCACCATGTTTGAGGAACTTCACAAAACACGGGAATTTGTTCCCTATCAACCCTCAATGAATATTGTTGGATGTAATTGGGTGTACAAAATAAAGTTACATGCAGATGATTCACAAATGATTCACTTGACCAACTGAAAGCCTGACTTGTTGCAAAAGGCTATCATCAAGAGGAGGGCATTCTCTTCCTAGAAACTTTAAGTCGGGTAATCAAACAAGCCACAATTTGCATTGTCCTATTTGTTTTCTACTGTTCAGAATTGAGAAATTTGCCAAGTAGATGTCAAGAACACGTTCTTACATGGCGATCTTGATGTTCCTACCTATATGGAACAATTACCAGGTTTTCGTGATTCATCTCGTCATGACCTTGTCTGCTTAATCCAACGTGCACTATATTGCCTTAAAGAATCTCCTAAGGCCTGGCTTGACAAGTTCAACGACTTTCTTTTCAAATATGGATTCCTTTGCAACACCGCTAATCCATCCCTATTTATTCATCATCATTGTGGTCATATTACAATTCTATTATTATATGTGGATGATAAAGTCCGCACTGGTGATTCCCCAAAATTACTGAACCATCTTGTGCATGCACTTGGTCAAGTGTTTTCCATGAAAGACCTTGGCGCTCTTGATTTTCTTGTGATTTGTTTTCGATCAATTTTCATGTAGATCAAATTGTTATCTTTTATTTTTAACTTCCACCATAACTATAGGTGGTGATATCTCTATTTTTACTATAGAACATATCAATGAAAAGTATGCTTTAGCAACTCAATTTTTTGTTTTCTTTAATAAGTCCAATTTTATGTTCAATTTATCATAAATCATTTTATACGGAAAGTATAGTTGCTGTTTTAAGCATTCTTAGTAAGTGGACCCAAAAAAAAAAAAGTGTCACGGAGGTCCCACTAACTTTGTTTGACCATTTTTACTTGAATGCAATATACTAGGATTATATGTAGATTTGGACAATTTACACACAGTAAAGGCTAAATTCGGTCTAGTGGAATGCATATTGTACATCAGACTTCTAGTTGCACTAGTATAACCTAATTGTAGTAAAGGTTGCCCAATATTTTTCATCAATTGAATTGATTCATCATATGATACATCTAACTCTTTAATTCTCAAATGTTCATATTTTTGAATATTTTTCTTCATAGTAGCCTTGACTTAAAGCATAACTCCCACTATGTTTGATCACTTTTGATGCCTAAAATTGTATCAATATATATAGTTTTTAACTTCATTTATGCCACGCATATTTGTACCAACTATCAACATATCATCTACAAGTAAGTAGATTATAAATCCACACTCTTAGGTACGCCTTGAATAAATGCACTTATTAGCACTGTTATGCTTAAATCCATATAATAATACCATTGAATCTATTTTCTCATGCCATTGTTTCAATGTTTGTTTTTGTCTATGCTCACGTTGCCATTCTCAACAAATTGCACATTACTTGTAACTTCTTTCACATAATTAACCTCATGATCCTAAGACCCTTCCTCAATTAGAATGTGTTTTTATCAAAATATCATCAGTTAGGTTCTCAATCATGTGGGAAAGTTTCTTTCATAATCATTTTAAGTTGAAGGCAATTTGAAAATAATTGCCGTAATTTGAAGAGGTTTAGAAACTTCAACCACAAAGTCTTTGAGTTTGACAACATATATATGAAGTTTCTCCATTTGCTTAGAGACAGATTTTTTATTAATCATGATAAATTCAAAATATTTAGTAATTATATCCATACTTTATTTGTTAGTATTGTATTTAGTTTCCAAGGCAGGCAAAATGATGTTGGGATTTGTGTAAGATCAAAATTTCATTTAGACAATCTTACAAAGTATTAAGAATTCTTCCTCGACACCTCCTTTCATCATCAATTGATTCTTTCAAAATGGTGCATCTTTGGAAACCATTGCCTCACTGAACGTTCTTGGATCTCCATCCAAATGAATTAACACGGACAACTTTATTCATAACATTTTCGTTATCTCCTTATACCAGGAGAGTTACAATGTCAGAATCAAAATCTTTTGTTTTCTTCATTCTTTGACTTCTCTTTGGCTCACTTGGAAATTCAAATAGTTTTCTTTTTCTTGATGAAGAATTACGTGCGTCAATTGTTGTTTGTGAATATACTAAGGTTGTCACGCCCTGAACCCCGAGTGCGTGCCCATCCCTCTCTGGTTGATAATATTTTGCGACTTTTTAGGACGAGTCGCCTACCCTTTTCGTTTTATTGCACATGTTGAAGCAAAAATAAATCCCCTGACAGTAATCATCTCGAGATAGAAAAGCAGGACAATAGATTCACAAACAAACATGCTTTTATAATCACATAGAGTCATGTACAAGGTCTATAACCAAAAGACTACAAAAACTGGCTTTCCAAAAAGAAGCGGTCCTAACTGACCTACACATCAGATCACCTCCTCTCAGCTCCATGTCCTCCACTCGACGACCTTAAAATTTTAACCCATGACGGGGTGAGATATAAATCTCAGCGAGTTCATGCTCTAAACCCCGATTAGGAGGGAAATACGCCCAGAGGCGTCCTAACCACTCAATCACACAATCATAGGGACTTACCTCGCCTCAGATTCACCCTGCAGGTTAGTACAGTTTATATCATAGATAGCCATACCAATATGAGCAACAGTTAAGCTCCAACAACTGGAACACCACACTCAATTCTCAAATCAGCACAAGGGGTCCTGATTATAGGGCCAAATCATTATGACACGTCCCATACCGTGCCACACAATTTTATCCCATAATCTGGCACATTTATTCCACTCAACATGCGTTCCAATTGGTAATTACGTCCACTCTAGGGTACGGCCTACTTAAGTTCGGCGGTCTATTGGCGTTGCCAGGCATCATCTCACCCCATTGAGCACGATTACATCTCTCAAAGACAACTTTCCCGAAGGAGTATAGGTCCAGCCTCTATTGCGACCCAAATCCTAATAAATTGGTATGCCATATAGGGTAATGTCCATCCAACACAGTTCGGGGATGGGTTCTTTTAATCAACACACGACCACTCAATCTTGGCTCAGGACACTATGCATTGCACTCAAATGCCTCAATTAAAAATAGTGATCCTGGCCTATTTTCTTTGTATTAAAAACACCCGGTGAAAATAGTCGTGTGTGGGTACACGGTGAAATTGGACTCGAAAAATTCATAACCTTCTTTTTAAAACCCCACTGGTTTATATAGTATATAAAACATTTTTCGGTGTTAAAACCTGACACCCGAGATTTTCTGAATAAATATCAAAATTTACAATTTTTGGAATAATTGACCCAATTTCCAATCGCATTCAATTTTCACAATTTAACACTCAATTGCAGAAATTAATCACACAATTGCAATCGGCACAAAATTTCGGTCACTGGCTATCTCGGCCTAATTTCCGGAAAATATTTAATAATTAAATAATTTCGAAAATTAATTAAATAAATACCTTAAATATTAAAAATGCTAACTTAGGCTAAATAATTCTAATCTAACCACCTATTGAACTAAATAAATTATTCTAAACATCCTAGCTATATAACAACATACTAACCTAATTGACTATAATCTCTAACCACCTAATTAAATAATCTAACTAACCTAATTTAACTAACTAAACTAATAATTAAACTAATTACACTTAAATAAATCTAAACACCCCTTAGACATCATTAGCCTACTAAAAAGAGTTTAGTGCATAAACTCACCGGTTTATTGCGGAAATCGGTTCACCGTGATGACGGCGTGATGGCGGCCAAACTTGTGCTCGCAATGACACCAATGGACTTGGACCGAGCCTAAAAATGGCCCAACAAATCTCAACCCAAATTGAGATTTGTTACGGAATTGGACTGGGCCTGAAGCGGGCTTCAAAACTGGGCTGGTTTGGGCTTCAGTTGAGCCACGGTTTGGGCCTGCTTTGCTGTCTTTAATGGACTGAACTAAACGGGCTTACTGCAGGTTTGGATCCAACTGAAGATGGGCTGAGACTTGAGTGGACTGAGCTTAGAACTTGGGCTTCAAATTGTGCTGGGCTGTTGGGCCGAATTTTTCCTGAGCTGAGGCGGACTTGAACGAGCTGGAGATGGCCACGCAAACTGGAGCTACTACGGGTGTGGCAGACGTCGCAGCTGAAGGGCAGCTGCACTCGGTGGAGCTTGCTCGCACAAGACACGAATGAAGGTGGCAGGATGCGGTCAACAAAAGAGAGCTCCGCTGGTGGACTTGGACGCGTGGAGGGTTTTGCTTCGGTTGAGACGTCGCGGAAGAAGACTCGCGGTCAACTGACCACTGAAGGAGACCGACCAGCTGTCTTTGTGAGTGGAGGAGACGCGTTTGAGGAGCTGCAGAGGTTGATCGACGATGCTGAAGGTTGACTGATCGAGCGGCAAAGATGGGGGAAGGAAAGCTTCGCTGGCGTGAGCTGCTTCTGTCGATTGGTGGTGCTGCAGCGTTGACTGGAGGAAGTAGCGAAATCGATGGAGCTGAGGGAGACTCGGTGGAGATGGACGAAGAGGAACGCTGATCGAAAGGGGGAAAGGCAGCTGGCGTTGAAGATTGTGGTGGACAGCTAACCGAAGGAAATAAATTGTGAATTGCTTCGATCGGTTGCTGCAGGATGAGGGAAGACGTGAAGGGGCTGAACTCTTCAAAGGCGGTGAAGGAGGGGAGAGGTAAAAAAGTCAAGAAACATTAGCCATCCAATTAAATGCAATGTCCCCCTAATACTTTCTCCACATTATAATCCCATCATTTATCCAAATAGATACCAAAATACAGCCCTTAGTCCAAGTTCCGAATTTCCTCAACTTCGGGTTCAATTCTTCCCGAAATTCTCCAATTTTTATTTTTTTTTGGTTGGAAATGATAAGTATTTTCATTCATGAAATACAAGACTTACAAGAAGATAATAGGTAAGTTTCCGAACATAAAAGCTCCAAAGGGCTGGAGGAGGAAATGATTGCCAATTTTGAGATAATAAATTGGTTCTGTGCAGTTTCGCAAGCATGTCAGCAGCTTTGTTGGCTTCACGTGGGTAGTAGATTAGCTTTAGCGATGGTGAACAAGATAGAATGCTTTTACATTGCTCAATGATGGGCTTCTCCTTCCAAGGAGTCTCGGCCCAGCCCAAGATACTTTGCTGTGCAGTTAGACAGTCAGTTTCGCAATCCACTTCTCTTCGTTGTACTTGGCCAAGTTCGACTTCTCCCACGTGCATCACTTCTCTGAATTGGAGAAACTCCAAGCCGTGTAAAATTGCTAGGGTTTCGATCTGAAGAGGGGTTGAAGCGTGGACTTGTCACGCGAAGCCATCGATCACTTGCCCTTCGTGATTTTGCAAGATGCCGGCAACTGATCCGACTTGTTCGCTTGGGATCCATGAGCCGTCAACATTTAGCTTTAACGATCCTTCCTCCGGCGGTCTCCATTGTCTCAGTAAGTGCAAGTCGGGTTTTTGCATGGCCACTTTGTTATTCTGCCATCTACTGAAATTCTGGAGGCGTGCTTGCGCCAGGTCAACGATGGTGCTTGGATCAGGTTTCTGTGCTCTGAAAATCAAGTTATTGCGGCCTTTCCATATAAACCAGAGGACCATCGCAACGAACTCCTTCTCGGGTAGGTCCCTTTTGCCTTCGAAACTTTCCATCAGCCATTTGTCAAAACGGGAAATGCTGTTAGGTTCACATTTGAGTCTAACCCGTGGATCTGTCCATATTTGCTTGGTCCATTTGCAGAGAAGAAACAGGTGCTCGGTGGTTTCCAGATGTTTGTTGTAGAGCTTGCATATGGGATCAGGTACTACCTTTCGTTTATATAGGTTCTCTCTTGTCGGGACTGCATTATGACAAACACTCCATAGAAATATGCGCATCTTTGGGGGGATAGTTAAATTCCATAGTTTCATCCACAGGGTTCGGGGGGGCTGAAATGAGGTTGATGTAGTGTGTTGTTCTATTTCTGTGGTGTATGCGCATACTTTGTTGTAACCGCTTTTCACCGTATACTGTCCCGACCTGTTGCCTTGCCATACTAGAGTATCTTCCTGCTGGTTTGGACTTATAGGGATAGAAAGGATTTCATTTGCTATTCTGTTATCAAAGAGTTGCTTCACCTCTGTTTCTTTCCATCCCCTGTTTTCATTGTATATTAGTTCAGATACTGTTGTGGGGTCGTTTCTATTTGCCGGGCCACCTATTACACCAAATTCCAGCCATTTATCCTCCCGAATTCTGATTTGCTTGCCGTCACCTACTCGCCATTGTACCTCCTTTTCAATAGCTTCTCGCCCCACCAGAATGCTTTGCCAACCCCATGATGGACGCTGCCCTTTTCCTGTCTTCCACATATCTCCGTTTGGAAAATAAACACCTTTAAGGATTCTGCTCCATAAGGCTGTGGGGGATTGAGATAACCTCCAGGCTTGTTTGCCCAGCATTGCTTTGTTAAAATGTATTAAATCTCTGAAGCCAAGCCCCCCTTCATCCTTTCTCCTTTTCAAAACTTCCCATTTTTTCCAATGCAGTCCTCTGCTTGTTTCATTTTGCTTCCACCAGAAGACAACGATTCTTCTTTCAATTGATTTGCATATTGAAATAGGAATTTTGAATATTGACATGGCATATTGAGGAAGTGCTTGTACTACACTTTTGATCAGCGTTTCTTTACCTGCTTTGGACATAAGTATTTCTTTCCAGCCCTCCATCTTCATGTTTACTCTAGCGAAAATCCAGGCGAACATCTCTTTTTTTGACCTGCCCCAATCTGTTGGGATGCCAAGATATTTTCCTGTCTTTTCTATGATTGGGACTCTAAGTTCTTGTGCCAAATTTCTCTGTAGAATCAAAGGGCAGCCTCTATTGAAATTTACACTTGACTTGTTTAGGTTTATTGTTTGACCTGTGGCAAAACAATACTGATTGAGGGTAGTTGCTAGGTTTTGACACTCGGATATGGTCTCATCCAAGAAGAAGATAGAGTCATCAGCGAAAAGTAGATGTGATAGAGTAGGGCAATGTGAATTTAGAGTAATTCCTTTTAGACTCCCATCTGCCATAGCCTTATGCATCAACCATGATAGGACATTCGACACAAGGATAAATAAATAAGGTGATAGAGGATCACCTTGCCTTAATCCCCTTGATGGTGTGAAGTATGGCATAGGCTCTCCATTTACTTTCACACTGAAAGTTACAGTTGAAACACATTGCATGATCATCCCTACCCACCTTGTGTGAAATCCCATTTGCAGCAAACATTCCTTCAAAAAGTCCCACTCCACTTTGTCATATGCTTTTTGCATATCTAATTTCAAAATGGCTTGAAACTTCTTTGTTCTCTTCTTAACTCTGAGCTGATGTATAACTTCCTGAACTATGAAAATGTTGTCTTGAATTTGCCTCCCTTGCACAAAGGCTCTTTGTTTGGAAGTAATAATTTCTGGGAGCCATCTTTTTAATCTATTCGCCAACACTTTAGCCATGATTTTGTAACTGAAATTACATAGGCTAATAGGTCTGAATTGGGTTATGCATTCTGGGTTTTTCACTTTCGGGATGAGGGAAATATGCGTTTGGTTTAGGGAAGGGTCGAAGGTACCTGTCTCAAAGAAACTCTGTACTAGTTGAAAAACTTCATTCTTTAGTTCCTCCCAATAATGCTAATAAAATTGCCCGTTTAACCCATCGGGACCCGGAGCTTTGAGGGCACCCATTTGAAACACCGCTTCTTCAACTTCTTCAATTGTTAATTTTTCCATCAATTGTGTGTTCATTGCCTCATTTACTGGACTGGGACACTGATCTAGGACCGGCTGGAAGTTCCTCGGGCCCATAGTTTCATAAAGTGTTTGATAAAATTCCATGATTTTTTGCTTGAGCATATACGGTTCCCTACACCAAGTGTCGTCGTTTATCTTCAGCATGGTTATTTTGTTTCTCTGCCTTCTCTGCACTGTGGTGGCATGAAAATACTTCGTGTTTTTGTCTCCCCATCTCAGCCAATTGATGCGCGCTCTAAGCCCCCAATACTTTTCCTCCTGTCGCCATAAATTTTCAATTTGATCCACTACCTGCGGGTGTTCCTCCTTGCTATAACTTTCTGGATGTTTATTTGTTAGGGCTGTTAACTTCCATTTTAACTCTTTTATGCGAGAGGCTACATTCGGGAACTTGTTTTTGCTCCAATTGTCAAGTTGTTGAGAGACATCATGCACTTTAGCTGAGAAGCTATGTTCATTACCTAGATTTCCTGCCCATGTTTGCTTTATGATCTCCCTGCATTCTGCTTCTTCCACCCAATAAGCTTTGAATCTGAATTGTCTTTTTCTTTTCTGTCTTTCAGGGTGCAACAGGAGAAGGAGGGGGCTGTGGTCTGAACCAACAGCTGCATCTGGGAAGGTTACTCACTAATCCATGGTACATAGAGCTCGATCGAGCCTCTCTTTAACCAAATCCTCGCCGGTTCTGTTGTTAGCCCATGTATAGGCACATCCTTTACTATCGATGTCCAGTAGGGAACATTCATTCAGAAAGTCTCGGAAAGCTGCCATTCGATAGTAATCTACTGCCCTTTTTCCTACCTTCTCCCAACCATATAATATTTCATTGAAATCCCCTAACCAAATCCATGGAAGTGTGTTTTGTGCCTGGATTTCCTTTAATTGATGCCATAAGAGTAGTCGCTCCCCGTAATTGGTAGGAGCATAGATAAAAGTTATACGCATATTGCAGCCTTTTGTTGGGTCATAACATTCGACATCAATGAAGGCTTTGTTGCTGGAAATCACTCTTAGCTCCACTTCTTCATTCCACATTAGTGCTAATCCTCCTGCAATCCCTTCCGGATTCTATATAATGTTATTTGGGAATTTTAAGCGTTTGATAACGCCTTTAATCATCAACTCCTTGTTCTTAGTCTCCATTAAGAAAACCATGGTGGGCCTTTCGAGAGCTATTAATGCTCTCAGCTCTTGGAACGTCAGGGGGTTGCCCAGCCCCTGACAGTTCCAGCTAATGATCTTCATGATGTCTTTGGTGGCTTATTAGGGCTCGCCACCAAAGCCCAATCCTTTCCCTCCTTTACTATCTGAACAGGAGTTTCCAGCAGCTCCATATCATCAATGAGCACAAGAGCATTTTCCGTTGATCTTCTCTGTTTTTTTGTTTTCTGGATTTTTAGATCTTTCTTTCTGATGCTGTCTTCTGACCGAAAGTTTGCTTTAGAAGGATCAATGCACATAATCTGTTTCCCTTTATCTTTTTTGCTTTGATATATTGCTGATTCTTCTTGGAAGTAATTAGAAGAATAGCAATCTGGTATTTTCTTATTACGAGTAGCAGCAGCCCGTATCTCCGATCCACTCTCATTTCCCTTTCCATTTCTTTTTCTACAGGCGTTTCCGGGACAACTTCTTCAGTTTCTGGACTTGGTTCTAATTTGCCATAGAAGGCTTCCCAATGAGGGCTATGATCACGTACTTCCGCTTTTAACCAAGGTCCATACTTTCCTGCCTTATTTTCTGCCCATTTAGTTGAATCATAGGGATTTCCTCACAATTAGTGGCGTAATGACCAATTCTTCCACATGAGTAGCAATAGTGTGGGAGTCGTTCATACTTGAATTCCACCCATAGCTTTTTATGCCCGATGTCCAAAATAGCTCCAGATTTTAAGGGTAAATTCAAATCCACTTTGATTCTCACCTTTTCGACTTTGTTTGGGCCATTTCCTTTCGCCTCCATCTGTATTTCTCCTACTTTGCCAACCCTTCCAGCCAAATCAGCAACTACATCTTCTCTAAACCAGCCTGGAGGTATCCCTCCCATTTGAACCCAAAAAGCACAGCAAGAAAACTCATAACAATGTTCTGGTGTTTCTGGTTCGCATTGCTTCAACACTAAAAGGTTACTGGCGAAAGACCATGGACCTGTTTTTAGAATTCTATCTTTATCCTCTTCAGATTGAAAAACGAAGGAGAATAACCCTGGCTCTTTTTGCAGACAAGCAACTGATTCAGTTTTCCATGCCTTCTTCATCGTATTAGTAAAGGCTTGGACATTAACATTAGGTCTAGAGAACAACTTGCAAAGAGAGTAAGGTTGCATTCTTGCCTTTTAGAAAGAGGAATTTCTGTAGAGACCTCTACCACATCACTTTCTGACCAAAGAGAACCTAGGCTTTTGCACAATGCTGCTAAACGTAAAGTATTCTTGTTCTCACCTTCCATTGTCCGTTATGCAGGGGTCGCGCCTCTCTTTGACTGGTTTCCACAGAAGGCAAGGGTTGGATACGTCGATTTTGCTGGAGCTGTATGTTTTGGGGAGTAAAGTTTTGGGGTTAGATTGAAGGGGGCTCTGTAAAACTGGGTTGGGAAGAAAGAAAATTGTGAAGATATCAACTATGGGGAGGAGTGTGCAGCATACTGTGCATCGATAGGGGCGAAAGTAGAACTGAGATGGGTCGTTGGTGGGGTTGTGGATTTCAGGAGAAAAAACTCAGAAAATGGGAGGGTTAGGGTTCGGAAAACAACTTACCAGATCTGAAGTGCACTCAAAGCCATTTGTGGAGAGCAACAATTTCAGAATCATGGTGGTTTCCTGAGTCGATTTGTGGTGGCAGCCATTGAAGGCATGGATGAAAGCTCTGCCCTAAAGGAGAGAGGAAAGCTCTTCCGAGAGAAGAGAGAAACTCGATTAGAAGGCCATGAAATTCTCCAATTCAACGTCCAATTTTGTTGAAGGAAAATCCCATACAATTTTTTGCAAGTCCCCAACACTCAAAGGCTCAGCTTGGAAGTCCAAATTTCCTTTAATTTGACCCGTTTGAATTTCCGCTATTTTTCCGCAACATCCGAATCGATTTTTCGCAAAAATCTCGAAATCTCCGAAAATTCTTCGGAGGATGAGTTGACGTTCCTAAAATAGATCATGACACCACAGAACTTTCAATTTCTGAAATCGGGTTCAAATTCACAATTAATTTCACTCTGATGCGATTTTAGCGTGACCTAGTCTACCGGTAACTTTTATGAATTTTTGGTGCAATTGACCCGTGATCAATTTATCTCGAGTCACAATGTACATTTTTGACACATTGATGACTCTCAGTTGTCGTGAAAATCTCGAGGTTTCAAATACAGACACCGAGTACAGAAATGACAGAAAAATCGATCTAGTGTCGTTCGACTAGAATTTTTACTAATTACATATCTCAATCAAATCGACCTATCTCCAATCTCTAATCGATTTTTTACGGTGCCATAATGACCCTTGCAGATCAACACGGTCGAGTAGTCGAAACCTGGTCAAATTTTCAAGTCCATTGTGTTAAAATCCCTTAATGGTTTCCCTAGATAGTCTAGTTATCTCATGAGTGATCAGCTCAGAGAATAACACTATAGGTGTGTTAATGAAATGCCCGATTTATTTAATTAAAAACGAAATCTGAAAATTCAGGCTGTCATAAAGTATCACTTGAATCTTTAAGAAACTTGTGTTAAAGAAATTCAACATATCTTAATTTCACAATAATATTAGATTCAACATCCAATAAGTGATGAACTTTAGAATTTTTAGTATATCCAATAAACACACTTCTTAATGTCCTTGGTCATAATTTGATTTGCTTAGATACACAAAGCATCTCCATACTTTAAAGTAAGGATAAGTGCATTAAAAGTCCTAAAACTTGTCATCAAAGTACAATTGAGTCCTAAACTTAAAAAAAAAAAACAATCAAGTCCTAAAATTTGTTACAATAGTAAAGTTGAGTCCTAAAACTTTTAAAAGGTACAATCAAGTCCTACAAATTGTGAAGTTGGTGCAATCAAGTTCTAAAATTTATTAACATTTTCCGTTTGTCAAGTTAAATAGAGTTAATGGAAAGTCTTAATTGCACAAATTTGATAAGTTTTATGACTTGATTGCATTTTTTAAAATTTTTAGGATTCAATTACATATTTGTAATAAGTTTTAGGACTTAATTGCATTTTTTGAAAGTTTTAGAACTCAATTACATTTTCGTGACAAGTTTTAGGACTTCTGGTATATTTATCCCTTTAAAGTATTAGATGCCAGTACCTTTCTTTACTATAATTCACTTGGAAATATCTTAAATTTCCTTGAAGGAATTTTGTTGTGAATGTGACATGCAATAAGAAGTGCTTCTCTCCACAAATTTGTTAGCAATTTTGCTTGTAAGATCATGGAATTAACTATATTTACAAAACTTTGATTTTTATTTTTATTTTTTCTGCCAATCTATTTTGTTGTTGTGTATAATGTGCACTTGCTTGATGCACAATGCCAATTTTATTCACAAATAGCAAAAAAATAAAACGAGAAAAAAAAGCCAATGAGAAGTATTCTTCTCCCTAATCACTTTTCAAAACTTTGATTTTTAACTACAGCCTCATATATCTTGAACACATCTAAAACTTTTGATTTCATAAGATAAACATGAGTATATCTAGAAAAATGAAAGATAATGTAATAACATAACAATTTCCATCTTTAGATCTTTCTACCTTTAAGAATAATTTCTTAGCCATCTTTACTTGTGAACATATTTCACATTCCTTTTTATCCACATTATGACACAATATCATACCACTTTGTTTTTCACAAATTTCAAAATAGTTAAGCAACATGAGATAATCTATTATGCCACAAGGAAGATGACTTAGCCATATTAATAGAAAAAAAAAGTCTCAATAATACTTATCTATTAAGATTCCGAGCACTCAATGCAACCACTATCTCCATCTTTATGAAAATAATAATACCTTAAGATTATTGAGAAAAGTTGATTACTGATGAAGATAGAGTAACGGTTGATAGTGCTTTGATGCTTTGATGTGTGATAACGATCACTATCCTTAAGGTTTTATATGCCCATACTATTGTTGCCGTGGGTTTAGAACAAATAGATCTCTAGTATATACATCAAAGCTGCAAATAAATGAATTCAATAATTACTCAATTTCTTCATTGGAATTTCACCTTGAATGTATTATCAAAGTTGCGTGTGAAAAGAAAAGAAGAGAGAGTTACAAAAGAGTTGTTGTTTGAACAGTTTTGATGAACAATATATGATTTAGTGCTATGAACAATTTTAGTTTACCTCGTCGGCTATTGGCTGTACAGGAGTTCCCGGGTCATCAAAAAAAAAAAAAAAAAAAAAAACAGTTTTGGGGCTCCATTTGTTTCCCGAAAAATGAATGATTTGGAAAATATTTTCCTAAAAACCATCTATTGTATTGCTTATAAATATGAATAAAAGAAAAATATTTTCATTGTTAATGAAATTGAAAATAAAAATATTTTTATTAGCTAATTATTTCGAGCGATATCAATT
This sequence comes from Eucalyptus cloeziana, assembly GCA_014182715.1. NCBI lineage: Eukaryota > Viridiplantae > Streptophyta > Magnoliopsida > Myrtales > Myrtaceae > Eucalyptus > Eucalyptus cloeziana. The sequence continues at coordinate 16,760,498 of CM024640.1, forward strand.
ATTATTTTTGAGAAAATATTTTTTTAAATATTTATTTTTCATGAAATAAATGCATCTTAAGACGAATAATTATGTGTCAATAGGAAGTGATTGATAGGGAGGGAGAGAGATGGACTTGTTTGTGGATGGGGTCGAGATCGACCCAAAAATTACGTCGAGAGAGTTGACGAAAAGTAAAATGGAAAAAAATCATCTCAAATTTTTTTCATGGGTGTAAATGATCTAGATGCACTGCATCTTTGCTTTGGCCGGCTGTGTACTCGCCCCGTGTGAATGCGCAAGTCATTGGGAAAAATCATCTCTAATTATTTTATGGGTGTAATTTCCCAGATGCACTGCATTTTTGCGTTGCCCAGCTGGGACTCGCCCCCTTGAGGGCGCTGGACTTCTTTAATATGTTGAATTGCGTGCATTTGTTAGGTCGACTGACTTGGGCTTTTCTTACGGTTTAAGGCGACTCCGAAGTCAAGGATCATCCCAACTACTCCCGATCTTTCTAAATTGTGCCTCCGCAGCACACAAAAAGCAATTCTTCACTAATTTCTCTTTACCCAAAGACAAACACGATTGATGCTCTTAGCCCTATGAGTACCTATCAAGTTTTGCTGCTCATTCTTGTTCTAGTGCAAGTGATTACTAGCATTGCAAAGCCGAGTAATCCATTATGTGTCGCTTCATCTTGCGGTGACATTCATAATATAAGCGATCCATTTCGACTGAAGAGTGATATGAAAGAATGTGGTGACTCGAACCACGAACTGACTTGTGAAGGTAATCGCACCGTTCTATACTTGAATAGTGGTAGATACTATGTGCTGTCTATCAATTATTCCATTAACGAAATCAGATTAGTAGACGGTGGGATTCATAAAGGCAATTGCTCATCTTTCCCCCATTACCAATGGACACATGACTGGCTTAACCGCACAAAGTACTACGATAGACAGTACACCACCACAATCAATAGTGTGGTCATTGTGAATTGCTCAAAGCCAGTTAGTTCTTCATTCTACATCGCTATTAATCCATCATGTACCGTGGGGTCGTATTCTTCCAACACATCATCGAGTTGGAAGTTGTATGCTTTGGCCAATCCAAACGTATAAGATGTTAGGGACTTTTGCACCATTCGTAGCTGGACCGACATATCATATTTTTCTGCGAATAATGAGCAGATAAATAGTAGCCTCTACAACTGCGAGCTAATCCATAACATCATGGCCGATGGATTTGTTATAATCGTCCCGACGCCCACCCCTCCTGACTCGTCCCTCACTTGCGTACTTGGTCTCCATAGCATCCTCTTGCAGAGTTGCGGACACGTCATGAGCCAAACTTTCTTTTACCATCTGCATGGATATGGAGGAAAATGGTGAAAGTTGTGGTTCAGGTTGGAGAATTCTGCATGTAGCATATCTAAACAAAATTTAGTTGCTTTGCATGGACATTCGCTAATAATGCATGTCCAATTCATAGTCTGGTAATTACATTTCCAGGAGTCTGGATGGCTGGTGATGTTATGCTTCCACTAGTATATTAATTTGCAGTCTAGATGAGTTGAAGGAAACTTTTCCATAGTGAATACACTTAAGTATGTCACACACATAATCTTTTCTTAAATCAACTAGGAAATTACAAACCATACATCATATACAATTGATTATTTCAGCGATAAGCTCGTTGGACTGGCTGCAAAAGAACTTGCGGAACAATTTGTAATCGTCAAGAGCAAAATTGATATTGCAAGGAAGCCGAGGAAGTTTCACTCTTTGGGCACTGGGTTGGGTAAAGGCGTCATAGGCGCAAGGCTCAGCAACCCATAAGGTGGCAAGGACTGGGCGTCGCTAGATGGACCGCTCTGCGATGATTGCACTGGCGGATCTAGCTACAAGCGTGGCCAAAGCTTCCTCGTCGGGGAACCACGGGAAGGGTACTTCACGACTCGGATAAGAGAAGGGCAATAGCTGCGTTGTCGTATCGTATCAGTAACAATGGGAAGGATCGGCACCGACGGTAGGGCGCAGGAACAAGGGAAGCTCGCCAAGTTGCAGCGGTGGTGATGAGCTCGCGGAATGCCGATGAGGCTTTCCTGGACTTGACGTGGGTTCGGCACGAAGAAAGGCTCGGTAGGCTTTCTTTCTCTTGACTTTTTGTGTTGAGTCCGTAGCCTCCTTTTTGTCTTTTGCTTCGTATTGTGGCTGGGAAAAGCTTCACTTTGTTGAACTTTGACAGTGAGTAGGTGTCTGACCACATCGTCAAACCACACTCACGAGAACGACGACCAATGTCGTCACTGCATCACCATCTTCAGTCATGAAGGGCTCCTATTATCTTTCTCCCCTGGCTACCCCCTCACGTATGTCTCTCTTCTCTGTGGCTGTCTCCCCAATGTGGCCGCGTGTTCAATGTAATGTGACCTCCCGTATTGTCTCTAGCGAGTCCTCTTTTATAGGCCAAGAATGTTTTTTTCTTTTTTTTGAATATTTCATTTCCTTTTTTCAACTTTTCCAATATACCCATATCGGATTCAAATTTCCTTTCTCAATATGCATGAAAATCAATTTTTGCTCACCCATAGCCTCCTGAATATATTATCGAGATATATGCCGTGCGATATTCTCTTTTATTTTTTTCCCGATATTTCATCCGAAACCTTCATTTCTGTCAAGAAAGATATCCCTTGGTGTATATATTGCCTAAATATATGAAAAATCTCCCGTCATATCATTGAATATTGGAAGAATAGAACGAATACTTTCCGAAATATATCTATCTCCCAATTCATAAAATTAAAGCTCATCAATCGTCAGTCAGTCCAATGCAAATGCGATAAAAATAAATAATATAAACTAAATAATGAATACTTCTTAAGCTATATGTTATTTTTGTTTAGGTGTTAAAAATTAATCCCTAATTTTTTTATGCATTGAATAAATGACTAGGTTGCCAAAATTTAGGTGTCAACAAGATGTCAAGAACGCCTTCTTACATGGCGATCTCGATGTTCTTGTCTATATGGAACAATTACCAAGTTTTCGTGATTCATCTCGTCATGACCTTGTCTGCTTAATCCAACATGCACTATATTGCCTTAAACAATCTCCCAAGGCATGATTCGACAAGTTCAACAACTTTCTTTTCAAATATGGATTCTTCTGCAACACAGCTAATCCATCACTATTTATCATCATCGTGGTCATATTACAATTCTATTACTATATGTGGTTGATATAGTTCGTACTGGTGATTCCCCAAAATTATTGGACCATCTTGTGCATGCACTTGGTAAAGTATTTTCCATGAAAGACCTTGGCGTTCTTCATTTTCTTATGATTTGTTTTCGATCAATTTTCATGTAGATCAAATTGTTATCTTTTATTTTTAACTTCCACCATAATTATAGGTGGTGATATCTCTATTTGTACTATAGAACATATTAATGAAAAGTATGCTTTAGCGACTCAATTTTTTGCTTTCTTTAATAAGTCCAATTTTATGTTCAATTTATCATAAATCATTTTATACAAAAGTATAGTTGCTGTTTTAAGCATTCTTAGTAAGTGGACCCAAAAAAAAAAAAAAAAAGAAGTGTCATGGAGGACCCACTAACTTTGATTGACCATTTTTACCTAAATGCAATATACTATGATTATAAGTAAATCTAGACAATTTACACACAATAAAGGCTATATTTGGTCTAGTGCAATGCATCTTGTACATCAGACTTCCACTTGCACTAGTATAATCTAATTGTAGTAAAGGTTGGCCAATATTTTTCATCAATTGAATTGATTCATCATATGATACATTTGACTCTTTAATTCTCAAATGTAAATATTTTTGAATATTTTTCTTCACATGTAGCCTTGACTTAAAGCATAACCCTCGCTATGTTTTATCACTTTGATACATAAAATTGTATCAATATATATAGTTTTTAACTTCATTTATGCCATGCACATTTGTACCAACAATCAACATATCATCTACATATAAGTATATTATAAATTCATACTCGTAGGTACGCCTTGAATAAATGCACTTATTAGCATTGTTATGCTTAAATCCATATAATAATACCATTGAATCTATTTTCTCATGCCATTGTTTCAATGTTTGTTTTTGTCTATGCTCACGTTGCCATTCTCAACAAATTGCACATTACTTGTAACTTCTTTTACATAATTAACCTCATGATCCTAAGACCCTTCCTCAATTAGAATGTGTTTTTATCAAAATATCAACAGTTAGGTTCTCAATCGTGTGGAAAAGTTTTTTTCAATAATCATTTTAAGTTGAAGGCAATTTTAAAATAATTGCCGTGAAGAGGTTTAGAAACTTCAACCATAAAGTCTTTGAGTTTGACAACATATATATGAAGTTCCTCCATTTGCTTAGAGATAGATTTTCCATTAATCATGATAAATTCAAAATATTTAGTAGTTCTATCCGTACTTTATTTGTTAGTATTGTATTTAGTCTCCAAGGCAGGCCAAATGCTGTTGGGATTTGTGTAAGATCAAAAATTTCATTTAGGCAATCTTACAAAGTATTAAGAATTCTTCCTCAACACCTCCTTTCATCATCAATTGATTCTTTCAAAATGGTGCATCTTTGGAAGCCATTGCCTCATTGAACCTTCTTGGACCTCTGTCCAAATGAATTAGCATGGACAACTTATTCATAACGTTTTCATTATCTCCTTATACCAGGAGAGTTACAAAGTGAGAATCAAAATATTTGGTTTTCTACACTCTTTTGACTTCTCTTTGGCTCACTTGGCGAATCAAATAGTTCTCTTTTTCTTAATGAAGAATTATGTGTGTCAATTGTTGTTTGTGAATATACTAAGGTATCACTTGAATCTTTAAGAAACTTGTGTTAAAGAAATTCAACATATAATAATATTAGATTCAACATCCAATAAGCGATGAACTTTAGAATTTTTAGTATATCTAGTAAACACACTTTTTATGTCCTTGGTCATAATTTGATTTGCTTAGAATACAAAGCGTCTCCATACTTTAAAGTAAGGATAAGTGCATTAAAAGTCCTAAAATTTGTCATGAAAGTACAATTGAGTTCTAAAACTTTAAAAAAGAACAATCAAGTCCTAAAATTTGTCACAAAAGTGAAGTTGAGTCCTAAAACTCTTAGAAAGTGCAATCAAGTCCTACAAATTGTGAAGTTGGTGCAGTCAAGTTATAAAATTTATTAACATTTTCCATTTGTCAAGTTGAATGGAGTTAGTGGTAATACTTGATTGCGCAAACTTGATAAGTTTTAGGACTTTATTATATTTTTAAAAAGTTTTAGGATTCAATTACACTTTTTTAATAAGTTTTAGGATTTAATTGCATTTTTTGAAAGTTTTATGACTCAATTGCATTTTCGTGACAAGTTTTAGGACTTCTGGTATATTTATCTCTTTAAAGTATTAGATGCCGGTACCTTTCTTTACTATAACTCACATGGAGATATCTTAAATTTCCTCGATGGGATTTTGTTGTGAGTGTGACATGTAGTAAGAAGTGCTTCTCCCCACAAATTTATTGGCAATTTTGCTTGTAAGATCATGGAATTAACTATATCTACCAAAATTTGATTTTTTTTTTTTCTGCCAATCTACTTTGTTGTTGTGAATAACGTGCACTTGCCTGATGCACAATGCCAATTTTCTTCACAAATTGCAAAAAAACTAATGAGAAGTATCCTTCTCCCCAATCATTTTTCAACTTTTTGATTTTCAACTATAGCCTCATATATCTTGAACACATCTGAAGCTTTTGATTTCATAAGATAAACATGAGTATATCTAGTGTAATTAAAAATAATGTAATAACATAACAATTTCCATCTCTAGATATTTCTACCTTTGAGAATAATTTCTTAGTCATCTTTGCTTGTGAACATATTTCGCATTCCTGTTTATTTAGATTATGACACAATATCATACCACTTTGTTTTTCACAAATTTCAAAGTAGTTAAGCAACGTGAGATAATCTATTATGCCGCAAGGAAGATGACTTAACCATATAAATAGAAACAAAAGTCTCAATAATATTTATCTATCAAGATTCCGAGCACTCGATGCAACCACTATCTCCATCTTCATGAAAATAATAATACCTTAAGATTGTTAAGAAGTTTGATTACTGATGAAGATAGAGCAATAGTTGATAGTGCTTTGATGTTTTGATGTGTGATAACAATCACCATTCTTAAGGTATTATTTGCCTATACTATTGTTGTCATGGGTTTAGAATAAATAGACCTCTAGGATATACATCAAAACTATAAATAAACGAGTTCAATAATTACTCAATTTCTCCAATGGAATTTCGCCTTGAATGTATTATCAGAGTTGCGTGTTGCATGTGAAAAGAGAAGAAGAAAGAGTTACAAAAAAGCCGTTTGAATAGTTGTGCTGAATAACATATGATTTAGTGCTATGAACAGTTTTGGGGTTTCATTTGTTTCTTGAAAAATAAATGATTCAGAAAACATTTTCCTAAAAATGATCCATCGTATTGCTTATAAATATGAATAAAAGAAAAATATTTTCATCGTTAATGAAATTGAAAATAAATTTTGTTTATTAACTAATTATTTTAAGCGATATAAATTATTATTTTTAAGAAAATGTTTTTTAAAATATTTATTTTTTGTGAAATAAATGCTATCTTAAGACGAATGATTATGTGTCAATAGGAAGTGATTGATAGGGAGGGAGAGAGATGGACTTCTTTGTGGATGGGGTCAAGATCGACCCAAAAATTACGTCGAGAGAGATGACGAAAAGTCAAATGGGAAAAATCATCTCTAATTCTTTTTATGGGTGTAAATGATCCGGATGCACTGCATCTTTGCGTAGGCCGGCTGTGTACACGCCCCCCTATGAAAGCGCAAGTAATAGAGAAAAATCATCTCTAATTTTCTATGGGTGTAATTTCCTAGATGCACTGCATATTTGCATTGGCCAGCTGGGTACTCGCCCCTTTTGAGGGCGCTGGACTTCTTTAATTTGTTGAATTGCGTGCATTTGTTAGGTTGACTGACTTGTGCTTTTTGTGCGGCGCGAGACGACTCCAAAGTCGAGGATCATACCACCTACTCCCGATCTTTTTAAATTGTGCCTCATCCGCACACAAAAGCAACTCTTCACCGATTTCTCTTCACCCAGAGACAAACAGAGACATGATTGATGCTCTTAGCCCTATGAGTACCTATCAAGTTTTGCTACTCATTCTTGTTCTGGTACAAGCGATGACTAGCATCGCAAACCCGAGTAATCCATTATGTGTCGCTTCATCTTGCGGTGACATTTATAATATAAGCTATCCATTCCGACTGAAGAGTGATCCGAAAAGATGTGGTGATTCAAACTACGAACTGACTTGTGAAGGTAATCGCACTGTTCTATACTTGAATGGTGGTAGATACTATGTGTTGTCTATCAATTATTCCTTTAGCGAAATCAAATTGGTAGATGACGGAATTCACAAGGGCAATTGCTCGTCTTTCCCCCGTCACCAGCTGACACATGACAATGCGTTCGGACTATACTTCAATGCATTCTACTACAATGCATTAGCTAGCATGGTCATTGTGAACTGCTCAAAGTTTGTTAGTTCTTCATTTTACATTGCTATTACTCCATCATGCATTGTGGGGTCGTATTCTTCCAACACATCATCGAGTTGGAAGTTGTATGCTTTGGCCAATCCAAAAGCATAAGATGTTAGGGACTTCTGCGCCATTCGCTCAACCTGGGTATCAAATTATTTTTGGTTTAATGAGCAGAAAAATAATAGCCACTACAACTACGAGCAAATCCATAACATCATGGCCAATGGATTTTTTCTCTACTTAATTTCCCCGGACGGCTGCACTCAGGTAGTTGGTTTCTGTCACGTCCACAAGAGTCAGGGTTGCAGATTCACTGCCGCCAACAGAGTTCTCTTTTACCTCAATAATTTCCCTCGCAACTTCACAAGTCAGGTATGCGGAATCAAGTCCTCTTATGACGGTAAGCATTGATTGACAATGAAACTTTGCCGCAATTTTGCATGATTGTGCACACTCTTTTACTTGCTACTTTCTCCTCAAAATTCAAACATGTACAAATTATTTCAAATCCAAGAAAATCATGACGAAGTATACATGTTAGTATAGGGCAACATCTGTGTATTTGAAAGATTTCAGGAGCTTTGTGTTACATAATCAAAATGTAGGAGTTGCAAAATTGGCAAAAAAGTAGAAGAAAAAAGTGATATTAGAAGTCACCACAGTAGACCCATTATCAACTGCACACATAAATGAGTCTAGCTTATACTTCCTTTCCACGAGATGATGGAATTCCTGTTGTTAAAAGAGGGGGTCATTGTTCAAGGAGCCACATGACTAGTTTTTTATTGGCATAGAGTTCAGATTTTCTTGTTTTCTTAATTAGTCACTTAACTAACATTCTAAGAAACACTTGTACTAGCAAACTCCTTAAAAACTTGCATTTACCTATTCGTGGAGAAACAAAATTATCAATTAAAAATGAAAATCGCATTTTCTTTGTATTTGTTGACTGCTAAAAAAGCAAAAGGAATTTCTTTTATCGTCGATCATTTATGTGAAACAAAATTTATTATTTCTTTCGAGTGCACGCATCCCACTTCTCATATTTTTTAGACAAAACTCAACTTGCACAAAGTAGTTAGCTACTACTCTGTTTCCTCGTGAGTTTTGTTTTACAGACTTCTTTTCCTTCAATTCCTTTTCAAATCATTCATTCCTTTCACAGGTTTCCTAGGTTATGTGACCGTTGGGATAATGAAGGGTTTTATATGTCTACTAGGTAAGCCACAATGATTTGTTCTTAAAATAATTAAGAAAACCTTATTCTAACCTATCAGAATTATTTTCAGTGTGTTTTTGTGGAGCAAAGTTTGTAATTGGGATGCCATTTCTCGGGATATTTCTAATCTACATCTACAGAAGAAGGCACTTAGCAATGGACAAGAACATCGAAGAATTTTTGCAGGCTCACAACAACTTTTTGCCCATAAGGTGCTCTTACTCGGATATTAAGAAGATCACTGCCAATTTTAAGCACAAACTGGGAGAAGGGGGATATGGTTCCGTGTACAAAGGAATGCTCCGAAGCGGCAAGGAAGTGGCCATCAAGATTTTGAAGCAGTCTAAGGCGGAAGGCCAAGATTTTATCAATGAAGTGGCTACTATTGGAAGAATTTACCATGTTAATGTAGTGCAACTCATCGGTTTTTGCTTTGAAAGCTCGAAACAAGCTCTTGTGTATGATCTCATGTCAAATGGATCCTTGGATAAGCACATTTTCACCGAGGAAGGTGATAGGTTTCTCGATTACAAGAAAATATATGAGATTGCTCTTGGGGTGGCGAGAGGGATTGAATACTTACATCGGGGGTGTGACATGCAAATACTACACTTTGGTATCGAGCCTCACAATATTCTTTTATACAAGAATTTCACTTTGAAAGTTTCTGACTTTGGACTCGCGAAACTTTATCCTGTTAATTATAGCATAGTCTCATTGACTGCTGCAGGAGGGACCTTAGGATATATGGCACCAGAGTTGTTCTACAGAAACATTGGTGGTGTCTCTTATAAGGCGGACGTCTATAGCTTCGGGATGTTGCTCATGGAAATGGCTGGTAGAAGGAAGAATATAAATGCAAATGCGGAACACTCAAGCCAAATTTATTTTCCATTGTGGGTGTATGACCAAGTCAACAAAGAAAAAAGTGCTGAAATAGAAATTGTAGCAAAGGAAAGGAAGGTGATAAAGAAGATGATAATAGTTGCACTTTGGTGTATACAATTTCAGCCTGACCATCGGCCTTTAATGAGCAAAGTCCTAGAAATGCTTGAAGGAGATATTGATGAACTCCAAACGCCTCTAAAACCGCTTATTTATCCACCTGATGTGCAAGTTAACAATGATGAAGTTGAGATGGAGCTGGAAACATTCTCAACTTCATCTAGTACTTCGATAATTTATACTAGTCTTCCTTTGGAAGATACCGATGATGTTTAGAGTTCCATGCATAGTTGGATTGGAAATGTTTTGTGTGTATTTGTTATATGTCCGACAATCTAGTATCATGTTAGGAGGGACTTGAGATAGTTTAGCTTGACAGAGATTACTTTTGAGATTGTCTTCTTCTAGCTCTTAGGCTAATGTTGTGTTATTGTATTTCATGTAGTTTATTCTCTTGCATCCTCCTTCGAAATGATACACACATTGGTAAGAGCGCAAGGAAAAAAATGATGGGTGAAGGTAATGGACATTGAGAATTTTTCTCCTTTGGTTCTGTTTCGGATAGGAGCACCTCGGAGTTCACGAACTCTTTGGAGAATGATCTGGTCTTGATTCCTTCCGAGACATCTCCAAGGGTTTTCCCTTTTTGGATGGTTCAATTTGAACTTTGTGTAGCGATTGGTTGTGATATGAACTGAATTGACTTACAAGAAGGAATTGAGGTCAAGGTAAGTCCTCTGACTCGTGATTGTGCTTAGGCAGCCCTTTGGGCGTATTTTCTTCCTAGTCGGGTCTTAGGAGGTTGAATTTGCTAAGACGTCGTCTCACCCCATTGTGGGATAAGATTTTCAGGTCCCTAGTTGACAGCAGTTGAGGACCCGAAGCTCAGAGTTTAGAAGGTGAAGCTCGAGGAATCGACGAACTTGTTTGACTAGTTAGTCATATGACAATTCTCTTTTGTTGAAAGCCGATCCCTTTTTATAGGCTTTTGTGTATAAACTTGTGTGTTTATAAAAAAAAGGTATTTTGTGAAAAATGGGCCCTACTTTTCTATCCCATCTTGTTGTTGTCTGGGGATTTATTAATTGCTTCCGCATGCGTATTAAAATGAATAGGTCGGTGATGCATCTTGGGACATCGCTATTAATTAACCAAGAAGGGATGGACACGTGCTTGGAGGATCAGGGCGTGACAAATTGATTCCTATTTTTTATGGGTAAATGGTAGTACAAGTAAAGGGTAGATGAACTATAAGATTTGTGTAAGTTCTTCATGGTATATCTAGCAAACTCATAGAAAGGAGAGAATATGAAGTTTTTGCATTACCTTTTTCTTTAAGTTCACTAAAACCAAATGATTTTCAGTCCCCCTAGAAACAAGTTCAATAAAAAAGGAAACAGAGGTAAGAAAGTAATACAGAGTATTCCACAAACATCTCAATCTTGAGCACAATTCGAATCCACTTCCACAGACCCAACCAAGAGATAGAGAACATCTCCATCTTGAGTACCCACATCTTGGGCACAATTTGAATCCACTTCCACAGACCCAACCATGAGACAAAGAACATCTCCATCTCGAGTACCCACATCTCGGGCATATTTCGAATCCACTTCCATGGACCCAACCGAGAGAGAGAGAGAGAGAGAGAGAGAGAGAGAGAGAGAGAGAGAGAGAGAGAGAGAGAGAAGGAGGGAGGGAGAAAGGGTACGTACCTTTGGAACTCAGGGAGCTAGGGATCTTGCTCCACTAACAGAGAATTTGGGTTCTCCAAACGAGAGGGGACAAATAACGTAAAAGATGAAGAGCAGAACAAGAATAACGTGAAGAGTTTAGGGGTTTTAATTTTCAGGGTTTGTTAATTTCTATCTATATTTTTTTGGGGACAAAATTGCCCATATTTCGGCCACCGGAAATGTCACACACTCGCCGGCGGGCGGGTTCAGGTCCTTATTTGAGACTTGTTAGCCACTTCGGGTCATTTTTTGGAACAACGGTCACTTCGGGTCCTTATTTGAGAAAGTAGACTCACTTTGGGTCCTTACTTGTGATTTTCCCAAATATCAATTAGGAGTTGCCACTGGCCTCATTTTTTGGATGGTCAGTTAGATTACCCAATTGAGAAATGGGAGTGTTTTCTTGATTACTACGGAACTAGAGATCTAAAGTTAGGGACTTGGGTTATGCTAATGTTTCTATTAGCGCCCTTTCGACACTTTAATGCATTTTTTTTTATCATGTTTGTGATTTTCAATACCTCCATAGGTGATCATGCACGGATGTTTCGTTCAAGCAATTTGAACTAGCTCTTCTAATATTTAAAGAAAGGAAGCAAGCAATGGAAAATAAGTTGCATTGCATGAAGTAAACAAGGAAGGAAAATAAATTACAAGCTATTCTAAAAAAGCAAGAAAAGGAAAATCTGCAACTCGTTGGGTGTTTATCACAATTTTAAATCAAAAACCCAAAACATTGTCAGGATCAAAGAGATACAACAAGAGACTAGACTAGACATCAATCTTTAACCTCCAAAGATGAATATTCAGCCACCTCTTCATTTGGCCATTACCTCCATGGACCGCCTCAACGACGTTGAATTCACGCTTGAGCCATTCAAATTATAAACCAATGCATACAAACACACATCCAATACCAAAACAATCAAAACCAAGGGCAAACAAGTCATCCATTCAACAAACGGGCCTCGTGGTTGGCTTTTGTATTGTACACACGATGATCATCCCAAATTACTAAATTGATTAATTTGTGGTTATGGGTATTTGGCCATCATTTGTGTTCACAAACCATGGTCAATACAAATTGACCCTAAATAAATGTTATGATTGAATAGAGCATCAAGTTGCAGTTGGAAGGGCTTTAGAGAGTCCTTGCTAAGTGCTACACTTAGTAATCCATTCGCCTTCCCTGGTGGATCACCTTCGGGAAGGTTGCAACACTTAATCTGTCAAGATTTTGAGCACTCAGTGCAACCACTATCTCCATCTTCATGAATATAATAATACCTTAAAATTGTTGAGGAAATTTGATTGTTGATAGAGATAGGGCAGTAGGTTATAGTGCTTTCACGTATGATGACAATTACTATCCTTAAGGTATTATTTACCCATACTATTATTGTTGTCAAGTTTAAAATAAATATACCTTTAGGATATACACTAAAGCTGTAGAGAAATGAGTTCAACAACAATTACTCAATTTTTCTCTTGGAATTTCACCTTAAGTGTGTGTGTGGGGAGAGATGAAAAGAAGATGTTGCTATTTGAATAGTTGTGATGAAAAATATATGATTTAGTGCTATTTACGGACAACCAATCAACAACAATCTCTTGGGAATATGTATCTTATCCCCACCATTACCACTTTTCGTGATCAATTATGATTATTTTTCTTGATCAACCATCACTTTTCTTCATGTCAACAAAATCATTTCTTTTCATATCCAACAATCATCCTTTTTCACAATAACAAACTATTTCAACAGTCCCTACATGTATACCCTTTTTATATAGCTATACTACACAGCTAAATTTATAGTTAAGCAACTAAGTTGACCATAGCTAGGTCGACGATGATGTCGTTCAATTTATTATTGTCAAATAAAATGCTTTTTTTATAGTGATTATTTATTTTGTGAAATGATTTGACCATGTAAATAGTTGAGTTGCTTCTGAAGTTTGTGACTTAGTTTAGCAACTACGGAGTACCCATCAAGTGATAAAGTGTCGACAATTGAATAAAAACTTTCAAAGAAGATGGAGAAGAAGTTTCGAGGCAACACAGTTTTTATTGTCAATCTTGTTTCTCAAAACTCGAAATCAAATTTCCTATGATCATTATCGTGCAAAGCAAGCAATCGAATAATAACATAGGCAGAGAAAGAAATTAATCGGATACTAGATTTATGTAATTTGATCGCGCAACCTACATTCATAGGGAGAGCAATAAATAATTTTACTAGAGACCAATCAATACAATAGAGATCACAAGCACACTTGAGTCACTTAAACACTCTTAGTGTTTCTTAACTCCCAATTACACCCAATAGCCCATGTAGTGTTTAATACCAAAATCCCTCATAAAATAATCTCTTAATCTTGTGATGAATAATCTTCTCCCAAGATTTAACTGGTTTCAACCGATGTGCTAAGATGTAATTCACAAAAGGATTGTGCAGCATCAGGATGAAAAGTTCAAAGAATTCAATCTAAACTAATAGATGTGGCGTCACTAATACGTTCTGCTTCACGTCCTCATACAAGACAAAATAAATATTTATATATGCGGGGCGCGGAACCAAATATCACTCTGACTCCTACATGGAAACGTTGAAAACCGACTCATACTCGTTAAGAAAAAAAACTCAAACATCCTACTTTGCCCCATTTTCTGAATTCCAAAATCTTTTGTATAAAAATCAACAACAGCTTTCCTATTTTAAGTCCTCTTCTCACGGTCAAAAGTGCAACTCCTGTTAGCACTCACAAGTGCAAAGAATTCAGTCTTGAAGGGAGTGGCCACAAAACAATTTGGACTTTCTTTCTACGGCCAGACTTTCCAACACCTCGTTTTGGGTTGAGTTTCATCTATGAGCTCAAATTCGAGACATCATAATCGTGGCTTGAAGAAAGAAGATGGAGAAGAAGAAGAAGGGAGGCGGGAAAAAAACAAAAGAAAAAAAAATAAGGTTTGGTTTGTTTCGTGGAAAACGAATAATTTGAAAAATATTTTATGGAAAACAATATTTCGTATTTCTTATAAAAATGAATGAACGAAAAATACTTTCATTGTCCACAAAAATATTTAGACATAAATTATTGCCAATAATAAAAATAATTTTCATTTGCTAATTATTCAACCAATACAAATTGTATTTTTTAATTTTTTTTTTTCAAAATATTTATTTTCCTTGAAACAATTGCGTCCTAAGATGAGAGATTGTGTATGAAAAGGTTAGTGATTTTTGAGGGGGTGGGGGAGCTTGACTTGTATGATGAACTTGTTTGTTGACGGGGTCGACCCAAAAATCACGTCGAGCGAAGGGAAGAAAAGTGGAGATGGAGGATAAAGGACGATGAAATGGGGAAAATGATCTTTTGAATTTTTTTATGGGTGTTACTTTTATAGATGCACCGCATTTTTGCGTTGGCTGGCTGTGTACACGCCCCTATGGGTGTGCTGGTCTCCTTTAATTTCTTGAATTGCATACATTTGTTAGGTTGCCTGACTTGGGATTTTTTCTACAGGACAAGACGACTCCAAAATCTAAGGATATAGACATAAATTATTACTCATAATAAAAATAATTTTTATTAACTAATTATTCAAGCGATACAAATTATTATTTTTTTAAATATTTTTATTGTGTTTACTTTTCGTGAAATAAACGCGTTTTAAGACGAGAGATTATGTATGAAAAGTGAAGTGATTTTTGTGGGGGTGGGGGGAGCTGGACTTGTTTGATGGACTCGTTCGTTGATGGGGTCGACCCAAAAATCATGTCGAGAGAGCGAAAGAAAAGTGGAGATTGAGGAGAAAGAACGATGGAATGGGGAAAATGACCTTTTTAATTTTTTTATGAGTGTTACTTTTCTAGATGCACCGCATTTTTGCGTTGGCCGACTGTGTACACGCCCTATGAGTGCGCTGGTCTCCTTTAGTTTGTTGAATTGCGTAAAATTGTTAGGTTATCTTTTTTAATGTGCCTCCTCCGAACACAAAAAGCAATTCTTCACCAAATTCTCTTTGCCTAAAGAGAAACAGCGACACGATTGATGTTTTCAGCGCCATAAAAATTTATCAAGTTTTGCTACTTATTCTTGTTCTATTGCAAGTGCTGACTGGCACTGCAAAGCCGAGTAATCAACCATGCGTTCCTTCATCCTGTGGTGACATTCATGAGATAAGCTCTCCATTTCGACTGAAAAGTGATTCAAAGATATGTGGTGACCCGAGATTTGAGCTGGCTTGTGAAGGTAATCACACTGTTTTATACTTGGAAGATGGCAGATACTATGTGTAGTCTATTAATTATTCCACTGGCCTAATCCATTTGGTCGACGATGGGAGATTGTGTATGAAAAGGTTAGTGATTTTTGAGGGGGTGGGGGGAGCTTGACTTGTTTGATGGACTTGTTTGTTGACGGGGTCGACCCAAAAATCACGTCGAGAGAAGGGAAGAAAAGTGGAGATGGAGGAGAAAGGACGATGAAATGGGGAAAATGATCTTTTGAATTTTTTATGGGTGTTACTTTTATAGATGCACCGCATTTTTGCGTTGGCTGGCTGTGTACACGCCCCTATGGGTGTGCTGGTCTCCTTTAATTTCTTGAATTGCAAACATTTGTTAAGTTTCCTGACTTGGGATTTTTTCTACGGGACAAGACGAATCCAAAATCTAAGGATATAGACATAAATTATTATCCATAATAAAAATAATTTTCATTAGCTAATTATTCAAGCGAAACAAATTATTATTTTTTAAAAAATATTTTTAATGTATTTACTTTTCATGAAATAAACACGTGTTAAGACAAGAGATTATGCATGAAAAGTGAAGTGATTTTTGTTGGGGGTGGGGGGAGCTGGACTTGTTTGATGGACTCGTTCGTTGATGGGGTCGACCCAAAAATCATGTCTAGAGAGCGAAAGAAAAGTGGAAATTGAGGAGAAAGAACGATGGAATGGGGAAAATGACCTTTTTAATTTTTTCAGGAGTGTTACTTTTCTAGATGCACCGCATTTTTGCGTTGGCCGACTGTGTACACGCCCTATAAGTGCGCTGGTCTCCTTTAATTTGTTGAATTGCGTAAAATTGTTAGGTTATCTTTTTTAATGTGCCTCCTCCGAACACAAAAACCAATTCTTCACCAAATTCTCTTTGCCTAAAGAGAAACAGAGACACGATGGATGTTCTCAGCGCCATGAAAACTTATCAAGTTTTGCTACTTATTCTTGTTCTATTGCAAGTGCTGACTGGCACTGCAAAGCCAAGTAATCAGCCATGCGTCCCTTCATCCTGTGGTGACATCCATGAGATAAGCTATCCATTTCGACTGAAAAGTGATTCGAAGATATGTGGTGACCCGAGATTCGAGTTGGCTTGTGAAGGTAATCACACTGTTTTATATTTGGATGATGGCAGATATTATGTGCAGTCTATTGATCATTTAACTGGCCTAATCCATTTGGTCGACGATGGGATTCACAAAGGTGATTGCTCATCTCTCCCCCGTCACTCGCTGTTGAGGTCTAACGAGATTATGGGTTGCTATACGTTTTTATACTATGTTTATGATGACCCATACAGCCTCACACTAGGCGTGGTCATTGTGAATTGCTCAAAGCTGATTAGTTCTTCTTTTTACATCGCTCGCAGTCCATCGTGCACTATGGGGTCATATTCTTCCAACACATCATCGAGTTGGAACTTGTATGCTCTAGTCAATCCAAAAGTATCGGATATTAGGGATTTTTGCACCATTCGCAGTTTGATGGAGATATCAAATTATCTTAGGGGTGAAGAGCAGATAAATAGTAGCTCCTACAAGTACGAGCTAATCCATAACAGCATGGCGGATGGATTTTTTCTCAGTTTTGCTCGACCCGTCCCACCCCGGCTACCCTGTGAAGACTCTTGCGAACCCGTCTCTCCTTTCTATTGCGAACTTGGTAATAGCATCCCTATGGGTCAGGATCGTGAATACGGCGCCTATAGCAACTACCCAGCTTTCTTTTGCATCTTTGATTTCCATAGCATCTTCAGAGGTCAAGTTTGCGGATACAGGAACTATAACGGCGGTAAGAATCGTTTGGCAATGAAATTTTACTGCACTTTTGTATGATAGTGGACCCTCTTTCACTAGTTACTTTCTCTTCATAATCGGAATATTGAAGAAATATTTCAAATCCAAGAAAATCATGACAAAGGATACATTTTAGTATAGGTCAACATCTGTGTATCGAAAGATTTCAGGAGCTTCGCATTATATATTATAATCCAATTGATAGGAGTTAGCAAAATTGACGAAAAAAAAGAATTAAAAGAGTGACAGGTGAAGTCACTCCAAACATTCCAAACATCGGGTGCACACATTCATGTGTCTAGATTGTACTTCCTTTCCACAAAACGATAGAATACGCGATATAAAAGGAAGGGCCATTGATCGAGCAGCCAAATGACTAGTTTTTAGTAGGGATAGAGTTCAGATTTTCTTATTTTCTTAATACTTCCTTATTAATTAATAATTCAAGAGATAATTGTGCTAATAAATTCCTTAAAAAATTGTGTCCGCCTATTGATAGGATAAACAAAATAATCAATTAAAAATGAATATCACCGTTTCTCTACGATTGTCAATTGCTAGGAAAGCCAAAAGGGTTTCTTGTATCGTCTATCAATATATGGGAAACAAAACTTATTATTTTTATTTATTTGCAACTGCATGCATCCCACTTCTCATAGTTTTTTAAACAAAATTGAACTTGCACGAAGTGGTCAGCTAGCTACTTCTCTGTTTCCTCATGAGTTTTGTTTTCCAAACTTCTTTTCCTTCAATTCCTTCCACAGGTCTCCTAGATGATTTGACTATTTGGACAATTGTGGATTTTATGTGTTTATTAGGTAAGCCACAATGATTTATTCTTAATATAAATAAAAAATATTCTAACCAATTGGATTTTTCTTCAGTGTATATCTGTGCAGTGAAATTCATAATAGGGACGCCATTTTTTGTGATATTTCTAATCTTCACTTATAGAAGAAGGCACTTAGCAATGGACAAGAACATTGAAGAATTTTTGCAAGCTCACAACAACTTTTTGCCCATACGGTACTCTTACTTGAATATTAAGAAGATCACTGCAAATTTTAAGCACAAACTAGGAGAGGGGGGGTATGGTTCTGTGTACAAAGGAATGCTCCGAAGTGGCAATGAAGTGGCCATCAAGATTTTGAAGCAGTCCAAGGCCAACGCCCAAGATTTTATCAATGAAATGGCTAGTATTGGAAGAATTCACCATGTTAATGTAGTGCAACTCATTGGTTATTGCTTTGAAGGTTCGAAGCAAGCTCTCGTGTATGAGTTCATGTCGAATGGATCTTTGGATAAGCAAATTTTCACTGAAGAAGGTGATAAGTTTCTTGATTACAGGAAAATATATGAGATTGCTCTTGGGGTGGCAAAGGGGATTGATTACTTACATCAGGGGTGTGACATGCAAATACTACACTTTGATATCAAGCCTCACAATATTCTTTTAGACAAGAATTTCACTCCAAAAGTTTCTGACTTTGGACTTGCAAAACTTTATCCCACTAATCATAACATAGTCTCATGGACTGCTGCAAGAGGGACCTTAGGATATATGGCACCTGAGTTGTTTTATAGAAACATTGGTGGTGTTTCTCATAAAGCGGACGTTTATAGCTTCGGGATGTTGCTCATGGAAATGGCAGGTAGAAGGAAGAATTTCAATGCAAATGCAGAACACTCGAGCCAAATTTATTTTCCGTTGTGGGCTTACGACCAAGTCAATGAAGAAAAAAGTGTTGAAACAAAAATAGTAGCAACGGAAAGGAAGGTGATAAAGAAGATGATAATAGTCGCACTCTGGTGTATACAATTAGACCCTGACCATCGACCTTCAATGAGCAAAGTCCTAGATTTGCTTGAAAGAGATATTGATGAACTTCAAATGCCACCAAAACCACTTATTTACCCACCTGATGTGCCAATTAACAATGATGAAGCTGAGATGGAGCTAGAAACATTATCAACCTCATCAAGTACTCCGATAATTTATGCTAGTTTTCCATTGGGAGATACCGATGATGTTTAGAGATCCAAGCATAGTTGGATTGGAAATGCTTTGTGTGTATTTGTCATATGTCCCATGAATGCTTTGTGTGTATTTGTTATACGTCTTACAATATAGTATTATGTTGGAGAGAAGCGAGACATTTTAGCTTGACAGAGGTTACTTTTGAGATTGTCCTTCTTCCAACTCTTAGGTTGATGTTGTATTATTGTATTTCATATAGTTTTACTCTCTTGCGTCCTTCTTAAAAAAGATAGAGACATTGGTAAGAGGGCAAGGGCAAAAACGGTGGGGGAAGGTAACGGACATTGAGAATTTCTTGACATCCTAAAATTTCAGTTCTGTTATCAATTAAATGAATTGGGCCTTTCATCAACACGCCTATAGTGCTATTCTCCGAGTTGATCACTCACGAGATAACTAGTCCATCATGTGAAGCCGTTAAGAGATTTTAACGCAATAGACTTGCGAATTCGACCAAGAACCGACTACTCGACCGTGCTCATCTACAAAGATCATTACAGCACAGTTAAAAATCGATCAGAGATAGGTCGTTTCGACTGAGATAGGTGATCAAATGTGGGTGATTCCACCAGATTGCAAAATTCTCGTCAATTGGCACTAGACCGATCTTTTTGTCGTTTTTGTACCCTGTGTCCATATTTGAAATCTCGAAATTTTGACGACAATCAAGAGTCGCCAATGTGTCGAAGATGTATATTGTGACTCGAAATAAATCGATCACGGGTCATTGCACCAAAAATTTCT
The DNA here is from genome assembly GCA_014182715.1 of Eucalyptus cloeziana. Taxonomy (NCBI): domain Eukaryota; kingdom Viridiplantae; phylum Streptophyta; class Magnoliopsida; order Myrtales; family Myrtaceae; genus Eucalyptus; species Eucalyptus cloeziana. Next base: position 16,780,897 of record CM024640.1, read on the forward strand.
AAAAGCTAATTGGTAGGCTAGGTCACGCTAAAATCGCGCCAAATTGAAATTAACCACAAATTTGAATATGATTTCAGAAATTGAAAGTTCTTTCATGTCACAATTCATTTTAGGAACGTCGACTCATCCTCCGAAGATTTTTTTGCAAACTGAGATTTTTGGTGGAAATTCAAAGTAAGGGCGTTTTTGACTGGAAAATTCAAGGGACCGTTTTTTATCGCGTTTTTGGGATGCAAGTTGGTTCCATGGGTGAGGAAAAATGTCAATTTGATCGTGGACACCTTAGTGAGATTTATAGACTTCGAAATTGAGTTAATTTGAAGGAGAATTTGTGGGCAATTTAATCCAAATTGAGTGGACAATGCACAAATTCGTAGCCCCCTTGGTCCCTCAACATTTGGACCACTTGGGGACTTGTTCTAGGGAGTTTTGATGCACAAAAATTTCTGAGGAAGACAGCCATGGTGGTGGGCCAAGTGTTTGAGTGGTTTTGGATAGGATGGTGGACTTTAGAGGCAATGTGACCTCCCTCCAAGCCTTCAGCCCTTCTTCTTCCTCAGCAAAGCTTCACTTTCTCCATTAGAGAGCATTTGGAGAGCTTGGATTTGCAGAGAAACCGAGCCAGCAGCCCCCTCCTTTGCCACACGCCTGCCGCGAGCCCGAGCCAGTGCCGTTTGCCCGTCCGCCTATTCTCGCTTGTCTCACTGGTCTCCTCACCCAGCCGTGTCCTCGAGCTACCTCTAGCCACTGTCGAAGTCCCCTAGTCGTCGCCTAGGCCTCCGAAGTAGCCGCCGTAGCCCGTCGTCGCCCGTAGCAGCCCCCGCCGGTCCTTCCTCGCCGTTTCAGCCGTTGGTTCCCTCTCCTTTGGCCAGACCAGAACTAAAGCTTTAGCAAAGGCTGTGAGCTTCGGGAGGCTTTTTCGGGCCTTTTCTGGCCTCGCTTGGTGTCGCCACTCCGAAGTTTGTCACCCGTCTCCGCCTTGCCGTCGTCGTGGACTCATCGAATTTCAAAACCGGTGAGTTCACTTACTAATCTTTGCTTAGGTAGTTAATTATTCTTAAGGGTTGATTAGTTTAGGTTAAGTATGGTTTAAGTGGTTAGTTAAAACGGATTAGCGATTTAATGACTCATTATTGCATGTTAGGGGGTTAGATTGGCTTAATTAGCAACTAGATAGGTTGTAGTATTTATCTAGATTGGTTTGGAAATTTTTTGGGCTCGTTTCAGTATTTAATTAGGTTTTTCCGGCCTAAGTTTGCATTTTTGGCATTTAATGGTATTTATTTAATTAATTTTGGTAATTATTTAATTATTTATTATTTTCCGGAAATTATACTGGGATAGTCGGTGATCGGAATTTCATGCTGATTGCATTGGTATGATTGATTTATTTAATTGAGTGTTGGTTTGTGCAAATTGAGTGAGATTTATAATTTTGGGTATTTATTCCAAAATTGAGTAATTTCGATTTTTTATTAGAAAATACCGGGAGTCGGTTTACAATGCCAAAAATGTGTTTATGGACTATTATAATTGTGGGATTTTGTAAAAGAAAGATATTGTGTTTTTGGCTCAAGTCGATCGTGTACCTACACACGATTATTTTCATCATGTATATTTTAACATGATGAAATTGGGCCAAGTTCATTATTTAATTGAGGAATTAGTGTGCAAGGCACAAAGTTCGTGGCCGGGGTTGGTTTATCGTAGTTCAACTTGTGTGAGCATTGTGACTTCAGCTTGTGAGAGCAGTATACTTTATCAGCTTATGTGAGCAATGATCGTTTATCAGCTTGTGAGAGCAACGATCCATATATCAGCTTGTGGAAGCTACTATCTATCTATATCAGCTTGTGTGAGCTACTATCTAACCTTTTCATCTTGTGTGAGCATGGTCGGTGTTGACGGTACTGGATAGATAGTATTGAATTGATAGATAGTATTGCTTGGATTGATCGATTGTTGAATTGAGCAATCATTGGCACTGAATGATTGATTGGTTGAGGTTTATGAACTATACTGACTTGTAGTAAGGAACTAAGGCAAAGGTAAGTCACCTATCTCTTGTGTGCATAGGTAGCCTTTAGGCGTATTTCCTTCCTAATAAGAGTTTAGGGGGTAAACTTGTTGAGACATCGTCTCACCCCATCGTGGGCTAATATTTATAGGTCCTTAGATGGCTGTTCCTCCTTAGCGTTTCGGCTAGCCGAAGAAGGTCACCGAACAGGTCTCTCATATTCCCCTCCCTAGGAGCCAAGGTGACTAGGTCTACGAACTCGTGAGATCCATTGTCTGGGTTGATGCGGGTCTATCTCGGAGGGTACCCAATCAATTCAGATCGTGGTATCGTTACGGGCGAGATGGACCCAGAGAAGGTCCCCTACCGGAATCCAAGATTCCTCTGTCGGTGCTAGAGATCGCTTTTGGCAAGGGTACGATTGACCCTCTTGGTGGTTCAGTGGTAAGCCCGAGTTCCCTGGAGCTAGAGACCTCAGAGCCTTTGGTTGAGGATTTGAATGCTTAGTGGACTAGTAGCTCTTTCGTTTTTGGTAGACATGTGATTGTAGACTAATATTGTATATAACTTAGTCTGCTATGTATAAAGGTGTGTTGTGTGGTTTTAAAATTGTGGCCCTGCTTTTCTATCCCATATTTTCTGTTGTCTGGGGATTTATTTATTCACTTCCGCATGCACATTAAAATGAATGGGTCGGTGACGCATCCTGGGACGTCGCAATTTAATCGACCACCGAGGGATGGGTAGTGCTCGAGGATTGGGCCATGACAATTTCTCTCTGATTACATGATTTAGGGTAATGCCAATAAAAAAAGCTAGTAACAATTTGCGATCTTGCTATTTAACAAGCCATTACCAGCGTATTACTTGATCTAAAAAATTATTGATTTTGACTTAGGAATTCATTTTTAGAGAAAATATCCATGTATACATTTTACAAAGTAGACATCTTTCATCTATGCAAGAAATAACTCTTATTAAAATGGAAAAGGTCTTAGAAGAAATGTCACACCCCCTTTACTTGGAGGTTGAGCTGTGGGTTATTTTTGTGACGCGTCCTGGGACATCGCAATTTAATCGACCACCAACGGAAAGGATTTGTGACCAGGTCACTCGATCTTTTGAAATCATTTGGCTTTTGAAACACAACGCATCTCGAAAGTCCCTTGACTAATCATTTTTGCATGGGAGCTTTGCTAATTTTTGTAATTTCTTTTGCACTTGCGATGATTTTTTACGCAGGAACTTGGACTTTGATAATTTTTTTCACATAAGATGCAAACTTTTGGCTCTTTTCTTGACGGGCATTGACCTTGCTTTTACCAGGCACACTGCTTTTTCATGTCCCCTAGTTTGTCGAACTTTTTGCTCTTTGAACTTTTGTAGCTCTTATGACTTTCGAGATGCTTTTCACATTTTCTCATAACTGTCAATTGTATTTGATCAATTCTTATGAATTGCCCTAGTGAAGGGAGATGATCATCGCTCGGGGTTTAGAAATGAATAATCAGGCCCAAATTGGTTAAAGCAATGGGTACCAGTGTTTGGGTAAAGAAAGAAATGCTCTTCTTCACATTGGGATGAATCAAGCTCTGATGAAAATTCCTCTGAAGCTATCACTAGAAGATTGATGCAAGTGAAAGTAATAGAATCTTTCTCAATCTTTCGCTCTACAACACGACTATAACCTCCTATGCTGCCCCAATGTAGGGTCGTTCTCGACAGGGGTACTTTGAAGGATCATCTTTATTTGGCCCAAAAGGGTAGCAAGATGTCAACTCGGTACTTGGGATTGATGAAGGAAATGCCTTTATCATTTCGATCTTTGCGCTCAATGCAAATGAATCATTCGTCCTAAGAGAAGGTCGCCTTTCACTCAACTCTCAAAAGTGTTTGAAGGATGTGTATGGAAATGGGCTTGCCATCCCTCATCTTAAGTATCCTCTGCTTGGCATGATTAACATCTCCACTTCACTCTGCTGAGATCGTCTAAGTAGATTAATCTCCATAGGGAATTTTGATTCGAAATGAATAATTCCCAAAACGAGAAAACAATCTTGAGATAAAAATGATCAAAAAGCTTGTAGAAAGTTTTTTTTTTCCTCAATTATTCATTTTTGTGCTTGTCTCTAGGAAAGTGCAAAAGGTTCTTTTTTGTAATGGAAATTCTCTTTTTTTTTTTTCCTTCTATTTTTAATTTAATTTTGAGAAGAAGGGTACTTACTTGTGGCATGGTGACTCGATAACCTTGTAAAGAATGTGAAAGAATGTGTTAGCACAAAAATCTTTAGCGATTGAAATGTTGGAAACGATACATTATTACCCTTCACTTGCTTTTATCCTTTGAGTGCTAACATTTCTTGGATTCACCCTCGTGGAATTTGGTAACTTGACATTACCCTTCACCTGCATTTTCCCTTAAGTGTCTGATGTCTTCCTATCAAAGGAAAGAAAGAATCATGTCAGAGACGCTATCAAAAGGGGCAATTGGAATCAACACCATTTACCCTTCACGTGTTTCCATTCTTTAGGTATGAACTTTCCTTGAAGTGGCTAGGATTGATTAAAAATGACTATGTGGCCTTGATTTTATCCATGAAAAGCACTTCTTTATTGTATATAATAATTTACAAAGTTCAATTCCTGCTTTTTTCAAATGCTCTTTTTGAAGAGACGTTTAATTGACAAGGGGCTTCAAAATTTTATATATGGATCATAAGATGTGTTTTTCAAGATTTTGCTTTGAAAAGAGAGTCGGTGCTCCTTGTTTCCACACTTGGGGACATTGTTCTTTAGATACCTTGCCCCATTTATTGCATTTTGTGATGAATTTGACTATTTTGTCCAATCACACTTCATTGGTGGGGAAGGAGATTTTTTTTTTTTAAGTCAAGTGCTGCTCCACCGCGCTTTGTCTGAAAGTCTTTGTTTTGCTCGAGTCTATTCTTTTCCTTTCAGAGATTGTGTAGTTCCGGCCCGGGTTGTCCTCATGTAGTCTTGTTATTTGCTAGGTATTTGCCTCATGCATAAATCAAATTTAACTTGGAACGATTACCGCCTTTTACTCGAGGGCAACATTTGAAGACCGATTCTCTTTTGTATACAACTAAATCTTGAGGTATTGTCTTAGTCTTACAGACCGCCAACATTCATCTCCATGCAAAGATTGGATGCCCAGAAGAGATGAAGATGGTGAGTAGATAACTTGATGGTGACATTTCCAACACGGCTTCAACAAAATAGATGAGTGCAAAAATCAATCCCCGTCCAAGCTTGACAGTCCTCTTATTTGTACGGTTAAATGAGAAAATGTGAAAGAGTGGCCGTTATTCGCATCCTGCGAGAAGAAGACAATGTCAATATATGAAGAGAGAATGATCTCTTAATGAGGTCGCCTCTTACAATGAAATCAAGGCGACGATACATGCCCCATAGTCCTTATTACGGGGCTTTAGTATTTCGCAAGATTTTATCATAAGAGAAGTGACATCATTAAAAGATCGATCGACGGCTATCAATCGAATATCCATTCTATTCCAAAAGTTTCATATGCAAAAATAGAATTGATTTTTGAAAGATTAATCTGCGATTTTTACTCATAGAAAAAAATGGAGAGAATTTGATTAAAAATGCAATTTCAATTTTGTGCCCAATTGTATAATCGCAACTTGAAAGTTTTTTTTTTTCCAAATGTGATTTTGAGCCCATAACTGGAAATTTAAACAAGACCATATGTTCAATAGGGCCAAATTAAAGTGTTTAGAACTTGCATTCAATGTTCACTTGTCAAAAGTGATTGCCAATTTTTTCAATTATAAGCCTACAGCACCAAGGGCAATCGATTGATGTTTTGTGAATTTCAAGATGAAAATTCAATTAAAAAAATGAATAAAAAGAAGAATGATACTTACAGAGGGGGACGACTTTTCTCTCTACTTTTTTATTTTATTTTATTACATAGACATGCACATGAGCTGTGGTTCAATTTCTACTCTAGACGGCCCAAAATGGAGCCATGGGATCACAGGACCGAACCAACAAGCTTGCAGCTAGGTCGTGTTACCCATGACTCCAGCTTCGTCAAAGAACTGACCCGTGTCACATGATTGCAGACCAAGGTGGGGACCTCTGACATCAAGAAAGAAATTTCGGGGTTGAGATGAGTGACTTGTACTACATGATTGTAGTCGGAGTGGTATCCACTTCAACAACATCCTAAGTGATCCTATGCGGCCCAGGTCCGACGGTAGGTTGTGCGTGCTAAGGTGTAGTGCAATGCAAATGATACATGCACAACAATTTATAGGCAAACAATACTCCGTACATAAAAAATAAATCATACATTCCTACACCTCCCTACAAGACAAATGTGAACAAACACTTCCCCTTATACCCCCCATTTTGTAAAAAACATTTAACACCTTTAATGTTAGGGGCATACCTGGAATCATCACTACCAAACAAAAGTCCTCTATTGTTTAAAACCAAGTCCCCAGTGGCGTCGCCAAGCTGTCACGACCTACCCTCGGGTGGAGGGAACGGGTATAGGGGTATTGCCTAAAGGACGGGCCTAAGGCCCATGATTAGGCGCAGGCTCTCCCAAGCCCATACGTCCCGTGACGTTGGGGTATTTTTAAGAATTTTGTAAAAAGGAGTCACCACTAGCCTATTAGGGTCGGCTAGAAACCATGTGAGGTATAGGAGTATGCCTCACTTCCTACGCAACCAAATAATCTAAGGTTGGGGACTTGATTACACTAATTGATCAATTAATGCCCTTTCGGTACCTAATCTTATTCATTTTAAAAGAAATGATTTTTGTCAGGTAGTTTGGATTGATTTTATACCTATCCACTAATATGTGAAGTGATCATGCGCGTGTGCAATCATCAAAATAACAATTAGCAACTAAAGTAAACATTAAATGAATTGCAAGAGAAATAAACACCTAGCATCAAGAGATAAATAAATGACAATCCTAATTAGACCAAGGGGGAACCATAATCATCACATTGTAAGCGTGCAATCAAGGGCAATTGTATCCGAGGATAATTAGAACCCTAAGGTGAAGCCGTGCGGGCTTGTTCAATTTTAAGCACAATCTCAAGTCGATGATTTCCCCACACCTTTTAAGAGAAAATTGTCCAAGAATTATTTTAAAGTTTTTCAAGGAACTATAAAACAAACTTGGAATTTTTGGGATTTTTGAAAATTTTTGATATTTTTAATATTTTTAATATTTTAATATTTTCTGAATTTTTGGATTTTTTTTTTCAATATATGAAAAAAAATTCAGACTGGTCAAAAGACCCAGCCCTGCTAAACCGGCCTGGACCCCATCGGTCCTGGTCATTTTTAAAAAAAAAAAAAAAAATGGGCCGGCCCTAAGGTCTACTTGAAAAAAAACAAAAATAAGGCCCACGAAAATCCTTTCATAGAAACAACCCATTCCCAATTTTTGCTCTCAGCCCAACTTTTCATTTCAGCTCCTAACCTCACCAGCCCCCTAACCAAACTAAAATCACAGCCCATTTTCTATATATCTATTTGCTTTTTCTTTTTTATTCTTTTTTATCCTTTTTTGCATTTCTCTTTTTCTTCATTTTCTTTTAATCTTTTTTTTTTTTTGGTCTTCTTCTTCTGGTCTTCATGCAGCCCCCCATGACGTTTTCGTTCAGCCCCTTCCGTTCAACGATTTCCTCCATTGAACCAGCGCCAACGAACGTCATCTCCAGTGAAAGTTCACCGGTGCTTGGACCACCATCGCCCGTTGGTCATGTCGCTCATCCGGTGGCGACTGTCGCTAGCCACCTTTTCTGACGACTGATAATCCATTCACCGAAACAACGAAAACCCTCACTCTCCCGACAACGCACGATTATTTCGCGAAGACCATGCCAAAACATAGTGACCACGCAAACAAAAAACATGATTCAGCAGCTGCATATGCAAGCACAGATCGATTCTAAGCTAAAGCATGAACTGACTTTCGGATCTCTCTAAGGAATTTTGTCGAATAGTTGGCATGCACTACCAAATTTAAAGGTTTCTGGCTCAACCGAGCCTCGAACAAGCCTTGGGGGTCTCAAACACAACATACAAGGAACATGGGAACAAAATGCAAGAGCGATGAGGGCCAGAGTTTGCGCGAGCCGGATGGCCGCGAGCTCCGACTCAGTGCGCCTAAAATGGAGCAAGGAGGGAGCCAAACCTACTTGGTTTGCTTGAGGATGTCACCGGGAAGGTCTTCGGACAAGCCCGTGCATGACTAAGCTACTCTCGGTTGCTCGTATCACTCTCTCGCCGGCGACTCTCTCCGCCATATTCGAGCTTCTTTCCTTCCCCCCCCTTTTTGTTCACTTTTCTTCTGCAGGTTCGTGCGAAGACCCTTGTTGTGCCAGTTGTCGGTCGGGCTGCCCCCGACCCGCAAATCACGCCGCCTCTTTGTCGTTGCTGATCCTCCTACTCTCTCTGTCACTATGCTGCTGCAGCTCCTCTGCTGCCCTTGTTCCTGCTACTACTGTCCTCTTGTTTTGCAGGTGCATGCGAAGGAGAAAGGTGCTAGGCGTGGGTTGGGTCGAAGGAGAAAAGGCAAGGGTGGGGCGGGCCCCGCGCAGGAGAGAGAAAAAAGAAGGGGGGGCGGGCTGGACCAAGGCCGGATCCAGCCCAACCCGACCCCTAAGGCTTTTTGTTTGTTTTTTTATTTTTTTAAAATAATAATAATTTCTTAATTAATTACTTTTTTATAATTTTATAATTTTAATTTTTTTAAATTAGTCAATTAATTTTTTTTAGTGACTAATTCCTAACTTTTAATGCTATTAAGTCTTAAGTAAAATGGCAAAATTTAGGTGTCAACAAAGACCGAGGGGACAATAGTAGTTACTGCCGCCGCCACCACTGATGGGTCATATTAGGGGCGTAGCACCGTAGAATACACTATAGGGTGGACTAATCAGACCCCCAGCTCAAGGTCGAGTGTACGCCATCATGAGAGGTCAAGCAAAGGACGCGTCTGATGAGATTACAGGTACAGTTTTTTTGAATGACCATATTGCTTATGCTTTGTTTGACCCTGGTGCGACTCATTCTTTTATAGCTGAGCAATTTATTAAGCTGATAGGATTGAGTCCTGAGTTGTTGGAGCCAGTGGTTAGCATATCTACACCATTAAAGGATAAGGTGTTGTCTGCATTGGGTTGTTCTAGTTGCAAGTTAGCAATTGGTAAGCGAGATGGGAAGATATACTTGTTAGTCCTAGCCATGTATGATTTCGATTTGATAATTAGCATGGACTGGCTCATCAAGCAACGAGCTAAGATGGACTGCTATTGTAAAGCGATTCAATTTAACCCTTTAGCGGGTGAAAGTTTCAAGTTTGTTGGGAGTCGAGGAGGACCCTCAATTACCCTAATCTCGTCGCTTAAGGTAACCCGTTTGTTAAACAGGGGTTGTTAAGGTTACCTAGCAACTGTCGTGGGTACGATAGTTGGGGAGCTGAAGATCGAAGATATCTCGGTAGTTCAAGGATTCCAGACGTGTTTCCGAAAGAGTTGCCAGGCCTACCGTCAGAGAGAGAGAGAGAGAGAGAGAGAGAGAGAGAGAGAGAGAGAGAGAGAGAGAGTTTGTTGCGTCTGTGCATTGACTATTGTCAACTCAATCAGGTGACAATCAAGAACAAGTATCCACTACCGAGAATCGACAACTTGTTTGACCAGCTGCAAGGGGTGTCGATATTTTCAAAAATCGACTTCAGTACATGGTATCATCAGTTGAGGATCAGAAAGAAGGATATACCAAAGTCACCGTTTTGTACTTGATACGGCCATAATGAGTTCACTGTAATGCCGTTTGGATTGATGAATGCTCCAGCTGCTTTTATGGATTTGATGAACAGAGTGTTTAAGGAGTATCTAAATCAATTTGTTATTGTGTTCATGGACGACATTTTGGTGTATTCGAGGAGTGCTGAGGAACACGAGAGACATTTGAGGATGGTACTCCAAACCTTGAGGATTCATGAGCTGTACGCTAAGTTCAGTAAGTGCAAGTTTTGGTTGACTTGAGTAGCGTTCCTAGGTCACGTGATTTCAGGTGAAGGAATCTCCGTGGACCCAACCAAGATCAAAGCAATTATCAGCTAGCTAAGACCAACAACCATGACAGAGATCATAAGCTTTTTTTGTTTGGTAGGGTACTATAGAAAGTTTGTGGAAGGGTTTTCAGCTTTCGCATCGCTGTTGACTCGCCTGTTGAAGAAGGAAGAGAAATTTGCGTGGACAGACAAATGTGAGCGTAGTTTCCAAGAGTTTAAGTAGAAGCTGACTATCGTTCCTGTGCTGATCATTCCATCTGATCCTAAATGATACAAGATTTATAATGATGCATCATTTAGAGGATTAGGTTGCATGCTGATGCAACATGGTAGGGTTGTTCCATATGCATCCCGTCAATTGAGACCTCACGAGCTGAATTATCCGACACATGACTTGGAACTCACAGCAATCATTTCCGCCCTGAAGATTTGGAGAATTATTTGTGCGGAGAGAGATTCCAGATCTTCACTGATTATCAAAGTCTCAAGTATCTATTCTCTCATAAGGAGTTCAATATGAGACAGCGTCGCTGGATGGAACTTCTGAAGGACTATGATTGTGATATTTTATATCACCATGGGAAGGTGAATAAGGTCACAAACGCTTTGAGTCGAAAGTCTTCAGTTGCACAGATGATGGTCAAGGAATGAACCTCACTCGAGAAAGCTCGAGATTCGGTTTTCAAATTTGAGGTAGGCCACCTTTCGAATCTTATGGCCAATCTTAGAATTGAGCTGGAAGTGTAGATCAGTATCAAGACGCTTTAGTGGACAGACCCGGAGATTTAGAAGATTTTGCAAGAGAATACCAAGAAGAGGAAAGCTGATTTCCAGGTTTCTGAGGACGGAACATTGAGGTTCCAAGGACGATTGTGTGTACTTGACGATGCAGCGCTCAAGGAAGAGATCTTGTCGAAAGCTCATCGTAGCAGTTACAGCATTCATCTTGGTGGTACAAAGATGTATCAGAATATGCGTCAACACTATTGGTGGTCCGATATGAAGGCAGATATCACCAAGCATGTCGCCAAGTGTCTAACGTGTCAGCAAGTGAAGGCACAACATTATAAGTCGAGAGGACTTTTTGCAACATCTCGAGATCCCAGAGAAATGGGAGCACATCACGATGGATTTTGTGACAAGCTTGCCGAGAAGTCAGAGAGATAATGATTTGATCTAGGTAATGGCTGACAGACTGACGAAGTTGGCTCACTTCATCGCAGTACGAAAAGACCTTGATTTTGATAGACACGCAGAGTTGTATGTGTGTTAGATAGTTTGTTTGCATGGAGTGCCGGTGACGATTACTTTAGACCAAGACCCGAGATTCACAGTTGCTTTTTGGAAAAGTTTGCAGGTTGCCTTAGGAATGAAGCTGCAATATAGTACGACCTATCATCCTCAGACGGATGGCCAGTTTGAGAGGACGTTTCAAACCCTCGAAGACATGTTGCGAGCTTGCATGATGACTCAGTGTCCAAAGGGGACAATATTACATAGTGGGGCCCGGGTCCTTACAAATGGTATAAGAGCCGACTCTCAACCGTGTATGGGGTCACAGCGAGGGCGATGTGCCTTAAGTGGGGGAGAATGTGACGACCCAGACTCGGGACAGTACGGAGGGACGGACTAAGATCGCCTCGGCAGTATGCGGGCAAGGCTAAGGGCATTTCTCTTGTTCCACATCGCTTAAGGGGGAGTCTTGGAGTTAGTTTATAAGGCTTGGGTCCCTCTAATCTGTGTAACACATTTTAAAGCCATGAGGACTCAATGTCCAAAACGGACAATATTACATAGTGGGGCCCAGGTCCTTACACCATGGGTGAGGAAAAATGTCAATTTGATCGTGGACACCTTAGTGGGATTTATAGACTTCGAATTGAGGTAATTTGAAGGAGAATTGATGGGGAATTGAATCTAAATTGAGCGGACAATGCACAAATTCGTAGCCCCCTTGGTCCCTCAACCTTTGAACCACTTGGGGACTTGTTCTAGGGAGTTTTGATGCACAAAAATTTCTGAGGAAGACAACCATGTGTTGGAGAAAACTTCCTTATGTGTTTTGAAGTTGACAAAATGTTTCCATCAATCTAGTCTAAAGACTTGAAGACTCTTTTGTCAAAGTCTGAAGACTGTCGGATTCAAGCCTTAAAGTTTGCCCTCATTGACAGTTTCTAGACCGTTGAAGAAGATTTATCCAAAATCAAGGATTTATTTAAGAAATTGATTCAAGCGGCTAAAGAAGCTTCTCACGACGGGAGATAGCATTTTGAGATCTTTTATTCGTTTTAATTTTGATACAAATAATTTAGATTCGTTGATTGGCAAGGTATACTTGGAAGGTTCTACTTATGGAAACCTAGATCCTGATTGTATGGACAAGCAGGATTGGTGTGCTATCATCACATTCCTTAAGTAACTTGAAGATCTCCCTAATTGATTCCGTCCAACGGTTAGATGGAGGAACTCCTTTGGAAAGTGCCAACGGGTATGTAGGCATGGAGGAGTATAAAAGGAAGAAGCTATGGTTATTCAAGTGTGTGCGTGATAGAGAAATACTAAAGTCTAAAGCTCCTTGTTCTTTGTTGATTCAACTGTTGAGCGAAATTTGTATTCAAAAGAGAGATTCGATAATTGTGAGACCTTGAGGAAGTGTAGCAAAGTCTCTACATTGTGGAATCAAGGACGTGATATTGTAACAGCTCTTTTAATTCATAGTGAAATCCAGCTGGTGGGCTGTCAGTGCGGGAGAGTGGACGTAGGCTTGGAATAAGCCGAACCACTTTAAACTCTGTGTTCATTTTCTCTCATCCCTGAACCTCTTATTTATGCTTACGAATTGTTCATTTATTTAATAGTTAAATTCTGTTTTACTATCCAACAACAATATCCTTTAAGTCCTACGAAAAGTTTCATATACACCTATTCTCCCTTCTCTAGGTGTATTCATTAGCCCATTTCAATTGGTATCAGAGCTTGTGTGCTTATTTATTGAAGTGTTTTACTTCTTAAGCTAAAGGTCTATGGCTAGTATTTTGGCTCCAGGACTGGTTGAAGGTCAAAGCAACACTAGACCTCCTTACTTCGATGGAAAAGAATACAACATATGGAAGAACAAGATGAAAGCTTTCCTTAGATCGAAAGATCCCCTTGAATGGAATGTGGTGGAAAAAGGAGTTATTCCAACAATAACTTCAACTTCAGAAAGAGGGAAGGAAGTGACAGATGCTAGAGAGATGACACAAGAAGAGATAACCAAGAGACAAGCTCTTGACGCAAAAGCTATTTATTCTTTATCCTATGCTTTATCTCCTACCGAGTATAACAAAATTTCATCCTGTGAAATAGCAAAACAAGTCTGGGACAGATTGCATGTTACTTATGAAGGAACTGATCGAGTCAAAGAAACAAAGATCAACATTCTTCTTGGGCAATATGAAGCTTTCAAAATGAAGCCAGGAGAAACCATCACTGATATGTTTAGCCATTTTACAGAGATTGTAAATGGTCTTGCATATCATGGCCAACCAATCTTAGGGCAAATGAAAGTCAACAAGTTGCTGTGAGGACTCTCTAAATATTGGAATCATATCAAAACTTCCATTAGAGACACATAAAGGATCGCACCTTTATTTGTCGATGAATTAGTGGGCACACTTCAGTCTTACGAAGTGGAGCAAATTGATGAAGAGGAAGGTCTTAAAGGTAAAAAGTCAATTACTTTAAAGTCTAATGATGATTATGATGTTATAGATACATAAGACGATCTGGACGATGAAGAATTAGCACACATGATAAGGAAGTTTATAAAGTTAAACAGAAAGGGAAAAAAGTACAATTAGAGGAAACAAAATACTGAAAGATCTCAGAATAAAGCAATTGAAGATAATGAGTTCAACAAAGACGTGATTTGCTTTGAATGCAAAAAGAAAGGACACATCAGACCCAACTGTCCTCTACTGAAGAAAAAGAAAGGAAATACAGAGAAACTCAAGAAAGCTCTCAAAACAGAGACTTGGAGTGACATAGAATGTGAAGAGAGTGATGAAGAATATGCCAACATTTGTCTAATGGCAAACTCAGAATCAGACTCAGACTTTGAGACAAACTCAGACTCAGATTCTAACAACAAAATTGAGGTAAGTAACTTTAAAATTCCTATTAAAGTTTCAAAGTATATTGATGAACTCTGTCTTAGCCTTAAAGTATCTCTTAAAAGGATTTCCAAACTTAAAAAGGAAAATTCTATACTAAGGCAACAGAAATTTCTTGGAAGGAAAAATTTGAAAGTCGAACAACAATTTCAAGACTTCAAAAGAAAATGAAGATTTTCTTTCAAAAGAAAACATTCTCTTGAAATAAGACATTTAAGCTATTTCAAAAAAGTTTTCAAATGGATTTGAAAAGCTTGATAAAATTCTTTTAATTCAAAGACCTTATTTTTATAAATCAGGTTTGGGAATGACACCAGAAACTGTTACTTTAATTGATTTCACAAAGGTAAAAGAAAGAATCAAACAAAGACCTGCTAAAACTTTTTACAGAAATCATTTTCAAAAAGTTTTTGTAAAATCTGTTGGTCGAAGTGCTCTTAAATGTTCAAAGTGTAACAGCTCGGAACATTTTGAGAAGGATTGTCCTAAAGTCTGGAAATATGTTAAGAGAAACTGGGCAAAGACTACTTTTGGAACTAACTCCCCTGGACCCAAAAAAGTATGGGTACCAAAGAAAACTTGAAATTTTTGCATAATTGTAGGTCACTATTAAGAAAAAGATCAAGTGGTATTTCGATAGTGGCTGTTCGAGACATATGATAGGAGATTCAAATTGCTTTATAAAGCTTACCCAAATAGATGGTGGAAATGGCAAAGGTAGAATTACTAGACATGGAACTGTCAAGATTGAGAGTCTCACAATCAATAATGTTTCCTTGGTGGAAGGCTTAAACTATAATTTTCTCAGTATAAGCCAATTGTGTGACACTGGATTCAAAATCAACTTTCAAGAAGGTATATGTTCAGGAATTAGCAAGGATTTGTTTCAATCCTTTACTAGTTGAAGACATGAAAATATTTATCTGCTTGCTATCAAATCAGAAAGCTCTCAGTATCTAATTTTCATTCATGATGAAGAGAATCTTTGGCATAGAAAACTTGGCCATATCAGTATGAAGCAGATAGCCAAAATTTCGTCCAAAAAGCTTGTCGTGGACTGCCCAACCTAAGATTTCAAAAAACAGAATTATGCACACCATGTGTTTTGGGAAAATAGGTAAGAAACTCTTTTAAACCTGTAAATCAAGTTTCAACTGATCATGTTTTGCAGCTTTTGCATATGGATCTCTTTGGACTAACCAGAACACAAAGCATTGGTGGGAAGAAATATTGCTTGGTAATCGTAGATGACTATTCTCGCTATACTTGGGTGTTCTTCTTATCAAGTAAATCTGAAACTTTCTTTCATTTCTCAAAATTTGCTAAGAAAATTCAAAATGAGATATACTATAACAAGCATCCAGACAAACTATGGAAGTGAGTTCGAAAATCAAAACTTTGCAAATTTTTATGATGAATGTGGTTTAAAGCATGTTTTCTCTTCGCCATATACTTCAGAACAAAATGGAGTCGTGGAAAGAAAGAGTAGATCTTTGCAAGAAATGGCAAGAACTCTCTTAATTGAAAGTAACATTTCTTCTCGTTTTTGGGCTGAAGCAGTTTCTACAGCATATTATATCATCAACAGAGTTTTTCTAAAGCCTATTCTAGAAAAAACTCCTTATGAGTTGTTCAAAGAAAAAAAGCCAATTATTTCCTATTTTCATGTGTTTGGCTACAAATGTTTTATTTTGAAAAATGCAAATGATCGTGTTGGTAAGTTTGAAGAAAAATCAGACGAAGGAATCTTCCTTGGATATTCAACTACTAGCAAAGCCTACAGAGTATACAACAATAAGACTCAATCTGTGGAAGAGTCAATGAATCTCAGACTACAGAAGGTTAACAATGAACAAATTTTCAAGAATCAAATGAAGAAAAAGATGAACAGATTATCAGACCAACTAGCAACTGGAAGCACAAGTTAAGTCATCCCAAAGAACTCATCATTGGTAGCATCGATGAAGGGATACAAACAAGATCCAAAAGGCATGAAGAGTCTAGCGCTTTGGCTCTTATTTCTGAAATAGAACCCAAAAGCATAGAAGAAGCCTTAACAGACGAAAGCTGGATTGAAGCTATGCAAGAAGAACTCAAACAATTCAGTCTCAACGATGTTTGGGAATTAACTCCTAAACCAAAAGGTAAATCTATTATTGGTGCTAAATGGGTTTTCAAGAACAAGATGGACGAAAAAGGAAAAGTCATAAGGAACAAAGCAAGACTCGTGGCCAAAGGATATACGCAAGAAGAAGGAATAGACTATGATGAAACTTACGCACTAGTGGCAATGTTAGAAGCAATTCGTTTATTACTTGCTTTTGCTTGCTATAAAAATTTCAGGCTATTTCAAATGGACGTCAAAAGTGCATCCCTGAATAGAATCATTCAAGAGGAAATTTATGTGGAACAACCTCCTGGTTTTGAAGACCCAAGGAGATCAGATTATGTATTCAGAACGAAAAAAGCTCTATATGGATTAAAGCAAGCACCTCGAGCTTGGTATGAAAGGTTAAGTAAATTTTTAATCCAAAATGGCTTTGTGAAAGGTAAAGTAGACACTACTCTATTTATTAAAAGAGAATGTAAAAATTTTCTACTTGTTCAAATTTATGTTGATGATATTGTTTTCGGATCTTCTAACGAAAATCGGTGCAAGAAATTCTCTAAGTCTATGCAGGAGGAACTCGAGATGAGCATGATGGGTGAACTATCTTTTTTTCTTGGACTACAAGTGAAACAATTGAAGGAATGAATTTTCATTCATCAAGAAAAATATGCTAGAGAACTTGTTAAGAAATTTGGTTTGGAGAATTGCAAAAAGACTAAATACCAATGTCAAGTTCCTCGAAGCTAGATAAAGATGAAGGAGGAAAGAAAGTTGACCAGAAGCTATACAGAAGTATCATTGGTTCACTTCTCTATCTTATTGCTTCTAGACCTGACATTTTGTTTAGTGTTTGTATTTGTGCCAGATTTCAATTAGATCCCAAAGAATCTCATCTGAGTGCCACAAAACGCATCATCAAATATGTTGCAACAACCTCGTCGTTAGATCTATGGTATCCTAAAAAGGGAGACTTTACTCTTCTTGGATACTCAGACGCAGATCTTGCTGGATGCAAAGTTGATAGAAAAAGCACCTCAGGTACGTGTCAATTACTTGGAAACAAGACAGTATCCTGGTTTTCAAGAAAGCAAAGTACGGTTGCTCTCTCAACAGCAAAAGTAGAGTATGTGGCTCTCGGAAGCTGTTGTTCTCAAATCCTATGAATAAAACAATAGTTAAGAGACTTTTGAATTGAAGACTCATGTACTGAGATTAAATGTGACAACATAAGCGCAATCAATCTTACCAAGAATCCAATTCTTCATTCAAGAGCAAAGCATATAGAGATTCGACATCACTTTATAAGAGACCATGTTCAAAATCGAGAAATTCTGATTCAATTCATTGATTCAAAGAATCAATCGGCGGACATCTTTACAAAATTTCTGGAGAAAAACCAATTTGAGTCTATTCGGCACAAGCTTAATATTATAAAGTCTGAAGAAGCTCAAACTCAGGGATAAAAGCCAAAAGATGTTCAGACTCTGATGATCAAGGATCACGACTGTAAGTTATTTCAGTTTTCGAAATTTATCTTTTGAGAAAGGTACGTTTAGCTATTAATCCATAATTGATTGACATTATCTTTCCAAGTTTTTTGTAGCAACCATTCCTTTTTGAAAAAGAAGTTATCCTTTTTTATGGTAGTTATCTATTTTCAAAAAGGCAGTTATTTTTTAAAAGGCATTTTTTTGTGACGATTCATATGCCCCCGATTTGATTGCTTTATATATATTGTTCTTCTTCTCCTTTTTACTCGCAAACCTTAAAAGCGCAGAACTCCACCTTCTTACTTTTTCTCCCTAGTTTAATGCTTAAAGTTTTCATCTTTCTCGAGAATCGAGTTTGGAAACTCTCAAAGACTGTGAGAATGTCTTTCCAAAGAAAGTCTTCAAGGATCGCAAGCAGGGGACCACAGCATATGGGTGAGGGTCCTACGCATTTTGACCTTACCGAGCAAGAAGATTCTCCAAGGCAATAGCAAATCCCACAATATTCTCAACCGCCTCATTCTCCTCAGGCTAGATCTCAGAATGTTTAGCAACAAACGGAGGAGGAAGTTATCGGAGATGCTGAACCCGTAAGAACTCAAAAGCCTGCCTTTAATTTCAAACTTTATTCTGCCTTAAAGGATGGACGCTCTCCAATGACTATCATTGACGAATTTTTGAAAGAAAAGGGGTATAGAAATGAAACCCACTTTTTGCAAACAATTGAACATTTAGAATTACTCCTGCTGGCTCTGCAAATAAGGCCTTTGCAAATTTCCCAAGTGATCCACGTTTTGGAGGAGTTAGTCAGCCCGATGGAAATGATGATGAAAAGTTGTTTACTCATTTTAAGCCTAGAATGGGTATCGCTGCGAATGTTCGAGGAACAAAATCAGATCTGTTTCGTTTTGAGGAACACAAGCAAACTTACTCTAAGTTGTTAAAGCGAGGGGTGATGAACCCAAGGAGTGTGGATTTTGATTTTCTTGACTCTCTGAATGTGAAGTTGCGGGAGAAATTTACTTTACTTCAGCTTGAACGCTTTTGCTCTGACTCTACTGTAGCCCATCCAGAACTTTCTGCTTATTTCTATTCAAATCTAAGTTTCTTGGATGCGAATAGATTCTCTTTCAGTGTTAGAGATCAAGACTTTGTGGTGGACATGGACACTCTGGCTGATGTGATTGGAGTAGAGAGAGGGTTATTTCAATTAATTAGCGTCTCTATTGGTCGTGCAACAGTGGAGCTGGTTCGAGATGGAATAGCAGAAGGTCGGATTTCCTATTCGAGGATGAATGCTTCGAATATCCCGCTTCACAAAATTGTGATCAACTGTCTTAAACCTAAATCCACGTCAAAGACTGACGTCTCCAATTTAGAAGCAAAGCTGATGTATGCTATCAATGCTAGTAAAAAATTCTCTCTACCGCATACTATCATGTTTCACATGTGTAGATCAATGATGAAGGACAAGGGTCAACTTTCCTATTCAGCACTTGTTACAAAGCTATTCAGACACTTTAACATTCAGCCTCCAAGAATTCTGTGTGTTCAAACATGTGATCAAATGGTGGTAGGGCCAAAGATGGTCTCTAAGATGCGTCTGAAAGAGCTAAACAAGGCTCTGGAGAAATTCAAGGAAAAGACTCCTCACAAAACTCAACAAAACTCTGTTGCTGCAAAGCGAAAAGGAAAGGAGCCTATGACAGCTCCATCTAAAAGAAGAAGAGCGATCATCTTGCAGGATGAAGAAGAAGATGATGATGATGTTACCATCTCCGCTCTTGCTTTAAGAAAATTGCAGCGTTTTGTTCCAGAAACAGAGGTTAGAGAAGACCTTGAAGAGATAGAGAAGAGGATTGAAGAGAGGGAATCGATAAGGAAGGAGACAGAGGAAAAAGAAGATGAAGACAAGGAGGAACAAGGAGAACAAGGCCACCATGTCACTAAAGAAGAAATAGAACATGAAGAATACTTCTCTCCACCTGAAGGCATTGAAACAGGGGGAGCTACTGAGAAAAGAGGTACTTCTTCACTTGCTTTTACTAGTGATGATGTCAGTCGTTCTCCTGCTAATCTAGAAGATGTATATGCTTCTCACTTTCCTGAAGAAGGTCATGAGGTATCTTCTCCGAATCTGGATGTTCATGCCGATGTGCCATTATCTCCACAATCTGACCATGCTGAAGCAAGCACTCAAACTGACAACTCAGCAGACTTTAAAAGACTGCTTGATATTCTCATGGAGATGAGAGGTCAAATTTATGCCTTGGGATGCGAATTTCAGAATATGCAAAATGCTCATCAAGCCTTTTCAGAATCGTTGATCAATCAAGTTCAGGCCCTTAATCTTCAAATTCAAGCAACTGCCAAGGGTGAGGAATTAGCACATATGAAGGAGGATATAAGAAAGCTAGAGGAGAAAGTCAAGTTGATGGGAGATTTCTAGCTTGTTCGCGTTCCAAAACAATCTTAAATCAATTCTTGTTTTCGTCTCTACCTTTTTAATGCTGACAAAAAGGGGGAGACATGCAGATTTGCAGATTTGTTTTGTTTGATTTGAACTCAGACTTGTTTTTGTTTCTGACTTTAAACTTTTATCTGGCGTGACTTTTGGATTATGGTTTGACTACGTGATTGCATTACAGTATCTTAAGCATTGTTGGTACTCATGGCAAAGATAGTTGTTTTTATGGGACTAACCAATTTCCTGTGGATGTAGATTCAATACTATCTTAACTCATTTATCTTTTATGGGATATCATATTCTTGTTTGCTTGAGTATTGTCTTGCAGGTCAAAATTTCCAAATCTGCAGGAAAGTTTTGTCACCATCAAAAAGGGGGAGATTGTTGGAGAAAACTTCCTTATGTGTTTTGAAGTTGACAAAACGTTTCCATCAGTCTAGTCTGAAGACTTGAAGACTCTTCAGTCAAAGTCTGAAGACCGTCAGATTCAAGCCTTAAAGTCTGCCCTCATTGACAGTTTCTAGACCGTCGAAGAAGAATTATCCAAAATCAAGGATTTATTTAAGGAATTGATTCGAGCGAATAAAGAAGCTTCTCACGGTTGGAGATAGCATTTCGAGATCTTTTATTCGTTTTAATTTTGATACAAATAATTTAGATTCGTTGATTGGCAAGGTATACTTGGAAGGTTCTATTTATGGAAACCTAGATCTTGATTGTATCGGCGAGTAGGATTGGTGAGCTATCATCACATTCGTTAAGTAACTTGAAGATCTCTCTAATTGATTCCGTCCAACGGTTAGATGGAGGAACTCCTTTGGAAAGTGCCAACGGGTATGCAGGCATGGAGGAGTATAAAAGGAAGAAGCTCTAGTTATTCAAGTGTGTGCGTGATAGAGAAATTCCAAAGTCTGAAGCTCATTGTTCTTTGTTGATTCAACTGTTGAGTGAAATTTGTATTCAAAAGAGAGATTAGATACTTGTGAGACCTTGAGGAAGTGTAGCAAAGTCTCTACACTATGGAATTAAGAACATGATATTGTAACAACTCTTTTGATTCATAGTGAAATCCAGCCGGTGGGCTGTCAGTGTGGGAGAGTGGACGTAGGCTTGGAATAAACCGAACCACTATAAACTCTGTGTTCATTTTCTCTCATCCCTGAACCTCTTATTTATGCTTACGAGTTGTTCATTTATTTAATAGTTGAATTCTGTTTTACTATCCATAAAAAATATCCTTTAAATCCTATGAAAAGTTTCATATACACCTATTCACCCCTCTCTAGGTGTATTCACTAGCCCCTTTCACCATGCTGGTGGGCTAAGTGTTTAAGTGGTTTTGGATAGGATGGTGGACTTTAGAGGCAAGGTGGCCCCCCTCCAAGCCTTCATCCCTTCTTCTTCCCCAGCAAAGCTTCACTTTCTCCATTAGAGAGCATTTGGAGAGCTTGGATTTGCAGGGAAACCAAGCTAGCAGCCCCCTCCTTAGCCGCACGCCCGCTGCGAGCTCGAGCCAGCGCCGTTTGCCAATCCGACTATTCCCACTCGTCTTTCCGATCTCATCACCCAGCCGTGTCCCTGAACCACCTCAAGCCATTGTTGAAATCCCTTGGTCGCCGCCTAGGCCGCTGAAGCAGCCGCCATAGCCTGCTGTCACCCGCAGCAGCCCCGCCAGTCCTTCCTCGCCGTTTTAGCTGTTGGTTCCCTCTACTTCGGCCTAGACCAAAACTGAAGCTTTAGCAAGGGCTGTGAGCTTTAGGAGGCTTTTCCGAGCGTTTTCAGGCCTCACTTGGTGTTGATGCTTTGAAGTTTGTCGCCCGTCTTCGCCTTGCTGTCGTCGTAGACTCATCAAATTTCAAAACTGGTGAGTTCACTCACTAATCTCTACTTAGGGAGTTAATGATGTTTAAAGATTTATTAGTTTAGGCTAAGTATAGTTTAGGTGATTAGTTAGAACGGATTAGCGATTTAATTACTCGTTATTGCATGTTAAGTGGTTAGATCGGCTTAATTAGCAACTAGATAGGTTGTAGTATTTATCTAGACTGGTTCAGAAATTTTTCGGGCCCATTTCGGTATTTAATTAGGCTTTTCCGGCCTAAGTTTGCATTTTTGGCATTTAATGGTATTTATTTAATTAATTTTGGTAATTATTTTATTATTTATTATTTTTTGAAAATTATACTGGAAATTTCGTGCTGATTGCATTGGTATAATTGGTTTATTTAATTGAGTGTTGGTTTGTGCAAATTGAGTGAGATTTATAATTTTTGGTATTTATTCCAAAATTGAGTAATTTCGGTTTTTTATTAGAAAATACCGAGTGTCGGTTTACAACTCCAAAAATGTGTTTATGGACTATTATAATTAGTGAGATTTTGTAAAAGAAATATATTATGTTTTTGGCTCAGACCGACCGTGTACCTACACACGATTATTTTCATTGTGTATATTTTAACATAATGAAACTGGGCCAAGTTCGTTATTTAATTGAGGAATTGGTGTGCAAGGCACAAAGTTCTTAGCTGGGGTTGGTTTATCGTAGTTCAGCTTGTGTGAGCATTATGATTTCAGCTTGTGAGCGCAGTATACTATATCAGCCTATAAGTGTTTGATATGTTAGCTTGTGAGAGCAACGATCCATAAGAGCTAGGTGTTTGTAGCAAAATTGTTCATGGAAGATCTATGGCGCATTTATTAAGAGAAGTAAATCCTTCCAAATTAAAGCCTACCAAGAGGAATATACTTGTTCAATTAATTTTGAAAATAAAAGAGTAACAAGTGCATGGTTGTCCAAGCACTTCTTTGATCTGATTAAGCTGATGCCCTAGATGAAGAATACCGAATTCAGGATACTAGTGAAGGAGCGTGTAGACATCAATGTATCCAAGAATCAATGCAAAATATCGAAGTAAAATGTGATGAAAATACTCATTGGTTAGTACGGCAACGAATATGGACAGTTGTGGGATTATGCTTGGGAGTGTACGCTGCAAAACCCTTCAAATAGAGTGTATGTAGAGGTCGTGGAGAGGCCACTTCCTGATAGTGGGACCGAGTTCGATAAGTTTTATGTGTTCTTTGATGCATGCAAACAAGGATTTTTATCTCGTTGTAGATGAATTATAATA
The DNA here is from genome assembly GCA_014182715.1 of Eucalyptus cloeziana. Taxonomy (NCBI): domain Eukaryota; kingdom Viridiplantae; phylum Streptophyta; class Magnoliopsida; order Myrtales; family Myrtaceae; genus Eucalyptus; species Eucalyptus cloeziana. Next base: position 16,804,361 of record CM024640.1, read on the forward strand.
TTGGACGGCTATTTTTTGAAAGGCTTGTGTAAGGGAGAATTGTTGGCCGCAATTGGAAGAGATGCGAATAACTGGGCGTTTATGAGTAACCAATAAAAGGTAATGTTTGCTTTTTGAAAAATCTAGTCAATTATTTGCTTTTTGATATCAACATGCTATTTTCTTACATTTCTTATTTTGAATTATTGTAAAGACCGGTTCTGGCAATAGTTGAGTTGTTGCCTATGCCAAACATCTAATGTGTGCACGGCACATATACGTAAATTGGGTAAAAATCTATAAAAGGGATAAGCCGTGGTCGTAATTTTGGTAGCTAGCAAAGAGCACGAATATGACTAACTTTAGGATGGTCAAAGAAGAACCGCTTCAATTGACAAAGGAAGATTATGATGCATTATTCCCAACAAAAACCAAAGTATTGGTATAAGGCGTTCTTCAACAAGAAATTCAAGTGCGATAACATTGATAACAACATCTGCGAAGCATTCAATGGGAGGATAATTTATGCCGGATGCAAACCAATCATCTCGATGCTTGAAAATAAACGGGTTATGGTCATAACTTGACTGCACAAACAAAGAGATGAGGCTGCAAAGTGGACTAGACAATGTGGTCCTAAGATTGCTAAAAAATTAGATGAGAACTTGGCTGCAAGTAGGTATTGTCATCCTATTTGGAATGGGGATGAAGAACATGAGATAATGAAGGGTTTCAATAAATATGTTGTCTATTTAGGTGCGAGGAAATGTTCATGTAAAGCATGTCAATTAAGTGGAATTCCTTGTACACATGCCATATGTGCTATCCAATTGAAGGACCACAAAACAGAGGATTACATTGATGATTGGTATAAGAAACCGAAATATCTTACTTTGTATCAATTCACGATGCAGCCAATCAAAAGTAGCAAGTTCTAGGAGCCAATAGATCATGAAGCACCTCAATCTTTGCCACTGAAAAAGAAAATGGGAAGGTCAAAGTGAAAATGAAGAATGACGGAGGGAGAGGTCTTAGTGTAAAACATAAAAATCAAATGCGGAAGCCAAGAACGATTATAGACAAACCTCCAACCATTGTTTGTATTCACGTTCGTTGGAAAATCCTGAAAATTCAGTAAAATATTGTGCACGCTCTACTAACCCAATTCCCTCACGTACTGATGGTGTACTCCAAATAAAAGGGTTTGTGTTAGACCTTGTGAACACACCATTAGAAATGAACGATCGTTCCTTTATATACCGTCTTCCATCAAGACGATTACCAAATGGGCGGTTGTCATGAAAGGGTACGAAATGTGGAAAAACTACATGTCGAATAACTGCCACTTTAAAGAGAAAATGTGGGTCCGAAAATGTGGGATCACAAAAATAAATAACATTCTCCCACTTGATCCCATCATTTCCATTATGTGGATTATCCAACCAAATCCACGAAAAACTTTATGCTTAAAGAAAAGAAACAAAACACATGGATCATAGTGACATGTCCTCTAAGAGTGAGTAATATCTTCCATGTATCACAATGCATCTTATTTCTTTAATGTCAGCCTATATGTGACAACACATCTTAATGAATAAACCCCATGTTTATTCTAGAACCAAGGATAAATGTTATTCTCATAAACAACAAAATGTGTACACCAAAATTGAGAATCAACATTACAACAGAATAAGAGTTTCATACAACAAAAATTGTCCATATGATGACAAATCACATAATAGGACCTATTCCCATACTAGTCACATGATTCTTATATTTTATAGGTGACATGCCTTTAGTTAAAGGATAGGCTATCATCAATTCAGTGCTAACATGTTCAATGACCACTTTATTCTCCTTAACATGTTCCCTTATGACTAAATACTTGATGTCCATATGCTTACTTTGACTACTACTTTTGGTATTTTTAGCCATAAAAACCGCAGATGAATTGTCACAATATATCCTTAATGGCCTAAAAATAGAATCAATAATTCTAAGCCCAGTAATAAAACTCTTCAACCATACACCATGTGAGGTAGCCTCAAAACAAGAAACGAACTCAGCCTCCTTAGTGGAAGTAGCAGTCAAAGTCTGCTTGACACTTCTCCATGACACGGCTCCGCCGGCTAACATAAAAAGTATCCAGATGTTGATTTTCGTGAATCAATGCAACCCACGAAGTCCGCATCCAAATAACCGATTACTTCCAAGTTGTCAGTCTGTTTATACATAAGCATGGAGCCTTTGGTACCTTAAAGGTATCTAATCACTTTCTTTGTAGTTCTCTAGTGGTCTATACCTAGATTACTCTGATATATTCCCAACATTCCCACAGCAAAAGCGATGTCAGGTCGAGTGCAAACCTAAGCATACATCAAGTTTCCGATAGTAGAAGCATATGGAATGTTATTCATTTGTTCCCTTTCTAGATCGTTCTTCGGGCATTGGTTCAAATTAAACCTGTCACCCTTCACAATGGGTGCTATACTTGGTGAATAATCTTTCATCCGAAATCTCTCTAGGACCTTATTGATATAGATTTCTTGAGATAGTCCTAAAATTCCTCAAGGTCTATCTCTATAGATCTTAATGCCAATGACATAAGATGCCTCACCCATATCCTTCATGTCAAAACTCTTAGGGAGAAATTGTTTCATCTCATGTAGCAACCCCTTATCATTGGTTGCAAGTAAAATATCATCCACATATAGCACAAGGAAACAAATTTTGCTCCCACTGACTTTCTGGTATATACATTGATCCATGACATTTCTACAAAACCGAATGAAGAGATGACATCATGGAACCTTAAGTGCCATTGGCGGGATGCTTGTTTCAAGCCATATATAGATTTATTAAGCTTGCACACGAAATGCACACCTTTACTAGAGGAGAATCCTTCAGGTTGTTTCATGTAAACCTCCTCCTTTAGTTCTCTATTGAGGAACGCCGTTTTCACATCCATCTGATGTAATTCCATATCAAAATGGGCAACTAATGGCAGAACAATACGAAGAGAATCTTTTTTTGATACAGGAGAAAAAGTCTCTGTGTAATCGATTACTTCCTTTTTAGTGAATCATTTGGCAACGAGTCTAGCTTTATATCTTTCAATGTTACCCAATGAATCTTTCTTAGTTTTGAAGATCCATTTACAACCAAAGGCCTTTGCACCATCAGGTAACTCAACCAAATCCCAGACTTTATTAGATGCCATAGAACTCATCTCTTCCTTCATGGCATTGTACCACAAATTGGATTTATCATTGTCTATGGCTTGTGAAAACGTTTCAGAATTATTCTCAGCTCCAATTTTGTAGTCAAATTCTTGTAAATACACAATATAATCACTAGCAATTGCCGATTTCCTTATTCTAGCAGATCTTCTCAATGTTGTATCAACATTCTCTTGAGGAGCATGTTGTTCAACAAGTTGTTCAATAGTTTCTGGTAGTTGCTGAACAACTGGATCTACTAGATCAATATCAACAGATTGTGGAACTTCATCGATTGGTTGTTCAATAGCCGGTTGAACTGAAGGGGCATTGTGAGCAACAACCAACCTTAAACTTAAAGTGGAAGGTTGAGTGTTTGAATGATCTTTCTTAGGAATAAGGTCATTCGATCGATCGCTCCCACTAATCAAGTCATTTTCAAGAAATTTAGCGTTTCTTAATTCCACAATCCTAGTGGTGTGAGATGGACAAAAAAACCTGTATCCTTTGGACCTTTCAGCATATCCAATGAAATATCCACTTATGGTCCTTGGGTCCAACTTTTTTTCTTGTGGATTGTAAACTCTCACTTCAGACGGGCATCCCCAAACGCGTACATGTTGCAAACTTGGTTTCCAACCTTTAAATAACTCAAAAGATGTCTTTGGCACAGCTTTGGTCAGAACTCAGTTTAATATGTACACTACCGTCTTAAGTGCTTCAGTCCACAAGGACTTAGGAAGTTTGGAGCTGCTAAGCATACTCCACACCATGTCTAATAAAGTTTGGTTTCTTCTTTCCGCTACACCATTTTGGTCCGGAGAACCAGGCATAGCATATTGGGCAACTATCCTATGCTCTTGAAGAAGCTTTGCAAATAGACCAGGTGCTTGTCCATCTTCAGTGTATCTACCATAGAATTCTCCACCTCTATCTGATCTCACGATCTTAATTTGTTTGCCGCATTATTTCTCTACTTCCGCCTTAAATACCTTAAAGGCATATAATGCTTCATGCTTATTATGAATCAAGTAGAGATACACGTAATGTGAGTAATCATCTATGAAAGAGATGAAGTATTTCTGACCACACAAGTCCATATCCGGACTACAAATATCCGTATGTATGATTTCTAATATTTTTATATTCCTCTTGGCACCTTTATTTGTCTTGTTAGGCTGCTTTCCCTTTATGCAGTCCACACAAGTATCACAATCAGTAAAATCTAAAGTACTGAGTATTCCATCATTTACCAATCACTTAATTCTTTCTATGGAGATATGTCCCAATCTCTGGTGCCACAACATAGAGGAATCTTCTTTCACAACACATCGTTTTATACCAGCGTTATCATGAACATGCATCGCATCATAATATGCATTGTCTTGTAAATTAATTCGAAAAAGACCATCAGACAAAGTACCACTCCTAACAATTTCATATTTAAACGATAAACAGAAGTTTGAATCTGAAAAGTTAAAAGAGTAACCCAAAGGTACAAGTCTTGAAACTGAAATTAAGTTTCTAGAGAAACTAGGAACATAAAAGGTCCTTTCCAAATTTAAAACAAAGCCACTATTGAGAACTAGTCTACATGTCCCAATAGCTTCCACATGCGAACGCATCTTGTTTCCTGAATAGATCCTTTGTTCACTTCCCATTGGCTTCCTATAGTTTTGAAAACCCTGCAAAGAATTCGAAATGTGGATTGTAGCTCCAGAATCAATCCACCAAGTGTTATGACTCACATCAGCCATATTAGATTCATAACAAACACAAGAGATTTGATTACCTTTCTTCTCAAGCCAGGCCTTAAATCTGACACAATCCTTCTTTATATGCCCCTTCCTTTTACAAAAGAAACATTTGGATTCTTTCTTAATGTCAGCTTGGGGAGGTATCTTACCTTTTCCCTTATGCTTGCCATGACCCTTATTATTTCCTTGTGTTGCCAAATGAGCACTTTCTCCCAATTCCATAATCAGTCTTTCTTCCTCTTGAACACACATGGTTATGAGTTCATTAATTGACCATTTATTCTTACGTGTGTTGTAAGAGATCTTGAAAGGTGCATACTGTTGCGGAAGAGTGTTCAAAATATAATACACAAGAAATGATTCAGATATCTCAATCTCAAGGTTCTTAAGCTAAGCCGCAATGTCCCTCATTTGCATAATGTGCTCACACACACCTCTAACATTAGTGAGCTTCAATGATGAAAACTTCATAATTAGGGTCATGGCATGTACCTTCTTAGAAGTCTCAAACTACGCATAAATGGCCTTCAATAAAGCCTTAGTGTTGCTATGCTAAGCAACCGAACCACGAATACTAAGAGATATCTTAACCCTTATAAAAATGGCACAAACGCGGTTGGATCGCTCCCATTGGTTATAAAGGGCTATCTCAGTTGCAGTGCTCGAATCAGTAGGAGTAGGTGATTCATCTTTCCTTATAGCATAGTCAATGTTCATCCACCCCAATTGAAGAAGAACTAACTACTTCCAAACTTTATAGTTTTCACCATTCAATATGGGAACATCACACTTAAATTCAAAGGAATTCACAAGTTGCAAAACTTCATATCAAATAAATTATGCTTATGTCACAAAATTTAAGGCAAAAGATACATAAATCATGTTTTACCAATGTAAACATGTCATGAATATGAATCATATAACATAAAACTACCTGTGGGCTAAGTTTTTAATTTAAATAGAACTATAATTACATCATGAAGAAACTACCATATTATATACATTTTCTTAATCCCTGTGGGTAAATTAAGAAAAATAATATGATACTTCATGATAATTAATCATATTAATATAATGAAAATTCCTATGGGATAAAATTCATCATATTAATATAATTAATTACAATTAATGTCCATTTCTAAATATGATCCAAAGGATCTTAATATATAATTTAATTAATTAAAGATGCTGTGGCCACTCTCTAATTAATTAAATATATGGTTCATTGGAAATTTAATTTCATGCATAATAAATAAATGCACAAAGGGCAGAACAGTAACATAATATGGCCAAGGACAAAACCGCAAAAAACGTGAAAAGGAAGGGCAAAAGGGTAAAAGGAGCCACAAGGAGGGGACATCAGGCGCATGCCAAGTTTCCGAGGCAAGCACATGTCCCGCATGCGCGCGGTTCAACACGCAGACGCGTGCACGCATGCACCTGGCAACTGCCGAGCAGTTCCACGGGCATGGGCCCCACATGCCAGCGGTTGGTTCCACGCACTTGCAATTGCAGCGCGCGTGGAGCCCATGTGCCTTTCTCCCTTGCGCATAGAAGCTTTTCTTTGCGTTTTTGGCCGTTCCGCTACGATTTCGTCGGCCATTTCTTCTTCGGCAGCCCATCTAAGACCGAAATAAAGTATGGGCTTTGGAGACCATGTCGGCACGACCACATTGGTCCAAGTTTCAGTGAAAAGGAGCAAGAAATTGGCCCTAAATCATAAGAAAATTTCCAAAAACATAAATCCTCAACCACCATGACTTCTGCCGCCTGATTAGCCTCCGGCAAACACCAATATGCCAAAATAACTCATGGCTAATGTTCCTTATGACGGTGCGACCGTATGGGTCCGAAATTGAGTGGTGGGTCACCGGATTTTGCCCGGAATCGGCGAGTTTCTCTCTTGACCTCAAAACTCCAATTGACTGTTCATCTTCAAAAATGCTCGAAAATATACCAAAAATTCAAGAAAAAACAAGGCAGAGGCACTAAATACACTCTTATACCAAATGTAAGACATAAAAATTAAATGCAGAAGCCAAGATTGATTATAGACAAACCTCCGGCCATTGTTCGTATTCACGTTCGTTGGAAAATCCTGAAAATTCAGTAAAATATTGGGTACACTCTACCAATCCAATTCCCTCACGTACCGATGGTCTTTTCCAAATGAGAGGGTTTGTGTAAGACCTTGTGATCACCCCATTAGAAATGAACGATCATTCATTTATATACCGTCTTTCATCAAGACGATTACCAAATGGGCGGTTGTCACGAAAGGGTACGAAATGTGGAAAAACTACATGTCGAATAACCGCCACTTTAAAGAGAAAATTTTGGTCGGAAAATGTGGGATCACAAAAATAAATAACACTCAGGTTAGCATAGGATGAGTAGGAAATGTGTAAAGATGACATGTTCTTATTACCACATAATAGGGCATAACATTAAAGGTTGTCAATTAAGGAAGCAGCAATAATAGTTGAGGCCAGGCAAAGGGCCTAGTAAAGGGACAGTTGGAGAAGGACAAAGAGAAAGGTGAAGTGAGTTGACTATTCTTAAGTCGATGACAAGAAACCTAGTAAGTTATGACATTTGTGTTTATGTTGTTATATGGTTTGGTTTATTACAAATATGTACATAGATACAATTGGCATGTCTATAATGTTTTTGTCTTTGTCAAATCACGAGAATGACACACGAATGATTGGCCAAAGCCCCTACTGTACCTGAAATTGAAGGGCATGTTCGAAGAAAGCAAGGTAGAAGATATTCGACTGAAAGATTGGCCGAAGTGACTGAAGGATTGGCCAAAGCAACTAAAGGGCCAGTTAAGTCGACTGTTCTTCAACAGCAAAGAAAAAAATAACCAGTAAGTTTTATAATTTGTGTTTGGTTTTCATTTATGTTGTTATATGACCTGATGTTATATTTATGATGTCATTTGCCTTTTTCACATATTCGAAGAAGGCAAGCTAGAGCTTAACTGCCAACAGAGGGCCCAACTAAAGAGCCACTACAAGATCCATCATAAGGGTCATCACAAAGGCCACTAGAAAGGTCATTACAAGGGCCACCACAAAAGCCAACAAAAGATATCACTGAAGTTGATGGGCTAGATAGAAGAACAATCAGAAGAAAGCCAAGTCAAAGGCTAGTTACAAGAAGAACATCTAGAAGACGCCTAGCTAGAGAATTGGCCAAAAAAGCTGCTGTTATAGCTGAACAGCCAAAACAAGAGTCCAAGAAATCACAGGCGAGAAGAAGGGCCAACCAATCACAAGTACTTGAAAGTGATGCTCCCCTTCGAATAAAAAGGGCTCTTGGGAAAAGGCTAAAATAATATGGTTATGGCCTTTATACAGATGAGCATATTGGAACAGTCAATCTTAATGTAAGTTTCATTGGCTGCATTTAATTTAATTTATGGTGCAAACTTTTGCTGATAATTGAGTTTTCTTTTTGTAGCCTGTGAGAAGTTCGGAGGTTCTTGTCTCTTAAGGCCCAATTCAAGAATCAATGGTTGCACCAACAAAGAAGAAGACATCGGCTGTGCCAACAAGAAAGAAGAGTAAGAAGAACCCAATTGCAAGTCCATCTGAATTAGTTTAGCCTACAATAGTTGCAGCTCCTTCTAAATCAATTCAACCTAAAATAATTGCAGCTCCATCAAATCAATGTATCCTGAGATAGTTGAAGAAGTCACACATCCAATTAGAAAAAGTGTAAGGATTATGAATCAAATGAAAGGTCCATCAAAAAGAGCACAAGCAGGAGGTGTTGTACATATTGATTGATGAAATTGGACGAAAGTGTTACCAAGCATTTATTGTGTTGCTGTTTTTTTGTCTATCCTACTTTATGATGAAATGTAAAGTACAGGAAAATGAGAAGAAGTTTCTCTGACTGCCATAGTTGTAAATGAGTGGAGAAATGTACTTGTTTTGAATGAAATGTAACTTATTTTGTTGGAAGATGAGAAGAAGTGTTGTGTTGTCTACAAAATTGTTGTGACATTTTTTTTAGGCTGTCATATATATTATGTGTTACTTCTTGTGCTTGTAGAGAAGTCAAGGAAAGGGAATGAATGGATGAATGAATGAATGAGATACTGTTTGTACTATTTTTTGCTTATTCTCAAATAAAAATTGGTGATGATGGAATGTATATTGGGTTGATGTGTTGTGGTGACTTCTTTACTTGAATTGAATGTAAACCAGCAGCAAACATTGAATTGAATGGAGTTGCCATAAGTGGAACCATATATATAAACCAACAACTTCTCCAGTTTGCTGCAAATCACCATATACATAGAACAGACATGAGTGATTACTGGAGTGCTATAAGTTGTATCTAGTGATCACTTAAGTGCCTGTTGTGATAAAAAAAAAGTCATTTAAGTGTCAAGTTATTATTAAAAGTGATCACTTAAGTGCCACTTGTGATTAAAAGTGAACACTTAAGTGCTAGGTTTTTTAGAATGTGATCAGTTAAGTGCCAATTTTTTTTTAATATATTTCCTCTATAAATTGCACTAGCCATCAGCTACTACTAACCACCACCACCGCCCACCACTGGCCACCATCGGCCTCCAGCCATCACCACTAACCACACCAAGCATCCTAGGCATCCACTTGAGCCACCACCAGCCACCACTATGCTGGTGGTATGCTGCTACAGAAGTTGCTAGTGCAAGGTGCCTTACACCAGCTTGCACCAGCACTACTTGGTGTAAGATATGCATATTGCACACTTACATCTTGCACCAGGTGCAGCAAAAACCCCCAACCCAACACCTATAATAGACCCACCATCAGTAGGCATCAGTAGTCACCACTGGCCACCACCACTAGCAACCCCATCATCCCAGCTACCACACCAGCACGTAACCACCACTATAGACCCACCATTAGCAGTCACTGTTAGTGGTGGGTCGTGAGTCTGTTGTAAAAAAGGCTCGTGCAAGCTAGGCTATGCACACTGCACTTTTGCACTAGTACTAGCTACAGCAAGAGGCCCCAACCCAACCCCCACAATGAACCCACCACCACCAGGCTTCACTAGTCGCCACCACCAGCCACACGAGCACCCCGATTACCACCACAAATCCACCACCAGAAGCAGCAGTAAGTAAAAGTAAAAATAAAATCAAAAAAATGAAAAGGGAAAAAATGACAAGCAACAAGATCATTCCATTTATATTGAAATGAAGTCTCACAAACTTAATGACAAACTATTATAAATATTAAAAAAAAAAAAAAAAATCTACAGTAAGACAATTGACTCCTCAGCCCCACAAATCATATCACATCCCATATCATCAATCAATATGCACAATGCCTCATGTTCGTGCTCCTTTTGATGGACCTTGCACTTGATTCATAATCCTTGCACTTTTTCTAACTGGACATGAGACTTCTTCTTCAATTGTTTCGGGATGCATTGATTCTGATGGAGCTGCAATTGTCCTAGGCTGAACTGATTCAGAATGAACTGCAACCGTTGTAGGCTAAACTGATTCAGATAGACCTTCAACTGGATTCTTCTTCTTACTCTTCTTTCTTGTTGGTGCAGTCAATGTCTTCTTCTTTGTTGGCACAACCATTGATTCTTGAGTTGAGCCTTGAGAGATAAGAACCTCTAAACTTCTCCCGGGCTTCAAAAAGAAAACTTAATTATCAACAAAAGTTTGCACTATAAATTAAATTAAATGCAACCTATAAAACTTATATTAAGAATAACTATTCCAGAATGCTCATCTGTATAAAGGCCATAACCATATTGTTTTAACCTCTTCCCAAGAGCCCCTCTTGTTCGAAGGGGAGCGTCACTTTCAGGTACTTGTGATTGGTTGGCTCTTCTTCTCGCATGTGATTTCTTGGGCTCTTGTCGTGGCTGTTCAACTATAGCAGGGGCTTCTTCAGCCAATTCTTCAACTAGGCGTCTTCTAGATGGCCTTCTTGTAGGTGGTTCTTGATTTGGCTTTCTTCTGGTTGTTTTTCTATTTAGCCCTTCAGCTTTAGTGACACATTCGGTTGGCTTTTGTGGTGGCCCTTGTGATGACCCTTCTAGTGGCCTTTGTGGTGACCTTGGTGATGGATTTTGTGGTGGCCCTTTAGTTGGGCCCTCTATTGGCAGCTGAGCTCTAGCTTGCCTTCTTCAAATCTGAGAAAAAGGCAAAGGACATCATAAATATAACATCATGCCATATAACAACGTAAAGGAAAACTAAACTCAAATTATTGAACTTATCAGGTATTTTTTTCTCTGCTGCTGCTGAAGAATAGTCAACTTAACTGGCCCTCCAGTTGCTTCGGCAAATCCTGCAGCTGGCTATCTTCTACCTTGCCTTCTTTGAACAGGCCCTTCAGTTTCAAGTATAATAGGGGCTTCGGCCAATCCTTTAGGTGGCTGTCTTTTACCTTGCCTTCTTTAAACATGCCTTTCAGTTTCAAGTACAGCAGGGGCTTCAGCCAATTCTTCATGTGTCATTCTCGTGACTTGACAAAGACAAAAACATTACATGCATGTCACTTATATCTATGTACATATTTGTAACAAACCATAAAGCAACATAAACATAATTGTCATGACTTACTGGGTTTATTGTCGTCGACTAAAGAACAGTTGACTCACTTCGTCTTTCTGTTTCTCCTTCTCCAACTGTCTCTTCACTAGGCCCTTCGATTGGCCTCAACAATTCCTGCCGCTTCCTTAATTGACAACCTTTAATATTGTGCCCTTCTATGTAACAAAAAGAGCACTTTATCATTACACATGTCCTATTCATCCTACGCTGACATGAGACCTCTCCCTCCGTCATTCTTCGTTTTCGCTTTGGTCTTCCCATTTTCTTCTTTAGTGACAAAGGTTGAGGTGCTTGGCGATCCGTTGGCTCCCAGAACTTGCTACTTCTGATTGGTTGCAACATGAATTGATACGAAGCAAGATATTTTGGCTTCTTATACCAATCATCAATGTAGTCTTTTGTGTTGTGGCCCTTCAATTGAATAGCACATATGGCATGTGCATAAGGAATTCCACTTAGTTGCCATGCTCTACATGAACACTTCCTCGTACCTAAATGGACAACATACTTATCGGCACCCTTCATTATCTCATATCCTTCATCCCTATTCCAAATGGGATGACAATACCTACTTGCAGCCAAGTTGTCATCCAATTTCTTAGCAATCCTAGGACCACACTGCCTAGTCCACTTTGCAGCCTCATCTCTTTGTCTATGCAGCCGAGTCATAACCATAACCCATATGTCTTCAAGTATTGAGATAATTGGTTTGCATTTGGCATCTATTATCCTCCCATTGAATGCTTCGTAGATGTTGTTATCAATATTATTGCACTTGAATTCCTCGCTGAAGAATGTCCTACACCAATACTTCGGTTCTGTTTGGAATAGTGCATCATAACCTTCATTTGTCAATTGAAGAATTTCTTCTTTGGTCATCCTAGAGTCAACCATATTTGTGCTCTTTGCTAGCTGCCAAAATTGCGACTACAGCTTGTCTCCTTTATAGTTCTTTGCCCAATTTGTGTATATGTGCCATGCACACATTCGATGTTCAGCATAAAGCAACAACTCAATTATTGCTAGAACCAGTCCCTGCAATAATTCAAAATAATAAAAAAAAAATATAAGCAAATGACATGTTGATATCAAAAAGCAAACAGGTGACCAAATTTTTCAAAAAGCAAACGTTACATTTTGTTTGTCGGTCATGAACATCCACCTTGCCCTATTTGTTATCTCCAAATCAGTCATCAATTTTTTTAGGAACCAGGACCAATTGTCCTTGTTCTCTACTTTCATAACAACCCAAGCCAGTGGAAACATTTGGTTATTTGCATCTCTTCCAATTGCGGCCAGCAATTCTCCCTTGCACAAGCCCTTAAAAAAACACCCGTCCAATCCTATAATCCGTCTACAACTAGATAAAAATCCCCGTTTGCATGCATCAAAGCAAACATAGAATTTATCGAACTTGGTCCCAATACCAGGAAGTGATCTCTCCACGACCTCTACATACACTCTACTTGAAGGATTTTATAGCCTACACTCCCAAGCATAATTCCACAACTATCCATATTCGCTGCTGTACTAACTAATGAGTATCTTCATCACATTCTGCTTTGATCTTTCACCAGCATCCTGAACTGAGTACTATTCATCTGAGGCATCAGCTTAATCAATTCAAAGAAGTGCTTAGACAACCATGCACTTGTTACCCTTTTATTTTCAAAATTAATGGAATGAGTATGTTCCTCTTGGTAGGCTCTAAGCTGGAAAGATCCACTTCTCCTAACAAATGCGCCATAAATCTTCCATGGACAATTTTTCTGTGAATACCTAACTCTTACAAAAGTCTTAGTGTTTTTAATGAAGTCAATATTCCTCAATGCAACAATGGAGTTCTTCAGTATAGCTTCTCTAAATTGTTTCGCATCTTGAAAATCATACCTACCGATAAAGTAGGAGAGGCAACGGATGGATCATAAGAAGGAAACTTACTTTTCCTTCTATGCACAGCTCATTCATCTTCTTCAAGCTCATCTTGAGAAGTAGCATTCTCAACGCTTTCTTCATAATCAGTCTCCTTGCCAGCAGCACCAGCATCTGCAGGGCCTTCGGCCCTATTTGGAACTTCATCAGCTACCTGCAAAGCTGCAAACTTATCTATCAAAAACTCCCTTCGCTGTTTTCTTGACTGTACAAGCTCCTCGTCATCGTTATCACTTATAAAATTTTCAACAGGCGACCCTTCATCATTGCACTTGATTCAGCTACTTCCCAATCTAATCAAGTGATTGTGACATCACCTATGTCATCATCACTTTGGTGAACTACATCTGCGCTCCTCTCCTGTCCATCATATCTATCCTGCCCTCCTTCGACCCTAACGTCAGTACTACCTTGAATACCATCTCCTTCTTGTCCTACTTGAGCGCTCTCTCCATCATCATCTTCGTCCTCACTTTCACTATTGTACTCAACATATATTTTTACCTCTTCACCATGAAGATAATGGTATAGAACATCCCTAAAACCATTATCATCTTCTAAGCATCTCAAACCATCTCTTAAGTCTTTCCCAGGAATACAATACAGCAACTTCTAAACTTTACAAGGCAAATAAGTCATTATATCCCTAAGAAATCATATATAAGATGCCTTCTTTATCTCCACAAAGATGGTGCCCTCATTTCCACCCTCATACTCCCACTCATCCTCCCCAATCACAAATTCCCCACCATAGCAAACTATGACAGCGACATAATCCTTATCATAAGCCATTTCTGCAGCAAGAACAAGAAAAATAATAATTTAGTTTTTGGGACCACATCCACAAAGGGCAATAGACAATTGCTCATGGGAGTCCTCCCACTCTCATGGACTTTATTAAATAGAGGTCCCCACACTGACAATATGCCCCTACATGACAGCCAAAAAAGAGGTTGCCACTTTAATTATTTGCCTTCCCTTCCCTTAAAATATTAACCAAAAATAGAGGTCCCCACAACAAGCACAGCCCAAGCAATTTTGTCTACTATCTTTTGTTGAACTAAACCTGCGATGTGAAAGAATGTACATCAACTTAATCAAATATATAACCAATGTGAAAACACATACAAAAAATTAAGGAAAGCTCAATGTAAAAATATAGGGTGAAAGTTCCGTTTCTCATCTAACCGAAAGAAATCATACCCTACTCTATGATGTCTTGCCATTAATATATTGTGTCAAGAGATCATTACACAAACCAAGAGTAATTCAGAGGAAAATCCAAGCCCTGAATTTATCCATAAACTTTAAAAGGAGGTACTTACATGTGGTTCCAAATATGTCCCTTGCAGGTAAACAAACTTAAATAAAGTATCAAAACAAATTTTACATTCCTTAATGTTCCCTGCATATATGTTGACTATTTGATTAGAAACAACAATCAGGAAAGAAGAGTAAAAGAACCAAAAGATCATAATCAAGGGAACAAAAGTAGATTGATAGCAAAGTTGCGTGCTCTTTGTAGAGCACTTGAGGGCCATTATTTCACACCTTCCACCTTAATCTATCTATCATATCCCACCTAATTCAATATTTTGTTTCACTCAAACACACTAGTTCCTAGCTCCACCTTATTCAATATTTCATTTCACTTGAGCATCGACTGCAGAAATCATCGATCGAGGCGAGCATCTCCACACAAGGGAGTAGCCAAACAAAGCGTGCGCATTTCAACAGAAATTCCATAGGAGCCCTAATAAAATAATCGAATGAGCCCTAATAAAACAATCGAGCCCTAATTTCATCACAGGGGAGGGGGAGAAGGGGCCAAACCTGGAGGAGCGACGATGGTGAGCGGTGATGACGACCAACGATGGTGAGCGGCAACGACGACCAACAACGGTGACTAACGACGGCGATCGATAACCACCTTTGGGCGTGAACAACGATGGAGAGAAGGGCCTGAGATCTAGTGTGAATGCGGACGGGGAGGAACGGCGACGGCCAGGTGTGCTTAAGCCAAAATGACCTAAACAACGTCGTTTAACATCAAGAAAAAATGACGTCTTTTAGGTCAGCTCACTTAGTGTGGATAGACGACGTCGTTTTTGTCTCCATGTGGGCTTTTTTAAAAAAAAAAACATTTGCCACCTTAGTAAAAATAGTTGCCGAAAAATGCCGTGTCTACAATTTGGCCGGATTTTGGTCGGATTGGCACTCAAGTGATCCATTTTGCTCCAATTTTGGCACTCAAATGTACCTTTCGTAAGTTATGGCACTTAAGTGTCCATTTCTGCCAAGTTATGGCACTCCAGGGGTCCGCGTCTCTACAAGTGTGTCTCTTTTGCAACAGACCCACCACCAGCAGTGGCTACTAATGGTGGATCTATGGTGGTGGCTACGTGCTGGTGTAGTGGCTAGGATGCTGGTATGGCTAGTGGTGGTGGCTACTGATGCCTAGTGATGGTGTGTCTATTATAAGGGTTGGGTTGGGGGTTTGTGCTGCACCGAGTGTAAGAGGCAAGTGTGCAGTATGCACATCTTGCATCAGGTAGTGTTGGTGCAAGCTGGTGCCTCTAGTGACTTCCAGAGCAGCACACCATCAGCACAATGGTGGCTGGTGGTGGCTCGAGGTAGTACTTGGGTTGCCTAGTGTGGCTAGTAATGGTGGTTGGAGGCCGATGGTGGCCAGTGGTGGTTGGTGGTAGCTAGTGGCTAGTGTGATTTATAGAGGAAATGTACCAAAAAAAAAAAATACTAATCACATTTTAAAAAACTTGGCACTTAAGTGTTAACTTTTAACCACAAGTGACACTTAAGTGATCACTTTTAATAATAACTTGACACTTAAATAATTCTTTTTTTATCATGACTAGCACTTAAGTGATCACTAACTACAATTTATAGCACTCGAGTAATCATTCGTGTCTGTCTTATGTATATGCCGGTTTGCAGCAAGCTAGAGAAGCTGCTGGTTTATATATTCAGTTCAACTTATGGCAACTTCATTCAATTCAATGTTTGCTACTGATTTACATTCAGTTCAAGTAAAGAAGTCACCACAACACATTGACCCAATGCACATCCATCCTTGCCAGTTTATATTCAAGAATAAGGAAAAATATAGTACAAATAGTATCTTATTTATTCATTCATTCATTCATTTTCCTTGACCTTCCCACAAGCACAAGAAGTAACACATAATATATATGATAGCACAAAAAAAAAAAAAAAACCACAACGATCTTGTGGACAACACAAAACTTCTTCTCATCTTCCAAAAAATTAAGTTACATTTGATCCAAAATAAGTACATTTGTCCACTCATTTACAACTATGGCAGTTGGAGAAACTTCTTCTCATCTTCTAATACTTTACATTTCATTGTAAAGTAGGACAGACAAAAAAAAAAAAATAACACCAGAATAAACACTTGGTAACACTTTTGTTCAATTTTCATCCTTAAAACTTCATTCTTCAAATGGTTAGCTAAAAATGCTTGAGCTTGCATTGAGTCAACATCGTCCAAGTCATCAACAAGCGTAGATGGAGGTTGATGTCATCCATCAAGTAGGTTCAATATCACCTCTGTGGTTTGGTGAGAGAATTTCTCATTGACCCATTTGAAATATTTGCACTTCGACCATTCTTTATATTGAGCACATCCATAGAATCTTCTCTAGGGATTCATTTGAGTCCATGATGTTCTTCTTGTACTTGGTAACCCACAAAAACATAAACATTCGCCTTCTCCTTTTCTTCAGCAAGAGGAATTTGAGTCGTTGCTAAAAGTCCTACTCTTCATTTCCAATATTCGACTGTAGAATTTGGGGCAAATCGAATTAGGCTTCAAGATTAGGGCTCGAGCACTTCAATGGGGATTTTGCCCGATTTAGGGTTTTAGATTTAGGGCAATTGGGGTGACAACGTCATTTTGGCCGATTTAAGGGCTTTATTTTGGGCAAATATAGAAATGACGTCGTTTTTGGCAAATCAAAGCTGAGTTAGCTCTCTGGCGAGCCACATAAGCAAATAATATTAATATTTAATTGCCACATAGGATTTTTGACCGGATTCGCCGAAGGTGGCACTCAAGTGTCCCACTTTTCAAAAAATGTGGCACTTAGATGTTTCATTATGCCAAGTTTTGGCACTTGGGGTGTTCTTTTGCCCATAAGAAAAATTCTCGAAGTATATGGAAATAATGTCTTAGGATGGGTAAATATAGGGTTGTCAATTGTCAATGAGCAAACTCCTTGGTCACATCTTCTAAAATATCCAAAATGAGCTGTGGCACATGCAAATGCATCGATTATGGAGGAATCTTACAATTTTACAAGCAACTCCTTAAGGCGATGGCCAACGGAGTTTTCATCAGCTCATGCTTCCTTGGTTTGGCAAAAAGATAACTGTGGTGTGGAGACTACTATTGATACCTAAATTCTCCCAACTATCAAGTTTAGAAAATTCAAGATTCAAGACTCCTAATCACGGCGAGTCTCGTTTCTCAACCAAAAGATTAGCTAGGGGTCCTTAGTATTTCAATTGCTTATAGATTTCAATTTAGCATGGTCGTGTAGAATTAGAATTTGAAATTTATTTTCTTCACAAAATTGGCACAATATTAAATTTTTTTTTATAAAACTGAAGAATCTTACCTTTGATCGAAAAAATATTAGAATTTCATTAGTTTCTAATTACTTTTACATATTTGATTTAGGGATTATAAATTTTAAAACATCTTGGATCCGATTAAAGAATTTTCAACCTATGGAGCTGATCGACCATTTATAATGCCACACTTGACACTGTAAGGTTTGACTCATGCTCCTCACGATTGCACCAAGTGGTGCGATGGCACAAAACCTATGAAGAAACCCCATCTTATCCTCATACGAAGAAGAGGGTCTTTTATCTTCACAGACACATGGGCATTTCCTCCTATCTCCAACCGATTCCTCAACATTCTCCATTTACCTATCGTGCCATTTGGTGAACAAGTGCAGACAAGGAAACAAATCAAGAAGAAGTACAAAGGACAAGGCAAGGATAATGACTTTCTCTCCCCTTTTTTTTTTTTTTTTTTTTTTTTTTTTTTCATTTACACTATGAGGGGCTCTCTTTTCAAGGACAAGGAAGGCGGTGAGTAAAAAGAAAATATTAGGTGGTCCTGATTGTCAAATCAATGTGATCTCCTACCACTCACGAGGAATCATTTGGAGGTGTGGGTGTGCTTAATGTCCTCTGCCTTCTTCCCCTCTCCTCTCCCTGGCCTTCTTCCCACTCTCTCTTAGCCTGGACAAACTCTCTCTCCTCTGTAATTCATTTATTACAACATGGAAATTTTCTCATTCCTTGTCAAATGAAGGAAAGAGAAGCAGATGCTTTCCCGTTCCTCTCTCGCAACTACAAACCATAATTTCTTTCTTTTGACGAAGGTTTTAAAATTTTGATTGCCAAATTTTCTCTCTCCATGTTCGTTGCTGTGGTGCCGTGCGTCAAGCGACCATTCCCTTGTGATTGCCGACAAATGAAATTATGGCCGCCCCTGCACTGGCGCTCACTCGCTTCTCTCTTTGCGCTCGTTTCTGCTCCGATGAGGGAACGACCACTTAACGAACGCCAGAATGAATGCTAGAGTAGCAACGAGCGCGGAGAGAGAAGTGAATGAGCGCCAAAGCGGGAGCAGCCATGATGTAATTCGTCAACAACGACTGGGGAATGGCCGCTTGAGGCATGGTGGAGCAACAATGAGTGTGAGGAGAGAAAATTTGGAATTCAAAATTTCGAAACCTCCATCACAAGAAAGAAATGGTGATTTGTAGTTGCTAGAGAGGAATGGGAAAACATCTGTGAAGGAAAGAGAAAAATTTCATACCATAATAATAACATTGCAGAGGAGAGAGAGCGTGTGCAAGCTAGAAAAGAGCGGGAAGAAAGCAGAAGACATCAAGTGGGCCCACGCTTCTACATGGCACCTCGTGAGGTTGGAGACCACACTAACTTAACAATCCCGGCCAACCTATTATTTTTTCGGGAAGTAAAACCTTGAGCATTCTGTTTCTCTTTTTTCTTTTCCTCCTTGAAGCTTAGGTTTCAAAAAAAAAAACAAAAAAAACTTAGCTTCTTCATCATCTCGAACGTGACACCTCCATCTCTACTTTCCGTCTTCATCCACCACAAAATCCACGCAATCAGAGACCTCATTTTCAGAGGGACTCCAAGAAGAGATTTTTACTTTCCTCTCCAGAGAGACACTCTTTTTGTTCTCCATTCCCTCTTACCTCAACCTCATGGTCGACCGTGCCCCCCGTCCATCACCTCCATCACCGTCACCAGTCATGACCATTACTGGCGTCATCCCCTTTGCCGCACCCCCACCCCACCACCCACCCACCCCCCCACCACCCCCTCCCCCACGGGCCGGGGCGCTCGCAACCTCTCTCTCAATTTCCAGCAACTTTTGTGTTCTTTCTCTCGTTCTCGTTCATTAGAAGGTGAGTTCTAGTTGTTTGGTTTGAGCTCTTCCCAAGGATCTCGGCTTGGAGACGATGAAAGGCAACCGGCCATAGCTCAACTCATCTCGAACTCGCTCTATATTTGCCATCTCCGAGCCGGGTAGGGACCGTTGCAGTCAAACAACCTTCCTCGCGCTTGGGTAGTCACTGTCGATAGCTTTTCTCGCTGTGAATGTAGCGTCACCTCCCTGCCCTGTTCTGTTTTTGATTAGGATGGAAACTGAAGCTTCCTATCTCCATTTTTCCATATGCGTGTTGGTTTTAGATGCGTTGATTCCAGTGATGTCAAGCATTTCCTGAGGTTCTTTTGGTTTTAGGGGTGAGTTTGAGTTCTAAAACAACCACTACCTCCTCCTTTATTCATGTTTGATATAATGCCTTAGTTAGTGTGCTTTTGAAAACGAGACTTTGTTTGGCTCTGTGAAAGCATATCTTGGATCTGTTAGAAGTATTTTCATCAACTTTGAGGTGTTCTCTGATTGATGCAGGATGAACTTGACACCAGAAGGTCGGTTCATTGGAGTGCCATATCTCTTTTAGTCAAATGTATGAGATTTGCTCAATGAAATGTTTCTGAGAGGTGGACTAAAGAATAACTTTCGCTTCTGTTCGAATCCAAAGGTATGTCTGGGTGCAGTTAATTCAGTCATTAGTTGTTAAGCTTGATTTTCATGAATAGTGACATGACTGCATCTTTTTATTCTGTTTGCTCTATGTTTCCTCGATTGAAGGTGATGCAGGGCCATATGGTGGTCTTCGGAAGTGAACTTGGTTTTAGTGATAGTCTGGCGGTGTTAGATTAATACATGGTAAGCGACGATTGATAAACAAAGGTACAGTCACGATCAGGTATGGCGTCCGTGTTCCAGCGTTTCAACACGCTGTGCCTTTGGTAGATGATAATGGAGAGGGTGTGAAGGAAGAAAATAATATATGGCTCGAGGCGTGGGCTAGTTATGTTAAGGCCCTGTTTGTTTGTGTTCTTTGTTTATGGTTATGAACACAATTTCTATTTTTTTGTTTCGGGGAAAAAAAAAACATAAAATGCGTTTGTTTGCGTTTTTGTTTCCGGGAACAAATTTGGAACAGAAATAAGAAACAAGAAAAACTTGTTTCTTGTTCCTAAAACACTTCCGAGAAACAATTTTTCTCTCATATTTTTTTCTTCTCTTTCTTTTCTTCTTCTTTTTTCTTTGGCCGGTCACTAGCCTCAACTATGGTCGGCGACCGGCCGTTAAGGGCCGACGACCTCGCCGAAGCATCGCCGGTCCCCGGCGACGCCAAACCTCGCTAGTGGCTAGGCGAGCTTGGCCTCGCCGGGAGCCAGCGATCGTCGCAATGGCTAGGCGAGGCTACCGGCCCTTGTCGGCCAGTCCGACCATGGCCGAGGCCGGCGACCGGCCAAAAGGAAGAAAAAATAAAAAATAAAAAAGGAAAAATAAAATAAAAAATATTAAAAAATTAAAAGAACAAAAAAATTATACAAATTTACCAAATGTGTTTCTATTATTTTTCTATTCTAGGAACAAGTTTACCAAACGTGTTTTCGTTCAAAAATTATTCCCCAAAACAAAAATACTTTTTTCTATTTCTGTTTCCTAGAACAATTTTTGAACAGAAACGTTACCAAATGTAGGTGTGGGCTTAGCTTGGGAATTTTCATATATAGGCTCACTCTGGTTAAAGTCGAATTGGGCTACAGTAAGAAAGCCCACTTCTTTCTCGGCTTCTCACCTTTTTTATGTCCTCAGCCCAGGCCCAAGAGTCCAAGTTCAGGTCATTTTCAGATAGGGCCCCACGGCCCAGCTCAAGTCCCTTTTTTATTAAAAAATATTAAAAATAAGAAAATGCTTGGAAATAGGTCTTCATTAAATTTTTAAGTTTTTAGCATTAGACATCGCTTAGTTTCATTTGATTAGTATACATATAGCTTAGTCCTAGTCAAGTTTTTATTTTTTTGAAGGGAATTAAACTTGATTTGAATTTAGTTGGGACTTATAACATGGCTATGTATTTTTTTGCCCGACTTGTATCAGGTGTTCTTTTCTACATTTACTTTAACATCATTTTAATATTGGTGTTTACTTACCGTACAACCCTTCAATAAATTGTTTGTTTTTCACTTTCCTAGTATAGGTTAGGATTATTTTAGACTTTGATGAAAATGAATCCTACAAAAACATTTGCATAATAATTAAGGAACTTTGGTGCCTTAAAGACTATAATTGACAATCGAGACTTAAATAATGATTTTTCGAGTTAGAGGTACTGAAAGTGCGTCAATAGGCATTAGCATAATTAAGTCCCTAACCCTAGAATTTCTAGCTATGTAGGAATCAAGACATGTGTGCGAGAGTGAGAGAAAAAGAGACTTGAGTAAGAATTAAGGAGATAAAAATGGCCACTCTCACACTAGTGTACTTGAATTACTGTTTATAAGTTATCATTTTAGTAAACTTTTGGGTAATGCATAATGGGTAAAGGTCTTCAGATGATAATTGGATGAGATGGCTTGGTAAGTGACATTCATATCACTGTTAGGGACCAATAAATGGTTAGCCGTTCTGATAGTGATCTTTTCACTAATGAGTTGATTTTAAGATGGTGTCTTGTCAAGCGCTTCCTACTCCAAAAAATAGAAAAAAAAAGTGCTATCATGTTTTGATTGTTGTTCTCATTGGATTGTGCATATAATTCATTGGCATAAACGAAAAACTTGCTAGCAGTAAATTGGTAAGTTAAACCGACCTCTATCAATCAAAAGAAAAAATTAACTCAAATCTCAATCAACATACTTCTACAATAATATTGAATGATACATAATCACAACTTTCTTAGTTTTGATATAGGAGTGTATAAATCACCTGACAAGGCTAAACAATGCTCTGTCATGAGTTGGCTAGTTTGTTTGACCTTTTATAGGACAATTTCAAGGTAGACTCATGTTTATTGTCTACCACTGGTTGATGATATATTTTTCTTTTTATGGGTTATAAATATATTGGAAATCCTTACGCTTATCATGAAATACAATTAAATCATAAAACTTTTTAAAAGTGTAACAAAATTCTAAAATTTGTGAAAAAAATACAATCTAGCCCTAAAACTTTCAAAAAGTGTGTCTTAAAACTTGTCATGAATGTGCAATCTAGTACTAAAACTTTTCAAAAAATGCAATCAATGAAAGGATTTAATTGAATCAATTTGACAAGTTTTATGACTTTTTAAAAGTTTTATGACTCAATTGCACTTTTGTAATAAATTTTACACTTTTTTGAAAGTCCTGGAACTCAATTGCACTTTCGTGATAAGTTTTAAAACTTCTAATGCATTTACCTTATGAATTAACAAATAATTGATAATGCTATTGCGACTCAAGTCAATATTTTCGAGCTTGAACTTGACTCAATTGTTCAGCCACTCGAAATTGTATTTTACCTTGAAGAAAGAGAGAAAGATCTTAAAAGTTCAGTACATTCTGATTAACTGTCATGTTCATGTGAGGATATGTCTGTCCAATAATTCCTATTAATAAACTTTGAACTCTGAGACCGACATATTCAAATTCAAAAGCCAGCTCTTCTCCAGGTAATTACCTGGAATCAAATCTACTGAAGGATATAATCATGTTGGGCATACTCTCTTACGTGTTCTCATGATTCCAACGGATCTGTTTTAGCTTTGTGAAGATATATTAATGTCAATCTCTTGAACTTCCTCGCACTGAAAAATTTATCTGCATAGGGAATTTACATATTATACATAAAGGGTTCTGGGTAAAAAAAATTCATGAGTGACAGGGATATTGCATCCAAAAGAATGATATCATCTTTGCGAGAGGGGTGTGCGAGAAAATAACACCCGAAGAAGATGAGTACTTCAGAATGTTTATTTCTCTGAATGTATGACTTCAATTTAGTTTGAAGAAATGAGCTCAGAATATTCACAAACCATGAAAAGTACAGGTTACTCTTCTCTGATACTCAAGAAAATATATCACAGACATACGCCATCGGCACGGAGTTTGGAGAGTGTTGCCACGTCGACCACGGTATATATTTGTTCTCATCCCCTATCACCAGAAGCTCCAAAGAGTAATGACTCCAACGAATTAAAAAAATTTGGACTTGCTTAGGCCTGCACCTTAGGAGGAATTCACCATGGACGTCCAGAAAAAAACTGCCTTATTCTACTGATGACATGGAGCCTCACTTGCTGAAACCGTGATGAAAGAAGACGTCCAGAATGAGACAACTTGATATGACCGGACATGGTCTGGCAATCCATACCTGCATTCTACATAAGCATATCCAAATAGCCACTAATAAGACCATTGTACACATCATTACCCCCTTGAGACGTCACACCTTTATACCTTTATTCAGCTACAAGCTCGTCCTAGACAGTGACTTCTTGAATATCTTTGCCATCATGTATGCAGGAAGTCCTCGGAGATTAGGGTGGCTTGCTTGGCAAGCCGTGGAGAGTCCAGCAAAGTCCCAGCTGCCGGCTATCAGTCTTCTTCCACAAAATGGATCTTCTTTCCTGGTTCTTCCATTTTCAGAAAATTGAGCATTTAGATTCCTGACTTGCTTTATGATATCAGTGTTCAATGGCAACATGACGAGTAGATTTCAACAAGTTAACCAGTCAGATGGTTCTGAAGAAGGTGCTCCAACCTGGCAGTCAGAAAATAACCAAACATAAAGTGTCCATATAAGTAGCAACAAACAAGTTTCCTATCACATTTCTACAAACAAATATTTTTTCTCTCCTCTTTCATGGCATCTGAGAAGTTTTTCTACATCAATAATATGATACAATATACAGAGTGAAGGTAAACGTCTTTTTTTTCAGAGTGAGAAATCCAATCACTGATCATAAATTTTCTCAATTTTTTTATTTCAATAAACAGCATACTGGTTTGTGCTTGAAGACAAAAAATCAATAATTTAGTAGGATTAGTTTATTGTGTCGTAACCTGCAGCAACTACCTTTTCATTATACTCGGTTGATTTATCAGGAAAATAGAAGATAATGAACCCACTTGATTAAGTATGTTTGAGAGATTTAAAGGTGGCAATGATAAAAATCTTTCAACAAATTGAACTATATATATGCAGCTCTTGAGCAAGCTAATCTTGTTGTAGTTTGACATCAGCTTTTCCAGAAACTCTCCTTTGATGCCACATCAGATTTTTAGAGAGACTAATACTATTTATGGAGAGATAGAGAGGCATGGCATATGGCAGATCAATAACTAATATGGAGAGTTCAAGTGTTACAAAATAAAGGAAAGACTGTGTTTGCAAAAGTTGGGCGTTCATGCATCGGACATGACAAGCGTAATTGATGAAGAGAATATCAATGCTCAGAAAACATATGAATAAGATTAAAATGGCTTTCATCCAAACCAAATCCTGGAACTATATGCACGTCTTCATCCTCTAGTAGTGATCTTCAGCTCATCCTATTTGAAATAAAATTCCACTAATTGAGCAAAACCTCTGTTAGCCTGAGGGCTTTGACATGAACAAGTTTTGCCAATGCTTCATCTGGCGGCACTTCTTATCCATCACAGTCATTTTTTATCTCCACCGTCCAGTGTGTGGTACACCAACAAGTGCAATTCATTCTTCAAAATATATATCTTTGACCATCGACCCTTGAAACATGATTGAATTAGTGTTGAGAGTGAGTATTGTCTGCAAGAATGTTTGCGGCTGATAAGCAAAACTGCAGGCCTATCATTGTCCTCTTCTAATATGTTTCTACTATTTTCTTTCATGTACAATATACGATTGTAAATTGGAAAGCAGTTCATGCATTTTTTTCCCAACAGATATTCATTTCAATGCGGCAAAGTAAAATTTGACCATCTATTTTCTTTGAATGTACTTGCTCTTATAATATCATGAAAACCTTTTCCAGTGATATTATTTGTTTTGCTTTCTTATAACGTACGGGGATTAAAAAGTTATGTCCATTTGCTCATCTCCTCTTCAGAAATAATCTATTGAATGTATATACGCCGCTTTCTTATTACATACTCATCCTAACAAAATTTAATGCATAGTGCAGCCATAGAAACCCATACAATGCATGGGCTACCAGCCAGTTTTAATAGTATTTAGATGAGGGGAACAGCCCCCACCATTCTACAGTTGAATCCATTGCTGTGTATTAATCTGAATAATGAACACCTATTATCTAGTAAAGAGAAATATCAATCGCATCATGATGCAGAGAGGGACAACGTCTAATTCAAATTAAATCTAGTCCGTGTTTCCGTACCTCATCCTCTTTTAAATATATATGCTCTTGAAAGCAGCCATAGATCTTCCTGTACGAAGCATTTGAATTCATCTGTCCCCTTATGTTGATGTTAAAGTCGTAACCTTTCCAACACTTGAATTGGGTAGTGCATGTAAATCTGCAGATAGGAACTCCAAAATTGAAAAGATAACCTCTGCTTTTGAATGCGATGTATCGCCAGAGGTAAATGCATGAATTCCATTTTCAAGATACACCCCACTGCAACCAGCAAGCTTCTTGGTTTCCTTCCCTCTCATTTTCTCTCTTATCTCACGCATCTCCGCCCAATTTTTCTCAGCTGCAAATACATTTGCCAGCTGCACTTACTGAGATCCATTATCTTCCTCAATAACCAATAGCTGCTCTGCTGCTTCTCTTGCAAGACTGAGGTTCCTATATATCTTACAGGCATTCAAAAAAGCCCCCGAAATCATAGGATCCAAATTCCCGGGAATTTTCTTCATGATATCCACTGCCTTTTCTAGTTGATTTGCCCTTCCATACAGATCAATCATACAGGCATAGTGATCCATTTCAGGCACTATTTTGTAATCTTCTACCATGGACTAGAAATACTTTTCCCCCATTTCGACTAACCCACTATGACGGCAAGCAGATAGAAGTGCAATAAAGGTGACCTCATCAGGTTTCAATCCTCTCTCCAACATTTCTTTATACAGCTTCATAGCTTGATCTTCGTGCCCGTGATTTGCATAACCGGAAATCATGATATTGTAGAGAATCAAGTCTCTTTCTGTGAGTTTTTGAAATATCTTTCCTGCATATTCAGTACTGCCAGACTTAAAGTACATGTCAATCGTGGCACTAATCAGCTTCTCCTCCATTTCCATCCCTTTTCTCAGTGAGTAAGCATGAATTTGTGTTCCAGGATCCAGGGCCCCTGCAATGCACAGGCACCTAGCAAGCAGATGATTATGGGTGCATCAAAAGAAATGTTTGCATTCCCTCCATATTCATTCATTAGTTCAAATACAGCTTCACATTGCTGTGCTTTGACATAACCAGTAAACAAAGCTGTCCACACTATAGAATTCTTTTCATTCAGAGAATCAAAAAGTCTCTGTGCTTCTGACATGTTACCTTGAGATGAATGACCCATGATCATAGAAGTTGTCGAAAAGGAGTTCTCGCACTCAATCATCACATAAACTAAGTCCGCATGTTTCATATTTCCACACTTGCAGTAAACATCCACTAAGGCACTCTTAACAAACAGATTTGATATCAACCCCTATCTAAAAACCCAAGCATGAATCTCCTTTCCAAGCTTTGAATTCTGCATGGTGGAGCAAGCATTCAGAACACTAGCAAACGGGTGCTCATTCCACCGAAATCTAGTGTCCCTCATTTTCATAAAGAAATTCAAGGACTCTTCCTCAAAACCGTTCTGTGCACAGCCAGAAATCAAAGTATTCCAAGACACTGTATCATTTAACTCAGGCAATCTCCGGAACAGGTCTAAAGCTATTTCCATCTTACCTTCCCTACAACAAGCTGCCATCATCGTATTCTTGGAAACCAAATCGACTTCCACTTTTGATTAACAGAACACTCTGTACGCTTCTCCGAAACTCCCACATTTAGAATACGTGTCTATTAAGGAGCTCATGACATACCCATCTGTATCATTCCCCGTCCTCACCATATAAGCATGCAACTGTGTCCCAAACACTCCACACGTAACTTCGCCACCAAGTTTAGCATCGCCGACAAAGTAAACTCGTCGAACTTAAGACGATCACGAATCGACTGCATCTCGTCAAACCATTCGAGCGCATCGCTCTCGCGTCCTTCAACGGTCACGTAACCGGTCAGCATCGAATTATAAGTTACCAAGTCCCTGTCAGTGGCGGAGTCGAACAACGCCCTGGCTCGGGTCAAGTCCCGAGCTTTTACGTAAGCCGAAATCAGGGCGTTCGAGGAGTACACGTTCCGCTGGGGCATTTCGTCGAACAGCTTGTGGGCTTCTCGCAAGAGGCCATTCTGGGAGTAGAGGCGGATGAGCTGGTTGAACAGGAAAGTGCTGGGGACGAAGCCGGACTTAACTGCTCTCGCCTGGTAGGCCAGACCATCTTTTAAGGACCTCATTTACATGTTTGTGTCGGGTGTTACATGGGACTGGACGAGAAGAAGGAACCCATCGCTACTCAAACAACCCCCGGTCCTTCCAGCTTCTAAGACAATAACAAAAGTTGGTAATGAAACAGCAGATGTTGAATTTTGCCTTTGCCAGTTTATCATGTCCTTAAAAGACTGTCAATCTCGCATTCTATTCTCGATTTTGCAATTTTTTAAAATTCTCATTTTTTTTTCTCTTAATTTTCACTTCAAAATGATTCTTTTCGAAGCTCTCACGTTAATCTTCGACCTAGAAAAAGAAAAGTTCTCATTTTAATGCAGTATTCTTTATTCGTCTCTTTTTTGAATCTTGATGATAATTTCTAATTAAACGTAAGAAACAAGTAAATTTCAGGGTTAATAGAGGTAATCTTTCCCTTATGATATCTTTTTATAACTTATTCAATTTGAGGGCAATCGGGTATTTAACACAAATTTGAAAGGATAATTGCATTTTACAGCATTAAATGTCATGTGCCTGACATGTATAGCTAGAAACTTAATGGAAGTTGATGACGGGAAAATAATAAATTTTTGATGTGGTAAAATACAATCTTCACAATTTCAGGTTCAATGTGTATCATTCCATGGTTTAGAAAATAAAAAGGAAATTTCAAAAAATAAATCTTGCAAGTAGGTATAGTATGTTGGGTCTTACCAACGAGAGCTCCATTGTGTCACAAACACGACACTCATTCATGTGTTAATGCGATATTTTATGCGATTAGGCTTTTAGCCGTGTGCATCATGCTCTTGCCAATATTTTCCGCTCATTTTCTCGTGTTTCACTCATTCACAAGACTTGCAAGTTCACGCAAACTTTGCTCGGCTAACGACTTGAGTACCTCGCACACTCACCCAAGAGAAAGACGCTTCCCTAGTCAAGGGATTCGAGGATTTGAAGGATAATTACAAATGTTTAGTAATCTTTCAACTATGTCCCAAACTAGTCCACAAGTTAGTCAAAATGGTTGTTCATTGATAGATATTGACTCTGCAAGCGAATGTGCACATGTCTTTGCTAAGATAGAAATGAGATTCATTTTCAACTCTCTCTAATCTTGTGCCACAGCCAGCAGAGAGTGGCTCTTTAGTTCAGTCTCAATCCAAAATTTCCACATCCCATTGTTACACGTTCAAAGGTTGAAATCTTGAAGCCAAACCTTAGATATGCTAATATTGCAATTTCATCTATCTCTCCTAAGCCACATGCTGTCCATTTAGCCTTAAAACACATTGATTGGACAGGCACCATGCTTGAGGAACTCCACAAAACATGGGAATTTGTTCCCCATCAACCCTCGATGAATGTTGTTGGATGTAATCGGGTGTACAAAATAAAGTTACATGCAGATGATTCACTTGACCAATTGAAAGCTTGACTTGTTGCAAAAGGCTGTCATCAAGAGGAGGGCATTCACTTCCTAGAAACTTTAAGTCTGGTAATCAAACATGCCACAATTTGCATTGTCCTATCTGTTTCTATTGTTCAAAATTGAGAAATTTGCTAAGTAGATGTCAAGAACGCCTTCTTACATGGAGATCTCAATGTTCCTGTCTATATGGAACAATTACCGAGTTTCCGTGATTCATCTCGTCATGACCTTGTCTGCTTAATCCAACATGCACTATATTGTCTTAAACAATCTCCCAAGGCATGGTTCGACAAGTTCAACGACTTTCTTTTCAAATATGGATTCTTTTGCAACACTGCTAATCCATCACTATTTATTGTCATCGTGGTCATATTACAATTCTATTACTATATGCAGATGATATAGTCCGTACTAGTCATTCCCCAAAATTACTGAACCATCTTGTGCATCCACTTGGTAAAGTATTTTCCATGATAGACCTTGGCATTTTCATTTTCTTATGCTTTGTTTTCGATCAATTTTCATGTAGATCAAATTGTTATATTTTATTTTTAACTTCCACCATAATTATAGGTGGTGATATCTCTATTTGTACTATAGAACATATCAATGAAAAGTATGCTTTAGCCACTCAATTTTTTGTTTTCTTTAATAAGTCCAATTTTATGTTCAATTTATCATAAATCATTTTATACAAAAAGTGTAGTTGCTGTTTTAAGCATTCTTAGTAAGTGGACCCAAAAAAAAAAAAAAAGTGTCATAGAGGACCCACTAACTTTGTTTGACCATTTTTACCTGGATGCAATTTACTTGGATTATAAGTAAATCTGGAAAATTTACACACAATAAAGGCTATATTCGGTCTAGTGCAATGCATATTGTACATTAGACTTCTAGTTGCACTAGTATAATCTAATTGTACTAAAGGTCGCCCAATATTTTTCATCAATTGAATTGATTCACCATATGATACATTTGACTCTTTAATTCGCAAATGTTCATATTTTTTAATATTTTTCTTCACATGGTAGCCTTGACTTAAAGCATAACTCCCACTATGTTTGATCACTTTGATATCTAAAATTGTATCCATATATATAGTTTTTAACTTGATTTATGCCACACATATTTGTACCAACAATCAACATATCATCTACATATAAGTATATTACAAATTCATACTCTTAGGTATGAAAGTGCTAGTATGAACACCTAGAGGGGGGTGAATAGGTGTAAAAATAGATTCTGCAAAATACAGTGAAAACATTTACTTTTAACCTGAATCTGAATAATAACAGACTTTTGAAACTGAGTCTGAAGAGTAGTAGACTTTGAGCGAGATTAGACTTTAGCAGTTAAATAGAATTACGAACAAAATAAAGAGATTCAAGGAAGAGAATAAGAACACAAAGTTTATAGTGGTTCGGCTTAATCCAAGCCTACGTCCACTCTTCCACGCTAACAGCCTTCTTGGCTGGATTCCACTATGCAATCAACAAGAGATTACAACTTTGAGTGCAAACACTTAGTAGTAGATCACACTATCTCACTAAGTCACTCTTTTGGTATTTCTCTCACGATCACAAACGTTTAAGCTCACCAAAGACAAGTGTATGATCGAAGTTGCTCAAACTTTGGAATTATAAATTCTACGCTCCGTCTCTTACTTGCTCATCGGTCCTTCATCTCCTTAAATACTCATCCACTTCCAAACTAGCCGTTGGACAGCATCTTGAGGATCGTCTTCCAATCTACCCATTGGACAAATCTGTATCTAGAAGATTTGGTAGCCGTTGAGTGACAAAAGTAGAATCCCAAATTGATTCAGATCGCCCATACAAACGAAATCTTGGTTTCCATAAGTAAAGCTTCTTCGTATAGAAAGTTCTTGTTTTCAAGATCCAATTATCAATCAATTAAATTAAGTCAATCAAATCAATCTTGATGTGGAATCCAAACCAGATCACTAGCCGTTATATCTTCGGGCTTGTGTTACGTTCTGTCAAATCTAGATGTAAAGTCTGAGAGCAATAGACTTTACAATCTGAGTCTGAGTGCAATAGACTTTGCAATCTGAGTCTGAACATATTATGCTTCTGAATAGATTTAGCTTTAAGGTCTGTACCCAGTTCAGCTTCAGCATAGAGTCCGTCTTTTGGTTCTTCCAAGCACGTTCAATCTGGAATTTGTCAGAGTAGGCAGACTTCTGATGTAGAACAGACTTTAACACTAAAGTCTGGCAGTCTTCAGACTTTGACACAGAAGTCTGGAAATCTTCATAATAGACTTTGGACATATGTTACGTTCAATCTTCTGGTTCTTCCAAGCATAGACTTTGATAATATCCTTTATACGTTCTATCATCTGCATAGTCTATTACTTAACCATCAAATACGTTAGCAGCCTTTGATTTATTTTGTCATCTTCAAAACATCATAAGGGATTTCCCTAACAATCTCCCCCTTTTTGATGATGACAAAACAATCTCTGAATATGCAGATGTGTAATCATGCTTTTAAAGATAATAATAAATCAAGGCAATCTCAAGAATAATGTAATTCAAGATAGCAAATAGATTGAGCATATAATTATGTATGTAAAGTAATTGCAGCTCAATAAATATCAACACATATGCATATTTATATCCTCTCCCCCTTTTTGTCATAATCAAAAAGCGATATCAATTGAAAAAGTATCGCGTAGAGAATATAAAATGATAACAAATAATTTCCAAAAATCAGCTTTTATAAATCAAATATTGAAGATATGCAATATAGCTCACTTCGATCATATATATCAGCAAATAAAAATCACGGATGCATTATAAAATTCACTTATCCTTTTTGTCATAATAAAAAGATAATACCAATAAAATATTTGTTAATGACAAAATGTAATAAAAAATGCACTGACCATATTTTATAGAACTTAAATTCTGACACATTTACCTTTTCCTTCCTTCCTTCCATAATAATCAAGATCACGATCAATTCAAAAAGATTTTTTCATAATTGATCAAAGCTCCCCCTCAATTTGTTGCCTTTTTGAGATGATCACGATTCTTTCATTTTTCTTGGATTTGCTTACTCCCCCTGTCATCATGACAATATTTGCGAATAGAAACAATTGTTGCTTGTGCACGTTGAACAGAATATTTTTCCAGTATTTCCTTTGCAGCGACAACATCCGCAATGATCACTTGCATTTCGAAATTCGAGGCAAAAAATTATTTTCTTCAATCAAGCTCATCTCGAATTTAACCTGCATCAACTTAACAAACTTTTTGCACAAATAAGCTGTAATAATATCCACATAATATATAATGCCCCTTTTTTTTTCAAATAAATAAATTGAATAGCATACATAAAATTATCAATTATTAAAATTCAGAACTACTCAACCTTTTGTATGACGCATAAGGGATTTCCTTAACAATTTGCAAAAACTTTGCACAAAGAATGGAATTTTTTGAGCCTCCAAAAGATAGTATAGAATCTCCATGATTTTCAAATCGAGCTTTCCAAAATCCATATGGAAGATTCTTTTGTGACCTGCAAATTCTTGTATAATAGATAATAATCTTTGCACATAATACATTCCTTTGATTTATGGATCAAACTTGCTAGATATGAGATATCTTCTAAAAATATAGCAAGAGTGTCCTTGAATATGCAATAATATATTTTGAGATCAAAGGGATTTCCTTGAGCATAAATCTCAAAAATATATTATAAATGCATTTCATAAAAAGAAAGATGATATTGCTATCACGTGCCAAATCAAGTAAAAAAATAAATATTGCAATGCCTTATGTTTATGAGAAGAAATATTTGCAATATAAGTGATAAGCAATCGTCCAAAATCAGGATAAATGCACGTAGAAATTTGCAAGGTGTGATGATAAAAAAAAATTTCTTACCCAAGGTATATGTTTGAAATATACCATTGATTAAAAAAGATCATTACCAATCTTCGTAGGAGATACTTTTCTGATTGCACCAAAATCTGCGTAGATTCTCAATCATTCTTGCCTTATTGAATTTCCTGCAATCAACTCATTTCCTTTTTGGTATCCATCAATTTGGATCCTTCCTTTTCGTTAGAGTAAAATAGAATTCTCCATAGATAAAAATAAAAAAATTCTTTCTTGATTCATCATAACAAAGTATTCAAAGAAAGAATATTATGCACAATGATATTTTGAAAGATAAATTCTCACTTAGTCATAGTACCATAAAAACAGAGAGAATAAAATCCTTGAGTATCTAAGAATATCTTGCATAATAAATTACTATTACGTAAAACAGACTTTTACTTGGCAAAATATGATAAAATCTGAGAGTATTAAATCAAACCAAATAAATTCATTTGTCTCTAAACAAAATGATCACACGTATTATATCAAATCGCAACTGACGAATCACAAAAATAAATCACACGATTCTTTCTTCAATAAAACAAATCAAAGAATATGATCATTATAAAATCTGAATCAACCAAGGATATATCGAATATCGAGCATAATGAGAAATTTTAAATTGTGTACTCAAACCAAATTGAGAATAAAAATATATACATTCCTTACCAAACTCTCCTTCTTCTCTTCCTTTATTTCCTGCAAAAATAACTCATCTTTTCTTTGGTACCCATTTTTTCTTGGGTCCATGAGAGTTAGTAGAGTATGCTGTTTTTATCCAATCTTTCTTAATAGGTCTCCAAACTTTAGGACATTCTTTCTCAAAGTGTTCTGAATCTCCACAATTTGAACACTTAAGGGCATTTCGACCAACAAGTTTTACAAACACTTTTTGAAAATGATTTTTGTAAAATGCCTTTGAAGGTTTTTGTCTAAGTCTCTCTTTTACTTTAGGAAAATCAATTAAAGAATTACTTTCCTTATTGAAACCAAGTCCCGACTTATTATAGTAAGGAACTTGTATGGAAAGAATATGCTCTAAAGTTTTTGAACCATTTGAAAATTGTCAAAATATTTAAAAATTCCTTTTTTAAAGAATCATTTTCTTTGACAAGTAAATCTCGACTTTCTTTTGTTTGTAGAAAATCTTTTTGCAAAATTTCAAACTTTTCTTTTTGAGAAAGATCCTGTTGCTTAAGCCAAGAATTTTCCTTTTTAAGTTCGGAGATCCTTTTAAGATAAGATTTGAGATTTAAGCAAAGCTCACTTATATATTTTGAGACTTTGATAGGAATTTTTGAATTGCTTACCTCGATTTCCTCATCGGATTTTGAGTCTGTGTTTGAGTCAGACTCTGATTCTGATTACGAATTTAAGTTTGAATGTGCCATCAAGCATATATATCCTTGCTCGTCATCTTCTTTCATGGTTCTTTTCTGCCCATTTTGCTTGTATTGTTTTCTTTCACTGAATTTCCTTCCTTTTCTACTTTGCTTTTTGAATCTCTTGATCATAAAAGCAAGTTCTTCGTCGTCCATATCATTTTCTGAATCTATATCATCAAAATCAGCGTTAGATATTAAAGCGATGGACTTCTTACCTTCGGGATCTTCATCATTGATTTGTTCCACTTCATAGGATTAAAGAGTGCCAATCAATTCATCAACGGAGAGTTGCATAATCCTCTGAGTTTCTCGGATTGAAGTCTTGACATGGTTCCAATCTTTTGAGAGACCTTGCAAGAGTTTGTTGACCTTCATTGGGGAAGAAATTGGATGACCTTGATATGCCAAACCATTTACAATTTCTGTAAAACGATCGAACATATTTTCAATCGACTCTCCTTGCTTCATCTTGAAGGATTCATATTTGCCGAGCAGGAAGTTTACTTTTATCTCTTTTACACGATCATTCCCTTCATAAGTAACATGAAGTCTATCCCAGATTTCCTTAGCTGTTTCACATGAAGAAATTCTGTTATATTCATCATGAGACAAAGTGCAATATAAAGAATAAATGGCTTTTGCATCAAGCACTTCTCTTTTGGACATCTCCGTTCGAGACATAGGAGCAGGGGGTTTGGTTTCTTTGTCTTTGCCATTCTTGTTTGAAGTAGACGCGGCAGTGGGATTGATTCCTCTTTCCACAACAGCCCATTGCAAGGGATCTCTGGATTTTAGGAATGCTTTCATTTTGTTCTTCCACATGTTGTATTCCTTTCCATCAAAATATGGTGGCCTTGTGTTGCTTTGTCCCTCCATAAGTCCTGGTGCCAAGATACTAGCCATAAAAGATCTTTAGTTCAAAAGTAAAAACACTTTTATAAACCGAGCACTAGGCTCTGATACCAATTGAAAGTGCTAGTATGAACACCTAGAGGGGGGGTGAATAGGTGTAAAAATAGATTCTGCAAAATACAGTGAAAACCTTTACTTTTAACCTGAGTCTGAATAACAACAGACTTTTGAAACTGAGTCTGAAGAGTAGTAGACTTTGAGCGAGATTAGACTTTAGCAGTTAAATAGAATTATGAACAAAATAAAGAGATTCAGGGAAGAGAATAAGAACACAAAGTTTATAGTGGTTCAGCTTAATCTAAGCCTACGTCTACTCTCCCACACTAACAGCCTTCTTGGTTGAATTCCACTATGCAATCAACAAGAGATTACAACTTTGAGTGCAAACACTTAGTAGTAAATCACACTATCTCACTAAGTCACTCTTTTGGTATTTCTCTCACAATCACAAACGTTTAAGCTCACCAAAGACAAGTGTATGATCGAAGTTGCTCAAACTTTGGAATTATAAATTCTACGCTCCGTCTCTTACTTGCTCATCGGTCCTTCATCTCCTTAAATACTCATCCACTTCCAAACTAGCCGTTGGACAGCATCTTGAGGATCGTCTTCCAATCTACCCATTGGACAAATCTGTATCTAGAAGATTTGGTAGCCGTTGAGTGACAAAAGTAGAATCCCAAATTGATTCCGATCGCCCATACAAACGAAATCTTGGTTTCCATAAGTAAAGCTTCTTCGTATAGAAAGTTCTTGTTTTCAAGATCCAATTATCAATCAATTAAATTAAGTCAATCAAATCAATCTTGATGTGGAATCCAAACCAGATCACTAGCCGTTATATCTTCGGGCTTGTGTTACGTTCATCAAATCTAGATGTAAAGTCCGAGAGCAATAGACTTTACAATCTGAGTCCGAGTACGATAGACTTTGCAATCTGAGTCTGAACATATTCTGCTTCTGAATAGATTTAGCTTTAAGGTCTGTACCCAGTTCAGCTTCAGCATAGAGTTTGTCTTCTGGTTCTTCCAAGCACGTTCAGTCTGGAATTTGTCAGAGTAGGCAGACTTCTGATGTAGAACAGACTTTAACACTAAAGTCTGGCAGTCTTCAGACTTTGACACAGAAGTCTGGAAATCTTCATAATAGACTTTGGACATATGTTACGTTCAATCTTCTGGTTCTTCCAAGCATAGACTTTGATAATATCCTTTACACGTTCTATCATCTGCATAGTCTATTACTTAACCATCAAATACGTTAGTAGCCTTTGATTTATTTTGTCATCTTCAAAACATAATAAGGGATTTCCCTAACAAGGTATGCCTTGAATAAATGCACTTATTAGCATTGTTATGCTTAAATCCATATAATAATACCATTGAATCTATTTTCTCATGCCATTGTTTCAATGTTTGTTTTTGTCTATGCTCACGTTGCCATTCTCAACAAATTGCACATTACTTGTAACTTCTTTTACATAATTAACCTCATGATCCTAAGACCCTTCCTCAATTAGAATGTGTTTTTATCAAAATATCAACAGTTAGGTTCTTAATCATTTGGGAAAGTTTCTTTCAATAATCATTTTAAGTTGAAGGCAATTTTAAAATAATTGCCATAATTTGAAGAGGTTTAAAAAATTCAACCATAAAGTCTTTGAGTTTGACAACATATATATGAAGTTCCTGCATTTTCTTAGAGACAGATTTTCCCTTAATCATGATAAATTCAAAATATTTAGTAGTTCTATCCGTACTTTATTTGTCAGTA
This sequence comes from Eucalyptus cloeziana, assembly GCA_014182715.1. Classification (NCBI taxonomy): domain Eukaryota; kingdom Viridiplantae; phylum Streptophyta; class Magnoliopsida; order Myrtales; family Myrtaceae; genus Eucalyptus; species Eucalyptus cloeziana. Next base: position 16,842,170 of record CM024640.1, read on the forward strand.
TTGTATTTAGTCTCCAAGGTAGGCCAAATGCTGTTGGGGTTTGTGTAAGATCAAAAATTTCATTTAGACAATCTTACAAAGTATTAAGAATTCTTCCTCAACACCTCCTTTCATCATCAATTAATTCTTTCAAAATGGTGCATCTTTGGAAGCCATTGCCACATTGAATGTTCTTGGATTTCCGTCCAAATGAATTAACATGGACAACTTATTCATAACGTTTTCATTATCTCCTTATCCCAGGAGAGTTACAAAGTGAGAATCAAAATCTTTTGTTTTCTTCACTCTGACTTCTCTTTGGCTCACTTGGAGAATCAAATAGTTTTCCTTTTCTTGATGAAGAATTACGTGTGTCAATTGTTGTTTGTGAATATACTAAGGTATCACTTGAATCTTTAAGAAACTTGTGTTAAAGAAATTCAACATATCTTGATTTCACAATAATATTAGATTCAACATCCAATAAGCGATGGACTTTAGAATTTTTAGTATATCCAATAAACACACTTCTTAATGTCCTTGGTCATAATTTGATTCGCTTAGAATACACAAAGCATCTCCATAATTTAAAGTAAGGATAAGTGCATTAAAAGTCCTAAAATTTGTCATGAAAGTACAATTGAGTCCTAAAATTTTCAAAAAGAACAATCAAGTCCTAAAATTTGTCATAAAAGTGAAGTTGAGTCCTAAAACTTTTAAAAAGTGCAATCAACCTACAAATTGTGAAGTTGGTGTAATCAAGTTCTAAACTTTATTAACATTTTCCGTTTGTCAAGTTGAATGGAGTTAATGGAAAGACTTGATTGCACAAACTTGATAAATTTTAGGACTTGATTGTATTCTTTAAAAATTTTAGGATTCAATTACACATTTGTAATAAGTTTTAGGACTTAATTGCACTTTTTGAAAGTTTTGGGACTCAATTGCACTTTCGTGACAAGTTTTAGAATTTCCGGTATATTTATCCCTTTAAAGTATTAGATGCCAGTACCTTTCTTTCCTATAATTCACATGGAGATATCTTAAATTTCCTTGGTGGAATTTTGTTGTGAATGTGACATGCAGTAAGAAGTGCTTCTCCCAACAAATTTATTGGCAATTTTTCATGTAAGATCATGGAATTAACTCCATCTACCAAAATTCGATTCTTTTTTTTTTTTTTCTGCCAATCTATTTTGTTGTTGTGTATAATGTGCACTCGCTTGATGCACAATGCCAATTTTCTTCACAAATTGCAAAAAAAAAAAACTAACGAGAAGTATTCTTCTCCCCAATCATTTTTCAAATCTTTGATTTTCAACTATAGCCTCATATATCTTGAACACATCTAAAGCTTTTGATTTCATAAGATAAACATGAGTATATCTAGAGTAATAAAAAATAAGGTAATAACATAACAATTTCCATCTTTAGATCTTTCTACCTTTGAGAATAATTTCTTAGTCATATTTGCTTGTGAACATACTTTGCATTCCTTTTTATCCAGATCATGACACAATATCAACCACTTTTTTCTTTTTTTTTTTCACAAATTTCAAAGTAGTTAAGCAACATGAGATAATCTATTATTTCGCAAGGAAGATGACTTAAATAGAAACAAAAGTCTCAATAATACTTATCTATCAAGATTCCGAGCACTCAATGCAACCACTATCTCTATCTTCATAAAAATAATAATACCTTAAGATTGTTAATAAAATTTGATTACTAATGAAGATAGAGCAATAATTGATAGTGCTTTGATGTTTTGATGTGTGATGACAATCACTATCCTTAAGGTATTATTTGCCTATACTATTGTTGCCGTGGGTTTAGAACAAATAGACCTCTAGGATATACATCAAAGCTGCAGATAAACGAGTTCAATAATTACTCAATTTCTCCATTGGAATTTCACCCTGAATGTATTATCAAAGTTGCATGTGAAAAGAGAAGAAGAGAGAGTTACAAAAAAGTTGTTGTTTGAACAGTTGTGATGAACAATATATGATTTAGTGCTATCAATAGTTTTGGGGCTCCATTTGTTTCTCGAAAAATGAATAATTCGGAAAATATTTTTCTAAAAACGATCAATCGTATTGCTTATAAATATGAATAAAAGAAAATATTTTCATCGTTAATGAAATTGAAAATAAAAATATTTTTTATTAGCTAATTATTTCAAGCAATATAAATTATTATTTTTAAAAAAATATTTTTTAAAATATTTATTTTTCGTAAAATAAATGCATCTTAAGACGAATGATTATGTGTCAATAGGAAGCGATTGATAGGGAGGGAGAGAGATGGACTTGTTTGTGGACGGGTCGGAGTTGACCCAAAAATTACGTTGAGAGAGTTGACGAAAAGACAAATGGGAAAAATCATCTCTAATTTCTTTTATGGGTGTAAATGATCTGGATACACTGCATCTTTGCGTTGGCCGGCTGTGGACACGCCCCCCTATGAAAGCGCAAGTGATAGAGAAAAATCATCTCTAATTTTCTATGGGTGTAATTTCCTAGATGCACTGCATATTTGCATTGGCCAGCTGGGTACTCGCCCCTTTTGAGGGCGCTGCACTTCTTTAATTTGTTGAATTGCGCGCGTTTGTTAGGTTGACTGACTTGTGCTTTTTGTGCGGCGCGAGGCGACTCCAAAGTCGAGGATCATACCGCCTACTCCCGATCTTTTTAAATTGTGCCTCATCCGCACACAAAAGCAACTCTTCACCGATTTCTCTTCGCCCAGAGACAAACAGAGACATGATTGATGCTCTTAGCCCTATGAGTACCTATCAAGTTTTGCTACTCATTCTTGTTCTAGTGCAAGCGATGACTAGCATCGCAAAGCCGAGTAATCCATTATGTGTTGCTTCATCTTGCGGTGACATTCATAATATAAGCTATCCATTCCGACTGAAGAGTGATCCAAAAGGATGTGGTGATTCGAACTACGAACTGACTTGTGAAGGTAATCGCACTATTCTATACTTGAATGGTGGTAGAAACTATGTGCTGTCTATCAATTATTCCATTAGCGAAATTAGATTGGTAGACGACGGAATTCACAAGGGCGATTGCTCGTCTCTCCCCCGTCACCAGCTGACACATGACGATGGGTTCTCCGACAGACTATACTTCAATGCATTCTACTTCAATTCATTCTCTATTGTGGTCATCATGAATTGCTCAAAGTTGGTTAGTTCTTCACTCTACATCGCTATTAATCCATCATGCATTGTGGGGTCGTATTCTTCCAACACATCATCGAGTTGGAAGTTGTATGCTTTGGTCAATCCAAAAGCATCAGATGTTAGGGACTTTTGCGCCATTCGCTCAACCTGGGTAACAAATTATTTTTGGGGTGATGAGCAGATAAATAGTAGCCTCTACAACTACGAGCAAATCCATAACATCATGGCCAATGGATTTTTTCTCTACTTTTTTTCCCCGAACGTCTGCACTCATGTAGTTGGTTTTCATTACGTCCACAAGAGTCAGGGTTGCAGATTCACCGCCGCCGACAGAGTTTTATTTTACCTCTATAATTTCCCTCGCAACTTCGCAAGTCAGGTTTGCGGAATCAAGTCCTCTTATGACGGTAAGCATTGATTGACAATGAAACTTTGCCGCAATTTTGCATGATTATGCACACTCTTTTACTTGCTACTTTCTCCTCAAAATTCAAATATGTACAAATTATTTCAAATCCAAGAAAATCATGACGAAGTATACATGTTAGTATAGGGCAACATCCATGTATTTGAAAGATTTCAGGAGCTTTGTGTTACATATTGTAATCAAAATGTAGGAGTTGCAAAATTGGCAAAAAAGAAGAAGAAAAAAGTGATATTAGAAGTCACCACAACAGACCCATTATCAACTGCACACATAAATGAGTCTAGCTTATACTTCCTTTCCACGAGACGATAGAATTCCCATTGTTAAAAGAGGGGGTCAGTGTTCGAGGAGCCAAATGACTAGTTTTTTGTCGGCATAGAGTTCAAATTTTCTTGTTTTCTTAATTAGTCACTTAACTAACATTCTAAGAAACACTTGTACTAGCAAACTCCTTAAAAACTTGCATTTACCTATTCATGGAGAAACAAAATTATCAATTAAAAATGAAAATCACATTTTCTTTGTATTTGTTGACTGCTAACAAAGCAAAAGGAATTTCTTGTATCGTTGATCATTTATGTGAAACAAAGTTTATTATTTCTTTCGAGTGCACACATCCCACTTCTCATATTTTTTTAGACAAAACTCAACTTGCACAAAGTAGTTAGCTACTACTTTGTTGCCTCGTGAGTTTTGTTTTCCAGACTTCTTTTCCTTCAATTCCTTTTCAAATCATTCATTCCTTTCACAGGTTTCACAGGTTTCACAGGTCTCCTAAGTTATGTGACCGTTGGGATAATGAAGGGTTTTATATGTCTACTAGGTAAGCCACAATGATTTGTTCTTAAAATAATTAAGAAAACCTTATTCTAACCTATCAGAATTATTTTCAGTGTGTTTTTGTGGAGCAAAGTTTGTAATTGGGATGCCATTTCTTGGGATATTTCTAATCTACATCTACAGAAGAAGGCACTTAGCAATGGACAAGAACATCGAAGAATTTTTGCAGGCTCACAACAACTTTTTGCCCATAAGGTACTCTTACTCGAATATTAAGAAGATCACTGCCAATTTTAAGCACAAACTGGGAGAAGGGGGATATGGTTCTGTGTACAAAGGAACGCTTCGAAGTGGCAAGGAAGTGGCCATCAAGATTTTGAAGCAGTCCAAGGTCGAAGGCCAAGATTTTATCAATGAAGTGGCTACTATTGGAAGAATTTACCATGTTAATGTAGTGCAACTCATCGGTTTTTGCTTTGAAGGCTCGAAACAAGCTCTCGTGTATGATCTCATGTCGAATGGATCCTTGGATAAGCAAATTTTCACCGAGGAAGGTGATAGGTTTCTCGATTACAAGAAAATATATGAGATTGCTCTTGGGGTGGCGAGAGGGATTGAATACTTACATCGGGGGTGTGACATGCAAATACTACACTTTGATATCAAGCCTCACAATATTCTTTTAGACAAGAATTTCACTCCGAAAGTTTCTGACTTTGGACTCGCGAAACTTTATCCTGCTAATTATAGCATAGTCTCATTGACCGCTGCAAGAGGGACCTTAGGATATATGGCACCAGAGTTGTTCTACAGAAACATCGGTGGTGTATCTTATAAGGCGGACGTCTATAGCTTCGGGATGTTGCTCATGGAAATGGCAGGTAGAAGGAAGAATATAAATGCAAATGCGGAACACTCAAGCCAAATTTATTTTCCATTGTGGGTGTATGACCAAGTTAGCAAAGAAAAAAGTGCTGAAATAGAAATTGTAGCAGAGGAAAGGAAGGTGATAAAGAAGATGATAATAGTTGCACTTTGGTGTATACAATTTAAGCCTGACCATCGGCCTTCAATGAGCAAAGTCCTAGAAATGCTTGAAGGAGATATTGATGAACTCCAAACGCCTCCAAAACCGCTTATTTATCCACCTGATGTGCAAGTTAACAATGATGAAGCTGAGATGGAGCTGGAAACATTCTCAACTTCATCAAGTACTCCGATAATTTATACTAGTCTTCCTTTGGAAGATACCAATGATGTTTAGAGTTCCATGCATAGTTGGATTGGAAATGTTTTGTGTGTATTTGTTATATGTCCCACAATCTAGTATCATGTTAGGAGGGACTTGAGATAGTTTAGCTTGACAGAGATTACTTTTGAGATTGTCTTCTTCTAGCTCTTAGGCTAATGTTGTGTTATTGTATTTCATGAAGTTTATTCTCTTGCATCCTCCTTCGAAAAGATGAACACATTGGTAAGAGGGCAAGGACAAAAATGATGGGTGAAGGTAATGGACATTGAGAATTTTTCTCCTTTGGTTCTGTTTCGGATAGGAGCGCCTTGAAGTTCACGAACTCTTTGGAGAATGATCTGGTCTTGATTCCTTCCGAGACATCTCCAAGGGTTTTCCCTTTTTGGATGGTTCGATCTGAACTTTCAATCCTTAGGAAAGGTGCGGAATCAGTGGCTGTTTATATATTTGGTTTTCTTTGCTTCTGTAGAAGCTGCTGCGTCTGCATTTTGGGCTGGTTCCTCATTTTCCACAGCTTCTACAAACCAATTAGAGTCTTTAAATTGGCCATGGTTACCGTTCTACCAACCGAATTTTCCTTTTTCCTTTTTCCGATACCTAGTTTTGTTGTCCTTAGATTATGCCACTTGACGATATGATATATGACAAAGTGTATACTAAAAAAAAAAAAAAAAAAATCACTCAAATAATTTTTCACTTGATAATTAAAAAGTCGCCTTTTAAGTGCATGCCGTGCATTTTTATTTTTATTTTTCAATGAAGCTACTGATCAAATGTAAGAATCTATTATGAATGACTCAGCATGATCTCTTTGCATACACAATCAATGTGTATTACCACAAAGTACCTAACTCAAGTTCAGTTTGGTCTACTCTATGTAAGAGATTGAGAGTCCCATCACTTCAAATGTCATTTCATCATTCTAGCCGGAACATTAGATGGTTAGCCACAGAATTCAGAAGCAGATAAAAACGTAAGATCTTTGCAGGCATCTGAATCTGCAGGTTGGGGTAAGTGTGCCTTAGCAGCCAAAACATCACACTGGATGAAACATACAGATTCCTCCGAGGCCCCAGTTCTCAAATAAATGGTACTGAATCAAGGAATTTGTTCTGCTGGAAGAATAAATTGAAATGAGTAGAGAAATTACTTGAGGACATTTATTAAAACCATAAAATGTTTCACACGCAATCTCGGATTGGAAGGATTCATCTACTGATGAAACTGATGAAACTGAATACTGTACTTCTGTCAGTATCAACTCTATTTGTAGAGTAAATATTTTACACCTCCAATGTACCAAATGGAAGCCCCAAAACAAAACAAGTTGACCAACAATGAGCAGTCTTGAGTCCAATTCTGCACCAGTCCCTCGATGATCATCATTATCTTGAAGATAGCAGCAGCTTACACTGGTCCATTATAAACAACCTTCGCAGCTGAGTACACCGACCTAGCATCATCTGCCAGGGAAGTTTAGGCACAATCATTTCTGGCCTCATTACATATTAGTTCGCATCCATTTCCTAAAGATAATAGGAATCCAGCATCATGCTTAAACTAATGAAAGTTTTTCCAATTTATTCTGTTCGTGTCTTGGATAGCAAAATATAGCGCAAAATGCAGCTCTACAGTATTCTCAGCACATTCATTAGCTTGTACCTATTGAGAGAAGATATCTTGTTCAGAAACAGCCTCTACAAGTTGCATGATAGCTTTCCTTGATGAGTCACACTAATTTCCATTACACCAATTTGTTTCTTACCTACTCTACTGAAATTATTGAAATTAACACAACAAAAGAAGTAGAATCAAACCAAATTGATAGGATATCCAAGAATGCATAAATTTCCTGTCGTCTTTATTGAAAGAATATTCATACCTGCAACTCCAACTAAATCAAATGTCAAAGGTACGTTCGAATCTGCCTCGACAGTGGCTTTTGCTGCTGCAATACCGACTGAGATGGCTTGTATAATGTTCAAACCTTCACATATCGATGCAAGTGTAGCACCCACCAAGCAATCACCAGCCCCAGTAAGCTTCTTAACAGATGCAGGAAGGCCAGGAAGATGCAAAGCAAAGAGACGAGAGGTTCCCTCAATATGTTTGGCATCATGAAACTTTTGTGAAGGGCAATCAGATGAGATCAATTTGTGGAGTTCTGAACTTATGCCAAGGCGTTGGGGTTTCTCCACAACAGCTCTTGTCAATATAGATCCCTCTTTAGAGCATAGAAATACTCCACGAGCGCCTATGGTTACAACTACAACTTTTATGCCCTTCTCAAGCAAAAGAACTATTGCGGGTTTTAGCATATTGATGTGAGATTCTGCAGGACAATTCTTTTCGCTCCTATACCTTTCACTCAAACCATATAACTTCCCAGGAGAAAGAGCATCTGCCATTGCAAAGAGCTCATCTTCATTGGGAGATATGTAAGTTACCTGCGAAGAGCCCATTCTGTGTCAGTAGCAGATCTCCAAGATGAAGCTTTCAGAATCTAGGAACCGCTTAATGCCACTCTTAAACTATGCCCATGTGAGCTGAATTTCGTTTCTCCTAATGTCATAATGTTTTCACAGCTGAAAGGGATGCCAAAACCAAGAAGTCAACTATGTAAACCAGTAACATTTTATTTCATGCCTGATTGATATGAACTCGACGCAGTCAGTTTTTTCTAAAAGTGAGATCTTGTCAAAGTTCAACAATATCACAAACATAAATCAATTGCGTATGATGTATGGTTTATATAATTTCCTAGTTGATTTAAGAAAAGATTATGTGTGTATCACACTTAAGTGTATTCACTATGGAAGAGTTTCCTTGAACTCATCTAGACTGCAAATTAATATCCTAGTGGAAGCATAACATCACCAGCCATCCTGACTTCCGGAAATGTAATCAGCAGACTATGAATTGGACATGCATTATTAACGAATGTCTATGCAAAGCCAATAAATTTTGTTTTGATATGCTACATGCAGAATTCTCCAACCCAAACCACAACTTTCACCATTTTTCTCCATATCCATGCAGATGGTAGGCAATTCTATGAAATATGTTGAAAACGACTGCTATCATTTTTCCAGCGTACCCAACTAATGGTCTGCATTAATCAATTTGAAGCACTGAACTTTTCTCATCATAGTATTTCCCATTTTGCTCTCTGTCAGTATGGTGCTAATGATGATGGTAATCAACTACTCCATTAGCAATCGAGTCAGAAATTTGAGATTGACATCTCGTGAATTCCATAAAATGTATTATTGAACTTATCCGATTGTTTATCAACTTCAGACTTAAATATGCTTACACAGTGCATAGAAAACAGCACAAAAGAAAGTAAATGCACACCACAAGGCGAAGCACTCACATACATCACAATAGAAGCAATTTTTTTGGATTTGGCAACCGATACTGGTTCAAACCACAGAGGAATGTTATCTCCTGCAGCCACTGTGAACAAAATTAAAAGAAAAACCAAGTAAGTGAATTCTGAAGAGCTTTCTACTGACTCAGACTAGGTCATAAAATCAAGCCAGATGAAAAATCAAAGTATGTTGAATCTTTAGAATTACATCGACAAGAAGCTTCAAGAGCATGATCGTTGAGGTTAGCATCAACCATCACTACTGGAGCAGAAGAGATCTCGTATCTAAATTGTTGAATCCACTCAGCAGTGAGAAATTTCTCCTAAAGGTAAACCGTGAGTGCCATTATGGATCTTAGAGAGAACACAAGTATGCCTGCTCAACCTGATATGTTTTTAGCAAAATTAACTTACAATTGACTCAAAGCTTGCAACACCAGCAGCTACCTCACCATTTGGATCAAGTACACAGCAGACCACAGCAGTTGTAATATCTCGGGTTTGAAGGATACCTGCCTTGGAATTGCTGAGTTTAAGAACGAGAAGCACATTTATGAACAGCACATGCACCTCTATAACTTATTTGAAGCCAAAGAAAGAGGAGAGTAGCTAGTTCATTGTTATAGCGAAGTAAAAGAGAACGATTAGAAGAATAAATTTTAGTGTACTTACCTTTCTGTAAAGGTAAATATAGCAAAATTTCATCACTATTATCTATTTAGCAGATTTTACTAGGCATGTTAGACAAGCAGTTAAACTGAGCACATTAACCTTCAATAGGACACCCAGTAGATCTCCAATGCTCCAACAAGTGATTCCCTGATACATAGGGCACGGGATAATGTTAGCAAAATCGTGGGAAGACACAGAAACCTCAACAAGAAAACTGATAAATAAAAAAACAACAGAGAATTTGCCCACCTTGGCAAGTGGCCTACGACCTTGCGTGAAGGATGAACAAACATTCGCTACATCAAGGTGGAGCAAATAAAAAGAAAAACATTCTAAAATCTTAGTACCTTTAATATATACAGTTTACTTGCAAATTCTCAATCTGGAAAGTGACGACATTTGGCAAAATCCTAATGGCCAATTGTAATCCCTCGCAGACCTCCAAAAAGATCTCAATTTGGGATGTCTTCAAAATTTATTGATCCTGATTAGAATCAGGCTGGCATACCCAAGAATTCCAGTTACAATAAACAGATGATTGTTTAAAAAAACTATTTTTATCCTAAAAATTATTAGGCTTGACCATATATACCTTGTGAATCTAAAGGAAACTCTCAAATTACAACAGAAGCAGATAGCATGGACATAGACATAGTCAAGGCCCAAAACAAAAGTACACACTTTTATTGAGAAAAGATAGTAGGTTCTTTACTTTTATCATGTCTTTTAATAAAGATGGAGCTAAAGGATTTATCTGGTATTTTTCTCCATGTCCCATGGCTTAAGACAAGAAGGAAATTGAACAAGACTAATACTAAATAACCTTTATGCTGAAACTCTACAAAACATTATGTCCTAGGTGGCCATGCATCGAGTTTGTATGCCAAAATAATTAATTGAGCCAAAATGGTGCCTCGGAAAGTCTTGCTGAAACATAAAGTACATAAGCTAATTCAGATGTGCTATACTTTTTTTTTTTGGGTCAAAAGATGTGCTACACTAACCTGCCATGTCAAGGCCCACAGCACTGATGAAGAAGGGTTTTACTCCCAGCTTTGACATGCAATCAGCAATATTCCTTGCTACACCTCCTAAAACATAGTGAACCTAAAAGACCACTGTCAGATATAGACTCGCACAGAAACTACTGAACAGTGTAGTGTGTTCTCACATAGGTTCTCAACTGATGCTGTCGGCATAGAAGGTTTTGGAGATGTGTAATATTGAGGGGCAGAGTAAGAAACCTGGTACCAGTACCTACCAATATCTTCACCACTGGGTCAATGGTTGGATCTCCATCTTTCCATCTATGAAAAAATTCATGCTCAGATGAGCTACACTTCTTCTTTCTCCTTGAAGGCTGCCTGTCATCCTCATCTTGTGGAGGGGTATGGCACTTCCTGCACTGGCAATCTAGATCCCAGTAGCAATGAGCTGTATGAGGATCCTTGAAGTACAGGGTTGTCCTTTAGAGTCAAAAGACTCTATTCCAAGTCTCTCCTTCACCTTCATCTTCTTGTATGTACGGCTGCATCATCGAGATTGTAGGAAAAATTGAAGAAGAGCCTTCTTCATTTTCTCTTGAGTGATCAAATTTGATGACCCACTGCCGTCCTTTTTCTTGATGAATTTTGACTTTGAAGACTGTATAGGCTGAACATTTTGATGAAGTTTTTGTAGTTAGTCAACCAGGTATTAGGAAGGAGTTTGAGTAACTCAGAACAAGGAATCTGTCTTGGAATACAATGCACAAAGTCATCTACTTATTGTCCACAGATATGGAAAGGGCATCTTGTGCTCCTGGAAAAGTTAAGTCTATGGAATGATTTGTACACCATCTAGATTTTTTTTTTTTTTTTTTGGGGGGTCATATGTACACCATCTAGTTGCCACAGTCAAATCTGGACTCGGGGGACATCGAGTGATTTGTAATTGAACCTTGGAGACAAAAAGCAATTTAGGATCTGAAAGAACTATATTGAAGTTTGGGAATAGTGTTACAAACACAAATCTAGCATTGAGAGTTGTTTCAACTATGCCAATGCAAGCATGTTGATAGTCGAGGAACTAGTATCAAGTAGTGCCATGCAGGCCACTACTTGCGATCCTTTATGACCATGGAAGGAAAGAGCAAGGCATATAGCACCAAAGCGAAGGTGCTATAGTCTCGTTAGAGCCACTTGCACAGGAACTCAGAAGAGATTTAAAGGTTCACAAAGTGTTCATGTTGAGTAGCTGGAAAGGGATGTTGATCAAAGCAGGTTGACCAAACGTATTCTCTTGACATCCTTTGGAGTATGGTGAATAAGCTTTCTTAAAGAATTTATTGGTGAAAAAGAAGCTAGTTTAACTCAAGCAAAATATGGATTTATAAGAGGTATAGGTATTATAGATCTTATTCTCATTGAGGTAAGACATCTCACTAAAATAGTTGATCTTGGAGGTGTTGGATTAAAGAGGTAGGGATCAAGAGTAATAGAGCATCTGCATATTTAGTAGTACTACTTTCTAAGGATCCTCAGTCATGATGGGATATTTCTTCCTCTTAGTAACGATGCATTATCAGGCCTAGGGTTATAATCTCAGTCCGATTTTTTTATGAAGATGGCTATGATATCATGAGGGGTTAATGGTATCAACAAATGACTATTTGAGATAGAAATATTATCCCACTACACAGCCCTTCCCTTGGCCTCTCAAAGGGACTTTTTTGTTTGTTTTGGTCTCCAGACGCCATTCATTTATATCATAAGGCTCTTAGAACTCAGAAACATTTGGAACCATAGGATCCATAGAGTGGCAAGTGAAGAGCAAACTCATGAAACCATGTTTCAACTTATCGGACTAATCGTGCAACTCTAAACTTTTAATGACATCAGCCTTCAAGAATGAGAAAAGTGTTTTAGAATTCCATAACAATGTGTTTATAGGCCATAAGTTTACAAACTCCAAATCTCATTCAACTTCTTAGAGAAGTTAGCCTTATAGCAAGGTTGAGGACAATACAAACTTTTGTTACTACAATAATACTAATACACCGCCATCGGAAAATTGCTCTTGAAGGACAGTAATTCACACTTTTAGGAAAGAGATGTCAGATAAAGCAAACGGAACACTTTGGCCTATACTAATGGCCGACAATAGTATATTTTTGGGCTAGAGGGCAAAGCATTGGAGCTCCACAGAATCCATATTCAATCGTGGCAACTCTCCGCTAGCAAAATGGTGCACAGAGTTCAAAACCACGCCCTTTTGATCTCTGTACACAACATAGATGACTTTGTGCATCATGTTGCAATGTTGCAAAAAAGATTCCTTGTTCAAAGTTAGCCAAACTCCTTCTAGATACCTAGGTCACTAGCTACGAAAAGCTCTATAAAAAAGTTCAGCCTATACAGTTTCTAGAATAATATTTATATAGCCTTTAGAGTGAAAATTCACCAAGAAAAAGCACGGCAATGTGGTCACCAAAATTGATCACTCAAGAGAAAATGAAAAAGACTCCTTTTCCATCCTTCCTATAATCTTGACGATGCAGCCTTACATACTAGAAGAAGAAGGTGAAGGAGAAAGACTTAAAATAGAGCCTATCAACTATCAAGTACAACTCCTTGTATACTTCAAGGATCCTCATACAGGCCATTGTTTTTGGATATAGATTGCCAATGCGAGAATTGCCAACCCTCTAGAAGACAAGGATGACAGGCCTTAGAAAGAAGTGCAATTCATCTGAGCATGAAATTTTTAATAGAGGGAAAGACAGAGATACAACCATTGGACCCGTTGGAGAATATAGTGGCAAGTACTCACATCTGGTATCTTGCTTTGCCACTTACTATCACACATCTCCAAAACCTTCTCCGCCACTTTTTCCAAGCAGAAACCCACTCCTCCAAAGACAAAACCACCTACTTCTAAATCAGTTTCTCCCTTCTACAAACGTATCCTTAAATGGGCAAAAGTTGACACAAGACTGTGCGTCCTAGTATATATCTTCACAATCCTGATGTTTCTCCAATTCAACCTTTCTCATTCTATATGACTAGTTGGGTCTATCCTCCATTCCTGCGTTATCTATATATGATGCTCTCCTATTATTCTCCATGTTATTGACAGAGACCAGCGTCAACCCAAATTACAGAGACCAGCACTTGTTAGATTACTCCAGCAACTTCTAAATTTCCCCAAATGGACCAAATTAGAGTACTCCCACCTCTCTTTCAACTGAAATCCAGACTAAGAGCACAAAAAATTGATGCCCAATTTGGCATTTTTTAAGCAGCCAGCGTCGACAAATTTCATTCTTAAACTCGCATTACAAGCAAGGTAAACATCCCACAAAAGACTTCACCAAAAACAGAATAAGAATGACTGAACGAACAGATAAGCGAAGAAAAATAAACTTACTTTGCCAGGGGTTGTGGTTCCGGGAGCAGGGGGAGAAAAAGGAAGGGCATGAATGTCCAACACCATACCACCGATTACCACGGCTTCTCCACCATCTCGAAGGCTTAACCGCTCTGCTCTCAGTACAGTCTTCATCATCAAAACCAGAAACGGAAAAAAAAAATTCACGATATCAACTAAGCGCCAACTACATCAAACATTTTCCGCAAACGAAACAAAAGCAGACGCCCGCGGGAAGGGAGGAAGAGAGAGAGAGAGAGAGAGAGAGAGAGAGAGAGCATACTGACCGGTTGAAGAAGGGAGCTCGCATCAGAAGCTTGTGGTGAGAGATGACGAAACAGAGATTGAATCCTCCTCTGAGCTCTGCTCTCCGCAGCCATCTCTCCCTCGCTCTGTTGCTTAGCACACTGTCCCTGGCCTGTTCTATGGGAAGAAAGGCACCGGGCCAGGCAGAGGGTGTGGGTGACCTTTGACTCAAAAAATGGGGAAGTTTTTATTAGGAAAAAGTCGCCAAAATTCTAAACTTTACCTATGAGAAATTTATCTCAAAAAATTTTTTGACATAAAAAATTTCAAATTTTATTAAATATGATATATTTATCTCAATTTTTTTGTAATATAAAAACCCTAAATTTATAGTATGTGATACATTTATCCCAATTTATAGAGTATTTTCGTCTTTTACTTTTTTTCTATTTTTTTATTTTTCTTTTTTTTTTTTTTTTATTTATTATTTTTCTTCTTCTTTCTTCCCGCCATGGTTGGTGGAGAGAAACTAGACTCAAGCGAGGCCACCCTCATTGGCACTAGCAAGGGCCGCCCTTGCTAGATCCAAAGAGGGCAACCCTCGCTAAAAAGGAAAAACAAATAAACGAAAGTAAAAGGAATTTTTTTTTTTTAAATAAAAGATGAAAATGCCCTTTCAACCATAGAGTTCAGGGTAAATATGTCACACTTTACAAAATTTGAAATTTTTTGTGTCATTAAAAAAAGGTTTAACGTAAATTTGTCACACCGAGTAAAGTTTGAGATTTTTGATAACTTTTTTATTTTTATTATTATTAACTAAAAATTGTAATAGAAATCATATACATTCAAATTTATAAATTGAACTTTTTTCTCAAATACAACCTAAGAATGGTGTAAGGTAAATAAGAGGTGGAACAAAGTTATAATCGACTTGTGCAAATGGCCATGACCCAGAATAGCTTACACGCAAGTAATGAGATTGAATTGGTGAACTCCAGTTCATAAATTAAAAATTCTGCAACTTCCCAACCAACAATAGTTATCCTCTTTTAGGGTGCTAAAGTGATGTATCACTTTTTTGTCATACTTGTTTAGGTAAATTCATCTGTTGAAAATGGTGGATGTAATGTTCTTTTTACTTAAAAATAAAGCAAAAAGCGGAAAAGAGAATTTCCGTATATTTCTATATGAGTAATATTGATGATATAAGAACTTATTTATAAACTGTTTAGACAAATATCTAAAGTAATGAAATATTACAATATCAAATAAAATCAATTACAATCAATCAAGGAAGATTAATATCTCCATCGTCTCTCTCAAACTCAAGGTGATGTAGAAGAGGTCAATTGGACTTTCAATAAAAGATTTTTAAAAAGTTCAGGTGGATGTGCCTTAGCGAAAACATCAAACGTCTGATCAATTTACACAATTTACGAGCCAAACTATTATTTGATATGGGCACCCAAGTGAAGCTCCAAATAGGATTTTTTTTTGGCTTCATAGGTTAAGGGCTCATGTGGGCACATAGAAGATTGAGAGCCACCCGACGTGCCCCAACATAACTTTTTCTTTTGATAAAATATAACATGCTAAATTTTAATTTTGGAATATACAAGATGCAATGCATAATTACCTAGAAGATGTAAGAGGTAATCTCTCTCGGAAAAAATAAAAAGAGGTATGATACAACAACATTTTCTATCTCTAACACAATTCAGTTAACACAAAAGGAAAATTGACTGTCAAGATTTTATGATGGCAAGTATCCAATAGCTAAAGGGGTAATCCGCATGATATTTAGGTTATTGTCATATAATAAATACGGAAGTATCATAATGTTTGTCTCACCAAATAATCTGCATTGCAAATCTCAATACAAATATGACACCGAATAGGTTGGGTATTAAAAGGTTGGCTCTAAACCTACCTTCTTGGTATTTTCTCAGGAGTAGGAAATACTGACGTGGCATGAGCGTTCTAGGTAACATTGCCTAACATTTAGCTTCTTCCACACACAATCTATGTGGTTGTAATCAAATTTATTATTGAATCTGAAGATCTAGAAAAATCATACGAGAGGGTGCTTCATTTTCATAACATTTAACAATCTCTCTCTCTCTCTCACAAGTTCTCTCCCCCGTAGCAGTCAATTGCAAGAAGCAGATCATTTAGGTAAGGAAAAATCCAATTTATATTCCATGGTGCAAAAAGAGTTAGTTATGTTGCTTGTTGGATTGTATTCCTGTTATGATTTTAGATCTTATACAGATTGTGGTATCTTAACTTTCTGTTGATTACCATGCAGGCTACGAATAAGACAAGGCGCTCATGATTTTTTTTTTTTTTTAAATCACGACCACGCTTGATTATGACATAAAGCCTAACTCAGGAACTCCTCTGTCGTGGTTGTAAATATATGTATTAGCCCACTTCGATGGGATGACTCTCGGACAAACCCTAGAAATGATTTCTTTTGGGGCGTCTTCATGATCTAAGCACTTAAAAATCACCTAATACATAGGCAAGAGGTGGAAAATTATGCTCGCCTGCCCTTTGTTATGTGAACCCAACGATAATGAATATTTAGATCAAACATCGTATAGATTTCATTCCATTCGTTTTGCCATCTGAGTTTTATGTTTAGCCGGATTGGTCACTAGCACATCATGGTCGGTGGATGCGCATGTCAGTTTGTGAAGTGAGAATTGATTTTTTCTTGGGGTGGGACAAACATTCCAAATGGTAATTTTTTGAGAAATTGCATATTTTCTTGTCTTCTTACTTACCTGATGATAATAACTTTTGGTATTCTTGTATGACATTTTCCTCAATTATGGAGATTTTTTTCCCGTCTTTTTAGCAGTCTATATCTTGTGTGAAAGTTCCAACCTTTTTTTTAAGTGGTATCCAATCCAAATAATTGGATAGAAAAATATATTTTTCAATATTCATAAGGTGAACGAGATTTGTTAAGTCGTCTTTTGTTTTTAATTTTCTAGTTTTCTCAATTGATAAACTCTTGAACTTCAAAAAATTCAGTTATGATATAACTCTTTTTTTGAAGATGATAAAGACAAAACTTTTAAAACTTTTAATTTTTTAGCGGACCCTTTATTTATTACTGCTAAGTGATTGCCCCTAAAAACAAAATTGTGAATTCTACGTCGTTTTAGCTGCTCAAATATAACATATGAAATCACTGGAGTTTGCCCCAGTAGCCACATGGGAAGAGAGAGTTGGGAGATTCGAATCCCCACCTTTCAAGGAGGTTTGATTAAGAACTATTTAGTTTTAGATGTAGGTTTCGACTCCTACACATTGTAAGAAGATATGACAAAATTCTAAGAGTAAGAATTATAGTAGAAATAGAGTAGAATCGATTTAAAAAAAAAAAAAAAAAAAAAAAACCTCAAGTCATTTAGTGAATATATGTGCTTTTTGCTTATTAAACCAATAGTGACCCCAGTATCAAATCATATACTATGTTTTCTCGCATAAAATGTCACTCATCCATGTGAGAGTGGAGTGAATCTCATCAAATCCATGCATTGTAATTGGCTATATTAGTCATCCTAGATAGACTCGGTTCTCGTAGTAGAGTATCATTTTCTGGCTTTGAGTTTTGATATAATTGCTTGTATTGGGCCAGCACTGGTTATTTCCTTTCCTATCCTATTCAACGTTGGTCTCGTATCATTGCTTTTCTATCTTCTGACATAATTCGGAATTCCTTCCCATTCTCTTCCTTTCACTGTCTTTTTTGCATGCTCTGAAATTCTGTAAGGGAGATAAACTTCTGCAACAGCTTCATTTCTTTTCCTTTTAGCGTACTCACCCTCTCTTTTTGCATGATCCCTCCTTAAGGTCAATGGCAAACTCCAACACCAGAAGAAACCCTCCCATGGATGGAGCAGCGTGTAAGTCCGACCCTGATCCGCAAACCTTCAACGCAAACCTCCAAGCAAGGACAAACCAAGTCCTCAGCACTCTTGCTTCTGGGGTTGATGTCCGAGCTCTCTCAGTGGATTCTCTGAAAGAGATAACCGAGTGCCTATTGGAGATGAACCAGGAAGTGGTCAAAGTCATCTTGGATAGCAAGAAAGATATCTGGAGAAATGAAGAGCTGTTCAAGCTTATACAAGACTACTTCAATGACAGCTTGCCCACCCTTGATTTCTGTGCTTCCCTCGAGAATTGCTCGAAGCATGTGTGCGATGCCCATTTGCAGATTTTCACCGCCCTTCATTGCTTTGAAGAAGAAGATGGGGAGGGATGTTGCAGGTACATGTATCTCAGTTCTCAAGGAACTTCATTTCGAGCACATGTATCTTAGTATATTGATCCTTGCTCACTGTTTTCATTTATTGACTAACTCATTCAATCTCCACTATTTTCTCCATGCATTTGCATTCAACTTCATATCCTAACATGCCAATGAGATTGAGTTGATACCTAGAGTTTGATATCCTAACATTACAAAGGTTAAGTTGGTGTGGACTATGCATGCTTTTCTGTTTCGCGAGAAACTGATGCAGAGACCTTGGATAAATTTAGTTACTCAAAAATCTTGGAGGAACTGACAAAATTCAAGGAGACCGGAAACCCTTTCACCAGGGAGTTCTTTTGGATCTTTCAGACAATTTACAAGCAACAGAAGTCCATGCTCAAGAAGTTGTGGATCAAGAAGAAGAAGATTGAGAAGAAGCTTAAGAGCATACAGATGTGGAGGAAAATCTCAAGCATGATACAGGTTGCGACTTTCGCAGCCATTCTAATCTATTCTGTCTCGACTGCTATGGTGGCTTCTCCGCCAGTTGTTGCTGCCCTAGCGGCTGCAACCGCCATGGATGCTATTGGCAAGTGGGTTGACTCCCTTTGGAAGAATTGTGAAGAAGCACTGAAGAGACGGGAGGAGGTGATCACCTCGATGCAAGTGAGTGCTACAAAGCTTTTCCCTCCCTTATTGTAATTACAGTGACCGTCCCCGTAATTTCGTCGAACCTAGTCAACAACCATATTTTTCCCTTGAAGTCTTCGCATCTAACATAATGAACATCGCGAGGCTGGCTTGATTTTTAAGTAGCTACAATGATGCGAAAAATGTCTAGGAGTCCAAAATGCAAGAAAGTCTGAAAGAGAAGTCACCATGATTACATGAATAATTTCTCACACCTAAAATCTCTACAGGCTGGTATCTTTGTTGCTCTCAAGGACCTGGATAAAATGAGAATTACGATTGACCCTTTGGAGGTACAGATGAAGAGCCTCTTGCAGAAAGCTGATTTTCCAATAGAGGCGGGAGCAGAGGCAGTAAAGCTCGGAATAGCAGACATTAAGAAGAAGCTGAGAGACTTCATGAAGGACGCCAAAGGACTGGGAAAGGATGTCGATATGTGCAGCCTCAATATCCAGAGATCAAGGCTAGTGGTGCTTCAGAGGATTATAAAGCCTCCCACCAATTGCAATGGTGCCCCAATGTAGCTATAGAGAATTGTTGCTAAATGTTTTTCTTCCTGCGAGGGATGTGTGGTGGACATCCTTTTGCCTTGCTTTCTCTCTTCAATAAAGCGGAAGACATCAACATTTGGCATTCGATTTGTTGAATAATCATTATAAAATGCAGCTTTCATATATAAAGGCCTTTATCAGCTTTGGACAGGAATTCTTCAATCCCTAATTGATGTTAAGGACGAAAGTACAACCTTTTCACATTTTACTTTCCTCTGAAATGCTAAAAAACGATCCATCCAAGCTGGATTGGCTGACATATGATAGTCGAAGGCAGTCACTCTTACAATCATTGACGTGTCCCTTCTAATAACAACCTTCCCGGGATTATATGTTGCCAAGGTACTTTCCTTGTTGATCTTAAACTCGGAGCTAAGATTATAAATCCATGAGCCTAACTAAGTCACATTAACAACTGCAACATGTGGCACGTCAAAACCTATGATGAAACTCTATCTTGTTGCACTGCTAAATAGATAGATCTTTGCAGGTTTGATGGACAATTGAAAGTACAGGATAGGATGGAAAGTCCTCAATATTCAAAGATTAAGTAATAATCCCTTGTTTTGGTTGCTCGTGTATAGTTCCATATGCTGATTAAACAAGTTCAGATCACTGACATAAAACTGACCTGTTATATGGAAACGGTATGGTTCAGGTTCTTCCCAAAAGCAGAAGTTAGTAGCTAGGACAGAATAGTTAAATTTTCATTGAATTGTGTTTAGAGCTCATTATGTTCATGAGAAATGTCTGAGTCTGACAAAAGATGAAAGCTGCATAAGCCAAATGGAAGATCAGACAGCAGTAACTCAGAAAAACGAAATCATCTATATGAAGAAAACATATCCTGTCAATGTGCCTCATTAGTAAAAGAGTACTCCTCAATAAAAACTAATCAGTAAATCTAGTCATCTAGAGACAAATTTCATGTTGACAATAATTAATGGAGGAAGAAATTGCAGATGTCAATTTTTCCTGATCAATACTTGGCAAAATTGTAAGTGATGACAGCTTTCCCAAAGCCAGCAATTGGCCGTCAGTGGATATTAAAATAGGTTGCAGATGCCAGGTATCACAAATGGAAGAAAAGTATGAGATATGTACATATGCCAGTCAAGAAGATAAATCCAAGAGCAAGCAAAAGGCAATTCACCATCAAGAGAGCTCCTTTTCTGCTCCTGGATTAGGAAAATGGCCCTTAGAATGGAAGTCAGAGAGCAACTGATTCTTGAAGCAGAAGGTGTCCATCGGCAAAGAGGTGACATCATTTTCTGATGTGGGGATGTCATCGAGGCAGACATGTCACACTTGCACATGAACTTCTGTGGGGTCCGCTCCAAATGCTTTGTCCATGAAAGATGGACAATGCTACTTGTAGCCAATGGTCACATTATAAACTGCAATAGAGGAAAGAAGATCACTCAAGCTGGAAGGGACAACAGACAGGACTTCCAATAGTCATTGATATTGTAAATACCTAGTAGTACTTTTTTTGTCTTTCTTTCCCTCAAACGAGATTTGCCACTGTTTTTGTTTCAATTCAGCCCAATATATAGGGACTACAATTTATGGATGTTCTCCTCTTCAGTAATAGAAGAATTCAAGACGATTTTATCCCCTATATTATTCCCTAAAGGAGAAAACTGTAATTATATTTTCCTTATATTCCATAGGACAATTCATATTTTTAGAAATAACAGGACTTACTGCCTCACTTATCATGTCAAATCTTGAACCAACTGCCTATTCAGATACAGCTTCTCAAGTTCCACATGAAAAAACTGATGATTTTCTTCAGCATTAGAAAGTTTGACTCGGAGGAATCCTGGTAACAAATGATACCGACTAGAATTGCACTGTGGGATCAATTTATGTGGAACCTTCGAGGTCCATATTGTATACCTCCATTAGATTTATAAACCCCCGCTCCCTCAGTCAAAACAGTGCAAAATTAAGACAACCTGAACCCTGAGACGCCCGCAACTCCTGCAAGCATGCATAAAACCTCTGTCTTTGGAAGCAGAACATTTTTTGGGGTTGATAGGCCATTTTCAGTGGCATATTTTTCACTTCAAACACACTTCTGCTCACTGCAGTTTACATTTTAAGCTCAATCTACCAGGCATATAGGGATACAGAAAAAACAGAACAATGTTCATATATCAGTAGGCAGAATGTAAAGATCCATTAACCAGATGAACAACAAGGCATCTTGTCAATATCGTCGTGAGGTGCTCACAATGCACAGATGGTCCTAATGAGCTAAATATCATTTCATATCAGGAGTGCCTGATAGCAAGTAACGTTTTTAGTAGTTCTGAATTTGGAACAGAATTATTGGGATTTTTAATGTCACCTCATTTTTAATCTTCTCAGATACGAGATCTTTGTCACTGGCCAAAATAAGTGAAAAAATCCTTTAATTATCTCTTCAAGTACAATCAAAACAATCCATGAATACATGAATATGTTGTTTACATGACTCAACTAAAAGGTTATGCTGTTGAGGGGTATATTGATCAGCTCACTTACCAGGCTCGGTGGAATGATGCAGAGGGCATTGGCCACAGAGGAAATTATGGACTGATTTGGCGGCCAATCTAATTGTCTAATAGCCTATCAAGTTGTTTTGAGCACAATCATTTGGGTGATAACATACAAACCAGAAGAGTTGGGACCTCCTTCATACGTGGACCAGAATTCAGAAAACATCTCGAAGTTACTCTTCTTTTGCTGGATAAAAGACACACTACTATGGGGGCACCAAGGGGGGTGCAAGTGCAAACCTATATTAAACGTAAACTCAGATAACCAAAAAAGAGCTCGCTTACAGGTTAAACCATCAACGATGTCAATCCAAGCATTTGCTTGCACAAGTTTCCACTATACCAAAAAATGTGACATCTTTCAGCAATCCTCAATAATCACCAAAACAGGCATCTTCATTCCTTGTGCTCTCTTCTTAGGTTCTTTCCATATCAACCAAGAACCAGAGTGAGGGATTGAAGAGATCCTTCTTTCTTAATGCCTAGGCAAATGGGGCCCTGCAATTCGATAATTCATGCTCAAGGGATCCTCCGATCTTGTAACCCAAGTTAGCCGGATGAAAGCATAAGAGGCCACCGAAAACAGTCAGTCCAGGAACAATGATGGAGAAGATGATTTACCATCTCTGCCTCTGCACTGAGAAGGAAGTGCCTACCGGCCCACACTCTAATGCAAATTTATTAAGGTGGGAATACGTTCCAAGTTGCTTTCCAAGCAACAAAAAATAAACACGTAAGTAGTCGTTGTCTTCACATTCCGACTCTCCTGGGAAACACGTCTCTGGCTTCATCAACTTTCTATAGTAACAAACTGCAATGAAATTTCACAGAAAAAGTTCCACGTTTACAACTATTCAAACACAAAGAATCAGCAGGATTGAGAGAAATCTTTTGAATTATACAGCAAATCAGAAAACACTAGCAAAAGTTTCAAGTTCCAGGTCGTTGGTTTGTCCCAAGAAATCGACTTCCCAAGTGATTATCCCTCCCATGGACCCATAGCATTCCAACACAAGGGCCCCCTTGTTCCTTGGAACAGTAAAGACTAAAAGGTCCAGGAAACGATCTCTGAGAGGCGCATACCTACATCAAGTGTCAAACCAAAAACGTGCCAATTTTCCCCTTCCCACTTTTGGAGATTGAAGTCACTTCACTTGTCTTTAATCCGCTTGGTGACACTGATACCGTGAGTTGCTCTTCTAGAAATTCAATCAATTTCTCCGAAAGTTAATACCACAAAAAATCTCATGATATATTTATAATTAATTTACTCAAAATTAATTTTTTTAACATCAAAAACCCAAATATGGTACACCTGTGATAAATTTATCCCCCATTAGTTTTCATTAAATTTTACTATCAAATTATTGAATTGGATGACGTTTAGCAATTGATTGGTGTATCGTTTGGGGTTTTATCATTGATTTGTCATGAGTGTACCATTTTGTGATTTTTTATGATATTAATATAATTTAATGTAAGGTAATGGATTATAATTTGTCACAAATATATCAATTTGGAGTTATTTGTGGTCCAAATATTAGTTTGGATTAAATTTATCAGAGGCGTATCGGTTTGGGACTTTTCATGATTAAAAAAATTAGATTAAAGTAAATTTGTCACATATCTATTAATTTGGGTATTTTGGTAGTATTAACCCTTTCTCCAAAGCTAACTTTTTATTTGTTGCAAATACAAATGTCTTCTTCCGTGGGAAGTTTTTTATTCTATCCCCAACTTACAAAATTTCAGAGGATAAGTCCAATGTAGTCTTTGTTTAACCATTTACTTATTTGTGCGCACATGCCCGATTCGAGACATAGATTTGGACTATTTTTAATAGAGAATATGGATATGAATTTCAAAGACTAGGATATGTGCTTATCAAAATAGAAGATTTGTTAGGTAACCGTGGGGAGATTTTGAAATTTAGTCATTAATATTGTACAACATTTTACTTGTTCTATATTGAAATGAAATAATGGTCATTTGAAAATGGACATCAAATTTGAAAGTTGGCTTAAATATAATTTACATATTGGCCTAATCTGAAAAGGAAAAATCAAGTAATTATACCGGTGAACAAAAATGAGCTCGCTATCAATTGTCATACGAAAAATGTAGGTACTCTTACTCGATGGACTGAAATGGCCACCATCAATTTTTTCTTATCCTATGTGATAGCCCACGTGGCAAACGGTGCTTATGTGGTGTGTTGACTAGGCACTTTTTATTATCGAATTTGAAAAATTATTATTAAGGGTTGCAAATTCAAAAGAAAATATCTTGTGTTCAAGAATAAGAGGAATAAAAAGGGCATTGAAGGGGAAGAGGTGTGGCCAGCATTGGTCGCCGATGCCATCATCGAGTTTGGCGGTGACCATAGTAAAAGCGAGTGCCATCACCGTCGTTGGTAGTCTGCAGAGCCGATGGCTCAAGTCAGGAAGGGGCCTGAGGTTAGAGGAGAGACGTGACAGTGGAGGAGGGAGATTGAGTTATAACTCTAAGTTCAGTGAGTACGGTTCGGTGAACCGACAAGAGTGGCAGAGGAGGAGGTGTACCGGGTTGGACGCAAGAGACGAATAGTGAGGAGGTAGCCTTTGACAAATGCAACTTCGATTTGATTGTAGGAACCCTTTTGCAGTAGCCTTAAAGAGCATATTGTAAGATAATCAACTATCTATAATTATTATATAAAATCTAGAGCTTTAAAATGTGAATCGAAATCACATACCTAGTTTAACTAATCGCAATCTTTGAACCAATCAATATAGAGGAATCCACACGAATCCGGGACTCGGTCTTCCTCTCCTTATCCTCTCTTAAAGGATCTCGACAGATAAACCTAAAAAGCTTAAGAATGAGGAAGGGAGACAAGACCATAGCCTATTTTAGTGTGTATTCTAGTAGGTTCATTGGTCATTTGTCACTGTTTGTAAACTGGCCTAACTAACCGTCCAACCACATTATTATTCTTCCCGATGTGTGTTGTGCCCGATATAATATGATCTTTCAACCGCATTATGGCTATCTAGCAATTTTTTATTTATTTTGTTACAATACGTTTTTCACAAATAAAAGTATTATACTATTAAATTTAGTCCATGATGCAACCTCAAATTTTGCCCAGGTTTTCTGAAATTCATTAAGTTTGACCTAAAATTGACCAATAGTGGACTAAACATTGACCGGCGAGATACAAGGCTGGAGACTTAAATTTTGAAAACGAGTTCTACCACCAAAATGAATATTTTGAATCCATATTGCCATCCAAATTCAGCAATTAGGTTTTTACTTTTCAGGACCGGTCGCCTGTTTTTCAGAGTGTTAGAAAGTTTGTGATTTTCCTAACTTTGATTGCACATTTTTTACAGTAGGGATCGCAACATCCCAACACAACAAAAATCGGGTGGAACGGATATTAGATGAGGAAGTAATCGTTGGTCAGATTTTGGTCAAACTTTCATGAGGCTATGAATTTGACGTACATTATTAACGAATGTCTATGCAAAGCCACTAAAATTTTGTTTTGATATGCTACATGCAGAACTCTTTAACTATGACGACCCAAACACGGGGCAGTACGAAGGGACGGACTAAGATCGCTTCGGCAGTACGCGGGCGAGGCTAAGGGCATGTCTCTCGTCCCACATCGCTTAGGGGGGGAGTCCTGGGCTAGCTTATAAGGCTTGGATATCTTTAACTGTACATACGCATTTTCTTAGAGTAGTATGGGTTGCCCTGAGAAGAACAAAACCGTGAGAACTTAGTGTGCAAAGCAGATAATATGTGTATAGTGAGTGAAGGGTATCAGAGCCGACTCTCGCAGCGTGTGGGGCCACAACGAGGGCGCCCTTCCTTAAGGAAGGGAGAATGTAATGACCCAAACCCAGGGCAGTACGGCGGGACGGACTAAGATCACCTCGGCGGTACGCGGGCAAGGCTAAGGGCATGTCTTCTGTCCCACATCGCTTAAGGGGGGAGTCCTAGGCTAGCTTATAAAGTTTAGGCGTCTCTAAGGCAGTATGGAGGGACGGACTAAGATTGTCTCGGCAGTACGTGGGCACCATTTTCCTCCATACCCGTGCAGATGCGCAGATGGTAAGTGATTCTATGAAATATGTTGAAAAGGACTGCTTTATTCATTTTCCAGCGTACATGACCAATGGCCTGAGTTATTCACTGCTCTCTATCAGTCTGGTGCTAAGGATGATGCTTATCCACAACTTCATTAGCGATCGAGTCAGAAATTCGAGATTGAAAGACATGATCTCAGGAATTCCATAAAATGTATTATTGAGCTTATCCGATTGTTTATCGACTTCAGACTTAAAAAAGTTTACTCAGCACATAGAAAAAAGCGCAAAAGCAAATAGCAAGTTTCCACAGCCGCCTGGGGAGTTGTTCGCCAGCAGTTTCGATGTGTCCGGGTGGTCTTCCCAAGCGTCCAATGGTTCCTGCAGCGATTCCAGAAATTCCAGTTGTGTAGACGAATTCCTACAGCGTCTCCAGCAGTCCCAGTGATCTTCAGCGAACCTGACGATCACAGGCCCCGACACTGTACCTGACGAGCACCCAGTATTCCTATCGCACCTCGATATCAAGCCCCGCCGTGGAATTCCACGTTCGCGAAAAAAGTCCAACCTACTCGTGTACGCTCTAGCAATTTCTGTCTCTAGGACGAAACCTTCATCACGTTTGCAGGCCAACGAGCCCACCAATCTGTCGTGGTCTCAGTCCAATTGCTCTTCAACCATCGCCCAGTATTATTCCAATTTCGCTAGTTCCGGTCTCCTCAAGGAAGCTTCACCACTGGCCTGCATTGAACAGCCAGTATAGTGTTCCTCAGGTTGCTTGGGGTCCCTCTTCATCGGTCTTGTTTGGTTTTGTGCAGGTAAGTGGAGTTGTGTTCAACTTTCTATGATAATTTAGTTTTAATGTATGTTCTTAATTGCATGTTATTAGTTGAACCTTAGGTTGTTCTATCTCCCTCGCTCGTTTCCTTGCATCAACCAAGGCATATTAGGCTTTTGAACCTTTAGACATTAAGGTGGGATTCTATTATTGTCTTGAGCGGTTCACTTTGGTTGATTTGATTAATGATTGCCAAAACTAAGAATGTTGTGATTATGTATCATTCAATATTATTGTAGAAGTATGTTGATTGAGATTTGAGTTAATTTTGTCTTTTAATTGATAGAGGTGGGTTTAACTTACCAATTCACTCCTAACAAGTTTTTCGTTTATGCCAACGAATTAAGTGCACAATCCAACGAGAACACCCATCAAAACATGATAGGACCTTTTTTCTATTTTTTGGAGTAGGTAGGACTTGACAAAACACCATCTTAAAATCACCTCGTTAGTGAAAAGATCACTATCTGAACGGCTAACCATTTATTGGTCCCTAAAAGTGATATGAATATCACTTACCAAGTCATCTCATCCAATTCATAATGCTATTGCGACTCAAGTCAATATTTTCAAGCTTGAACTCGACTCAATCGTTCAGCCACTCAAAATTGTATTTTACCTTGAACAAAGAGAGAAAGATCTTAAAAGTTCAGTACATTCTGATTAGCTTTGTCATGTTCATGTGAGGATATGTCTGTCCAATAATTCCTATTAATAAACTTTGAACTCTGAGACCGACATATTCAAATCCAAAAGCCAGCTCTTCTCCAGGTAATTACCTGGAATCAAATCTACTGAAGGATATAATCATGTTGGGCATACTCTCTTACGTGTTCTCATGATTCCAACGGATCTGTTTTAGCTTTGTGAAGATATATTAATGTCATTTTCTTGAACTTCCTCGCACTGAAAAATTTATCTGCATCGGGAATTTACATATTATACATAAAGGGTTCTGGGTAATAAAAAAATTCATGAGTGACAGGGATATTGCATCCAAAAGAATGATATCATCTTTGCGAGAGGCGTGTGCGAGCAAATAACACCCGAAGAAGATGAGTACTTCAGGATGTTTATTTCTACGACTTCAATTTGGTTTGAAGAAATGAGCTCAGAATATTCACATACCATGAAAAGTACAGGTTACTCTTCTCTCATACTCAAGAAAATATATCACAGACATATGCCATCAGCACGGAGTTTGGAAAGTGTTGCCACGTCGACCACGGTAAATATTTGTTCTCATCCCTGATCACCAGAAGCTCTAAAGCGTAATGACTCCAACGAATTCAAAAAATTTGGACTTGCTTAGGCGGGCGCCTTAGGAGGAATTCACCATGGACGTCCAGAAAAAAACTGCCTTATTCTACTGATGACATGGAGCCTCACATGCTGAAACCATGATGAAAGAAGACGTCCAGAATGAGACAGCTTGATATGACCGGACATGGTCTGGCAATCCATACCTGCATTCTACATAAGCATATCCAAATAGCCACTAATAAGACCATTGTACACATCATTACCCCCTTTTTTTTTGGTCGGTATCATTACCCCCTTGAGACGTCGCACCTTTATACCTTTATTCAGCTATAAGCTCGTCCTAGACAGTGACTTCTTGAATATCTTTGCCATCATGTATGCAGGAAGTCCTTGGAGATTATGGTGGCTTGCTTGGCAAACCGTGGACAGTCCAGCAAAGTCCCAGCGGCAGGCTATCGGTCTTCTTCGACAAAATGGGCTTCTTTCCTGGTTCTTCCATTTTCAGAAAATTAAGCATTTAGATTCCTGACTTGCTTTATGATATCAGTGTTCACCGGCAACATGACGAGAGTAGATTTCAACAAGTTAACCTGTCAGATGGTTCTGAAGAAGGTGCTCCAACCTGGCAGTCAGAAAATGACCAAACATAAAGTGTCCATATAAGTAGCAACAAACAAGTTTCCTATCACATTTCTGCAAACAAATATTTTTTCTATCCTCTTTCATGGCATCTGAGAAGTTTTTCTACATCACTAATATGATACAATATACAGAGTGAAGGTAAAGGTCTTTTTTTTCGGAGTGGCAAATCCAATCAATGATCATAAATTGTCTAATTTATTTATTTCAATAAACAGCATACTGGTTTATGCATACTGGTTTATGCTTGAAGACAAAAAATCAATAAAAACTAATAATTTAGTAGGATTAGTTTATTGCGTTGTAACCTGCAGCAACTACGTTTTCATTATACTAGGTTGATTTATCAGGAAAATAGAAGATAATGAACCCACTTGATTAAGTAGGTTCGGGAGACTTAAAGGTGGCAATGATAAAAATCTTTCAAAAAATTGAACTATATATATGCAGCTCTTGAGCAAGCTAATCTTGTTGTAGTTTGACATCAGCTTTTCCAGAAACTCTCCTTTGATGCCACATCAGATTTTTAGAGAGACTAATACTATTTATGAAGAGATAGAGAGGCATGGCATATGGCGGATCAATAACTAATATGGAAAGTTCGAGTGTTACAAAATAAGGAAAGACAATGTGTTTGCAAAAGTTGGGCGTTCATGCATCAGACATGACAAGCGTAATTGATGAAGAGAATATCAATGCTCATAAAACATATTGTTGGGATTGACGGATCCCCGAAAACGGATTCGACACTTAAAACCGAACCCCTAAATCAATGCGGAAGACAAGCCCGGGAAAAAGTCACGTATCACTGATCGTAAAGCACACCACAGATTCGAGCGTACCTTGTTAGCCACAGATTAGACACCGATGCCGAGAAGAGGAAGAGAATTCAGCCCTGTTCGATCCGAAGACGCCAATTCGCCGTAGGAAGACGGCGTGGCTTACTATCGTCACTTGGAGAGAGAGAGAACCTTGGAAGAGAGGGAGAACGTACGTACAAATGCCAAAAAAGGTATGTTCTCCCTCTCTCTCATCCCTTTTATTTGTTCCTCCTTCCACGGGCCTTATTCCCGTGGGCCGGGCCTTTAGGCCCATCGTGGCCGGGCCAACTTAGGCCCATATAATTAAATCCATCATCTCCCACTCGCACATGGTGGGCCAAAACCAACATGGGCGGATAGGCCCATCTTAGGTCCATCAACTCCCACTTGCATGGTGGGTCAAACAGAATCATCTTTTTCTCTTTCAACATTCATACCGGTGAATAATCCGTGCGACCGGCATACTTTGAGAGCTCGTTGCTATACATCTGTTAGGAATATATAGTAGCTCATATTGGGCATAATTTTCCGAGTAAAATTAGTATGCAGTATCCTAGATCGATCGATCACATTTATATCTCTCTTAATCTCATTTAAACAATGATATATATATATATATATATTGTATTCACAATTATGATTATCGCAAAGACAGTCATAATTGGTCGACCAGTGAATACAAAACCACAATGTGATTCTCCATATCCGATCTTCCCATTTCTTTCAAACTCTCAATTTCAGTTCAACTTGCTTTTCTAGAAATGTCCCATTAGATCGAATCAACCCATGACCATTGGTAACATTCTAAGATAGCAAATACTAAATAGAAATCTTGAGAATAAGTAAGAGTCATAAGGGCACTAAAATTGAGGAACTCTATTCCTCAAGAGTGTCACACGTCATAAAAGTTGAGATCAAACTTTTCCCACTCTTATAGATCGTCTCATGCATACGTAGTATGAAATACGTATTACAGTATTAACTCATTTCCCATGAAGCGTATGTCTACACCATCAATACCGTACAGATGATAGTTCAGCATACCCAATGTCTAACTTGAGTTCACGTATTTACTCATTCACAAAATTCATCAGAACTCACATCTGGCATTTTAGACAGATAAAGTAAAATGTGTGGGTTATTTTACTTTCGGACATCGTAAGTACTATGTCCTCATCTTAACACTCAGTTAAGGCGACATACGTATTTTAAGCTTGAGCTCTCGATTATCACCTAGATAATAAGCTTAAAAACCGTCTCATCTCTATTTATCACATAGTAAATAGAGGCAATTACCCGTGTGAGTGGGCTAATCTCTTATCTGTCCGACATACTTTCTCAACATAATTTAATGCACTAAGCATTAAGATGCATAAAGATTAAACAAAAGATTCATAGGCATTAATAATGAAACAACACTAGTTCATAAATGTGAACAACTCAGGGAAATTATAATCCAGTACATCAGACTCTACGCAATCCTAGAGATTTTACATGACCACAAAACACATCTCTAGGTATTGGCTTTGTCATAGGATCTGCTACCATTCTATGCGTAGATATGTATTGTAAGTTCACATCCTTTCGTGCAACCATATCTTTGACAAAGTCATACTTGGTATCTATATGTTTGGTCTTGCCATGATATTTTGGATCTTTGGTGTACGCTATAGCTGCTTGGCTATCACAATTAACTAATAATGGATTTGCAGCTTTCTTAATAACACCTAAATGATCCAAAAAATCTCTTAAGCCAAACTCCTTCTTATATTACTACTGATAATGCCACGAACTCAGCTTCCATCGTGGACAAGGCTATACACGTTTGTTTCTTAATGCTCCAACATATGGTGCCATTATTCAATAAAGAAACAAACCTAGAGGTAGATTTCCTTTCGTCTAAACCTCCTCCCTTATCAGTTTCAGAATAGCCTTTGAGTCGCAAATCCTTTCCTTGATAACTCATCGTATAATCAGCAGTTCCCTTTAGATACCTCAGTATTCTCTTAACGGCTTTCCAATGTGCTGGACCTGGATTGGATTGGTATCTACTCACCATTCCAACTTCAAAACATATGTCGGGTCTTGTACACATCATAGCGTACATCAAACTCCCAACTACACTAGCATAAGGAACATGTTTCATTTGTTCCTTCTCTTGTGGAGTCCTCGGACACAGTCTATGGCTCAATCCTTCACTTTTTGCAGTAGGAGTGTCTATGGGTTTACAATTTAGCATACGATATCGTTCAAGAACCTTATTTATATATGTTTCTTGCGAAAGAGACAACGATCTCTTCGAACGATCTCTTGAAATCTTAACTCCAAGAATGTATGTAGCCTCACCCATATCCTTCATCTCAAATTTGGAAGTCAACCAACTCTTGACAGTATGAACAAACTCCATATTGCTTCCGGCAATCAGTATATCATCAACATATAATGATATGATCACAAATTGATCCTTGGATCTTTTGATATATACGCAATGATCCTCATCAATCATTGTAAAATCATATGCTATTATGGCATTATGAAAACGTATATACCATTGTCTCGATGACTGCTTAAGGCCGTATATCGATCTCAAAAGTCGACATATCTTTTCTTCTTGGCCTTTCACTATGAAACCAGTAGGTTGTTCCATGTATATTTCTTCCTCTAATTCTCCATTGAGGAAAGCAGTCTTTACATCCATCTGATGTAACTCAAGATCCATACTAGCTACTATTGCCAGAATAATGCAAATCGAGGTAAATCTCACTACAGGAGAAAACGTATCTTCATAATCAATTCATTCCTGTTGATTATACCCCTTCGCAACAAGGCGAGCATTTTGCCTTTCTATTGAGCCATCAGCCTTTCGCTTTATTTTGAGAACCCACTTGTTCCCAATAGCTCCGCGTCCTTTTGGAAGATCAACCAGTTCCTAGACTTGGTTTGATTTCATTGACTCAATTTCCTCTTCCATTGCATGAATCCATTTTTTTCTTACTAGGGCAATTCAGAGCCTCATTAATATTTCTTGGCTCATCCTCATCTTGTGGAGCAACCATAAAAGTTTCCCCTTCAATGTCAAAACGTCGATGGGGAATACTTTGGCGACTTGTTCGCCGTATGGGAGATTGTACACTTTGTACATCATTCCCCATTATGCTCTCACTTGGATTAGATAATGATGATGTCGTCTCATTATGTGGTTGCAATTGAGAATGAGTTGAATTCAATTCATCACTTCTCATATTACTCCCACTTGGACGAACTCCACTAAGATCATTATCTTGATCCGAGGTTTCAAATAGGGAGTTGTCTTCCCCTATTTCGCCATTCTTAGGAAATTCATCCTCTAAGAATGTGACATCCCGTGATTCAAATTCAGTTATACTCCCACTTTCCTGCTCACCTATGAACACATACCCTTTTGAGTGTTCCGAGTATCTTATGAAAATACTCTTCTTTCCTCTGGGACCCAATTTCCCAAACTTGTGAGATGACTCATGTGTATAGGCAGCACAACCCCATGGCTTAAGAAAACTTAAGTCCGGTTTTCTACCTGTCCATAACTCATATGGAGTGGAAGTAACTGATTTAGAAAGCACTCGGTTAAGTATATAGGCAGCAGTTAACAACGCATCACTCCAAAAAGGTGATAGGTAAGTTAGCATGCGCCATCATGGACCTAACCATTTCCAGTAGGGTTCTGTTTCTTCTCTCCGCAACACCATTTTATTGAGGAGTATATGGAATAGACAATTGTCTTTCTATTCCTTTTTCATCACATAATTTTCTGAACTCATCAGATAAATATTCTCGACCTC
The DNA here is from genome assembly GCA_014182715.1 of Eucalyptus cloeziana. NCBI lineage: Eukaryota > Viridiplantae > Streptophyta > Magnoliopsida > Myrtales > Myrtaceae > Eucalyptus > Eucalyptus cloeziana. The sequence goes on from CM024640.1 coordinate 16,876,017, forward strand.
GATCGGATCTCAATGCTTTTATTTTCTCGTCTAATTGATTCTCTACCAGGTTCATAAACCTTTTGAAACAACTTATTACTTCAGATTTGTGAGAAATCAAATAGACATATCCGAATCGAGTATAATTATCTATAAAAGTGATGAAATAAACAGCCCCATGCCTTCCTCTAACATTCATTGGACCACAGACATCAGAATGGATTAAATGCAGAGGAAATTCAGCTCTTTTACGTTTTCCAAATGGTTTTCTTGTCGTTTTCCCTTCTAGGCAATGCTTACAGATGGGCAAATCGACTTTTTCAATGTTGCCCAACAAGCCCTCTTTGGCTAGTCTATTCATACGCTGTTGGCCAATATGACCAAGTCTAGCATGCCACACATTCACATCATTATCATATAAATTAGGAGATGTGAGAAGGGAATAACAAACATTTGCATTAACATAGTCAATATCTAATACAATGAAACCATCCAGAAAATAACCACGACCATAGTAGTTTGTATCCAAATACAAATCTACACCTTTATTATGGAAGTTCACATTAAAACCTAATTTAACCAACACTAAAAGAGACTAAATTCCGACAAATCTCCGGAGCATACAATACATCATGTAGGAATAAAGTGCGTCCACCACGCATATTCAGTTGGCATGTGCCAATTCCTTTCACTTCAGCTCTGGAGTTGTTTCCCGCATAGATCCATTTAGATCCAGTTGGTACTCGTCGGAATTCCACGAAGGATCCTCTATCCTTCGCTACATGGTCTGTCGCTCTTGAATCCACAGTCCACAGAGGATTAGATTCACTCAAGAATACAGAACTTGACACATATGCAAAGTTCCCAATTGTACAAAGGGTGTGTACCTTCTTTGGCTCATGACAATCGCGGGCATAGTGACCCTTTTGGTTACAGTTGTAACATTTCACCCTTGAGATATTCTTCACATGAGAACGTTTTCCTCTCTTTTGTTGGTTAATTCTTGGTTTCTTGCAAGAAGGACTTGATCCCTTGCTTTCCCACATATTGAACGAATCAATACACTTGCGCTTAGAGCTTGAAGCCCCTTCTGAGCTTAAAGCAACACAGCAGATATCTGTATCCTGTTCAAATGCCTTGAGGCGTAGATCAACTAGCTCAAGGTTGCGCACAACATCCTCTAGATCTTCCATAACATGGTCAAGAGCTTTTAGTGCTTCTTGCTTTTCCAGCACATATTGAATTCTCATATTCAATATTTCACAATTCTCGCCGTTCAATTTGTCCTCTTTATTCAAATCAGCAATGATGTTCTTATTTGCTGAATCCATCGATCTGAACATATCAGAAACATATGCACGAAATATTAATGCCTATCACTTATGCATCTATTTTGCACAAACCCATCATATTAATTAATAATTTTAAGTAAGGTTTCAGAATCAAAAGGTCACTATATTTCCAATCATCCTCCAAAAATCCTAACTTAAAAACTATCATTAATATGATTGTCATATGCAAAATCAATTCTATGAAGCTACAAAAACTTCTATTAACTACCCATAGCTAACTACCCACAGCAACCAGCAATAACAGAAAGCAACAGATAATTGACATACAATAAAATAATAATGCTTTCACATAATATGGCTAACATATAGGTTGCTACATCAACAACAATCAGGTAGTTAACTTTACATAAGATATCCACCAAGAACACTAAATAAAGACCAGCCTTAACATCTAAAAACGAGGCATCATACAACTAATAGAGAAAGCAGCTACATGGTTCAATTTCTTTTGCTTTTTCTCTGTAAAATTTTCGGGCATTCTTGACAGCCACTGAAAAACAGATGGATATCTCTTAGGATTTCTCCTACGCACATTCATTCCTGGCCTAATCGAAGTCATTCCTTGGGTCGCAGTCTTTGTGGCTCCAACTCGATGATATTCATCCATAAATTCCATTACTAGCTCCTTATATCTAGTAAATCCTTTGACTTCCCATAGACGATTCAACACTCCTTGCCATTCTGGTGGAAGAGTGTTCATAAAGAATCGCACCATCTGAATATCTGGCATGGGATAACCGTTCCAAATGACTTCTTGAATTTTGTTGTTGACCTCTATGACATGATCAATTATGTCGTCACTCTCCCATCGATAACCAGTCAAATCGGCTATCAACCTTGAAAGTCTTTCCTTTTGTTCATATGACATTGTGCGCACAGATGCGCGTGACTTACGGGAAGGCATTGTTCCTGTAACAAATGCAGAACAAAAATGGATTACATATAATCCACATAGACATAATTGAAAAAAGAAACATATTCCTTTTTTTTTTTTTGGGTCAACGGTCAATGGTCGTTGGTCAACGGTTAACGGAGTCAACGGTCAACGGAAGTCAACGGTCAGGTCGTCGGACCAGTTGCCCAGTCGGACCGGTCGCCCGGGTCGGACGTACCGACCGCACGTGCTACGCGCGTGCGTGGGCTGATGTCATGCTGACGTCAGCCTGCATGTGCCGAGCGTGGGCTGACGTCACGCTGACGTCAGCCTGCACGTGCCGCACGCGTGCCAGGCGGGTTGGGTCGGGTCGCCGGCCGGTGACCGCCCGGCCAAATGAGTCGGTGCGGTGATGACGTCACCCCAGCGGTTACCGACCGTTGGGTGACGTCATGCTGACGTCAGCACGCATCGGTCCGTGGACCAGCGCGTGCCGGTTCGCCCGCCGGCGGCGCGCATGCGCCGGTTCGCCGACCGGCGCGTGTGCCGCACACGCTGGACGAACTAGCGCGTCTAGGCGCGTCGCGCCCACGCGCAGCGCCTTCTGGCCGCGCATGTGGGCGCGTGCGGCGTCCCCCGGCGGCGTGCGACATGTCGCCGGACTCGTCTCGACGTCGCCTTCCTCCCTATGCCATCAGATTTTGATTTCGACTTACGAAAAGTCGGAAAAAATGGCGAACAACGCTCGGGTGTTGGGATTTCTCGCCCCGATCCGTACGGCCGAAATGCTTTTGCGAAAAATCAATCATAAACATCAAATTGGTCGGGAAAAACGTGAACTAAGGCTCTGATACCAATGTTGGGATTGACGGATCCCCGAAAACGGATTCGACACTTAAAACCGAACCCCTAAATCAATGCGGAAGACAAGCCCGAGAAAAAGTCACGTATTACCGATCGTAAAGCACACCACGGATTCGAGCGTACCTTGTTAGCCACAGATTAGACACCGACGCCGAGAAGAGGAAGAGAATTCAGCCCTGTTCGATCCGAAGACGCCAATTCGCCGTAGGAAGACGACGTGGCTTACTATCGTCACTTGGAGAGAGAGAGAACCTTGGAAGAGAGGGAGAACGTACGTACAAATGCCAAAAAAGGTGTGTTCTCCCTCTCTCTCATCCCTTTTATATGTTCCTCCTTCCACGAGCCTTATTCCCGTGAGCCGGGCCAACTTAGGCCCATATAATTAAATCCATCACATATGAATAAGATTAAAATGGCTTTCATCCAAACCGAATCCTGGAACTATATGCACGTCTTCATCCTCTAGTAGTGATCTTCAGCTCATCCTATTTGAAATAAAATTCCACTAATTGAGCAAAACCTCTGTTAGACTGAGGGCTTTGACATGAACAAGCTTTGGCATTGCTTCATCTGGCGGCATTTCTTATCCATCACAGTCATTTTTTATCTCCACCGTCCAGTGTGTGGTACACCAACGAGTGCAATTCATTCTTCAAAATATATATCTTTTACCATCGACCCTTGAAACATGATTGAATTAGTGTTGGGAGTGAGTATTGTCTGCAAGAACGTTTCTAGTTGATAACAAAACTGTAGGCCGTCCTCTTCTAATATGTTTCTACTATTTTCTTTCATATACGATATACGATTGTAAATTGAAAAGCAGTTCATGCATTTCTCTCCCAACAGATATTCATTTCAATGTGGCAAACTAAAAATTTCACCATCTATTTTCTTTGGAATGAACTTGCTCTTATAATATCATGAAAACCTTTTCCAATGATATTATTTGTTTTGCTTTCTTATAACGTATCAGGATTAAAAAGTTATGTTCATTCGCTCATCTCCTTTTTAGAAATAATCTGTTGAATGTATATATGTGGCTTTCTTATTGTTAAGTTACTTTAATTGAGTTATTCTTTTATTTTCAGAGTTTTATTTCTTTTTTATTTACATAAGGGTATTATGGTCATACACAATTTATATTTAATATAAACACAATGGGTGTAGGGTTTCTATTAACACAGAAATTTACAGCCCCCTCTTTGTTTCTTTCTTTTATGTTCTCCTTCTTCTCCTCTTCTCTGTTCCTTCTCTCTTCTTCTCTCTCTCTTACTATTTGCTACGAGTTCTCTAATTAGCTTTGTGACATGGTATCAGAGCTGATCTAACTACCTAATTACTTGATCCTATTGCTAGTTTGAGAGTCCCCTAGTAACCCTACTTCTTCTCTGGTGTGCAGCCACCTAAAGCTGCAATTTTTATCTGTTTTCTCTTCAAGTCTTGATACATATAAGATCAGAAGATATCAGATTCATCAAGTTCATTTTGTGAACATGGATTACAACACTTACTGATCAGCGGATTCAAGAATTAAAGGACTTTATTGATTATGGTTGACTGGTCTTGCTGGGTTTTTGTCAAACATATAATTATTTGAATCGAGATTTCTGGTAAAATATTTTCTTCTATACAACAGTCTATATTTATGAGTTTTCAGCATCCCTTTGGTTAATTGATGGAGCCAATTACATTTGATTATACATTAGTGTTGCTGTTTTGTTTCTTGCACTAAAGTTTCAACCTTCTTGATTAGTGGTAGATATATTTATATTGAGATTATCGTCATGAGTGATACTAAGGCTCCTACAAATAGTGTCAATGTTCAAATTACCACTATTAAATTAAATGAATCCTCCAATTACTTGTTATGGGCGCAAGCTGTGAAGGTCTATATTAATGCCAAAGGGAAACTTCATTATCTTACCATAGACCCTCCTTCTGAAAATTCTAGAGACTATAGTGATTGGATGAGAGAGAATGATACACTTCTAGTGTGGTTATGGAATAGCATGGAACCATCCATCGTTGCTAATGTCATGTTCTACACAACTACTAAGGAAGTATGGGATGATCTTATGGAGAGTTACTCACAAGACAAAAATACGTCTATAGTTTATGAACTATACGAGAAGATCTTTAATTTTAAACAAGGAGACAAGTCTCTTGGAGAGTATTATAGTGCTTTGAAAGGTATGTGGGAAGAAATCAATCTTTATTAGCCCATCACTACTGATCTTGAGAGACTTAAGACACGACGAGCTGAATTTCAAGTGGTCAAGTTTTTATTTGGCTTGAATGCCGACTTACACCCTGTGAAGAGTCAACTTCTTGCTGGAGAGAGAGTTCCTTCTATGAATGAAGCATTTTGTTGAATTCAGTGCATTGTCCCTCCGTCGTCTACGTCATCTAAAGACAATTCAACATTTGTGGCTAGTAGTGGTGGTCATGGTCGTGGTGGATTTTCCAATAGAGGTCGTGGTTTCGGGGGAGGTCGTAGTTGTGGTGGTGGACGTAGTGGACAAAGTTCTAATCGAGATAGCTGTAAGTGTATATACTGCGGCAAATCAGGTCATATTGTTGACACTTGTTGGGCCAAGCATGGCAAGCCTGAGTAGGCTCAACGATTAGTTACTAGTTACTGCAAATACTACTGTGTCTGAAAGGAGTGCTCGAAATGTGTCTTACAGTGACATGAACCCATCTATCCCACCTGGGGGTAGTTCTTCTGAGTCTACGGCTCGAGATGATATGGTTGCACAACTCATCAAGCATGTCCAACAACTAGAGGCTTCCAATTTCTCATCCACTACCACTCTTGCACGTACAGGTAACATGGCCTCTTTCTCTACTTTGTCTCCTAACACCTCTTGGGTCATTGACTCGGGAGCTTCTAGTCATATGATGGGTAAGCATGAACTATTTTCTTCCCACCATAACTTAGCTAATGGTTCCTTGACTCAAGTGGTTGGATCAGGGACTGTTTCACTTACATCTTCCTTATCTTTGTCCTCTGTTTTACATGTTCCCCAACTTCCTTTAAATTTGTTATCTATTAGCTAGTTAATTAAAGCTCTTAGTTGTTCAGTTACATTTTACCCTTCTCATTGTGTTTTTCAGGACCTTCAGACAAAGAAGATGATTGGTGGAGGGCATGAACGTGATGCACTCTACTATCTAAATGGTATCTCCACTGTTGACGCCAATGGTCTAGCCGCTAGTTCTATTACTCCCCTATTATGGCATTCTCGTTTAGGACATTTATCTTTATTTAAGTTACAACAAATAATTCCCGAGTGTAAATCAATTTCTACTCTTGAGTGTGAGGCTTGTGAACTTGGGAAAATCATCGTAGTTCTTTTCCTAGTCATAATGATTTTCGTGCATCTACTTTACTTGAACTTGTTCATTTGGACATCTGGGGACTTTCCCATATTGCTAGTAGAAATGATTTTAAGTACTTTGTTACTTTGTGGATGATCATTCTCATTTAATGTGGCTCTATATGCTTCATGACCGTTTTGAATTTTTACATGTTTTCCAATTATTTCATCGTGAGGTTACTAATCAGTTTAATACATCCCTTAAAATTTTGCTAACAGATAATTCTCTAGAATATACACAGAAAATAATTTTCTTTGTTTTGTTCTAATCTTGGCATTATACATCAAACAAGTTGTACTTATACCCCTCAGCATAATGGTGTGGCCGAGAGAAAGTACCGTCACCTTCTAGAAGTTACTCGTTCACTCTTATTTCATATGAATGTGACAAAATCATTTTGGAGTGATGTTGTCCTTACTGCATGTTACCTCATAAATCGTATGCCTTCCACTGTCCTCAATCATCATTCACCAATCAATGTTGTATTTCCTGACAAGCCGTTATTCTCTCTTACCCCGCGTGTCTTTGGGTGTGTCTGTTTTTTTCATAACCTACTTTCTGGTTCTGATAAACTATCTCCTCATGCTACTAAATGTATTTTTCTCGGGTATTCACGTACATAGAAGGGATATCGGTGTTATGATCCTACAACTTATACCCAATATGTTAGTGCTGATGTTACTTTTTTTGAGGGCACACCATACTATTCTACTGAGGGTAAAGAGTTTTCAACTGACATTGTAGCTGATCCTCCTATCCCACAACGAATACCCCTAGATTCTGTTAGTCCTTCTCCAGTATCTCCTCCCTTGCAGCTGTATCAGCGGTGAAAGTAGTCTATGGCACCACCAGTCTCCAGCTCTTCCATGCCCTCCAATCAATCTTCCTCTTTGTCTCCTTGTCCAAACGATCTTCCGATTGCCCTTTGCAAAGGTACTCAGTCATGCACACAAAAATCCTCTTTGGCTTACCCTATTGAGCGTTATGTGTCTCTCTCACATCTTCCTTCTCCATTACATGACTTTGCTCTATCATTACAAACTCACACAATTCCTACTTCTACCACTGAGGCTTTGTCTCGCCTTGAGTGGATGAAAGCTATGGATGTGGAAATGGAAGCTTTGGTGTCTTGCCAAACGTGATCATTGGTTGATCTTCCCCTTGGGAAAGATGTTGTGAAGTGTCGTTGGGTGTACACTATCAAGTACAATCAGGATGGCTCAATCGAGCGTCTTAAAGCTCGGCTCGTTGCTAAAGGTTTTACTCAAACTTCTGGAGTGGATTATTTTGAGACTTTTTCCCCTGTGGCACGTCTCAATTCTGTTCGTGTTATTATTTCTCTTGCTGTGAATTTCGATTGGCCATTATATCAATTGGATGTCAAGAATGTTTTTCTTTAGGGTGATTTGTCTGAAGAAATATATATGGAGCAACCTCCTGGGTATGTTGCTCAGGGGGAGAATCGTAGTAAAGTATGTCGGCTACATAAGGCCATTTATGGGTTGAAACAATCTCCAAGAGCATGATTTGAAAAATTTAGTTCAGTGATTTCCAGATGTGGTTTCCACCAATGTTATTCTATCATTTTGTTTTTGTTCACAAGAAGGAATCGGGGGTGGTCATTCTTGTGGTATATGTGGATGATATAATTATTTCTAGTAGTGATATGATTGGCATTTCTGAGATTAAGTCCTTTCTTCAGCAGCAATTTTAGATTAAAGATTTGGGAACTCTTAGGTATTTTCTGGGTATTGAAGTTTTACAAAGTAAAAAAGGTATTAATCTGTCTCAGCGAAAGTATGTTCTTGATCTTTTGTTTGAGACAGGTACACTAGCTTTCAAGCCAGTTGATACTCCTATGGATCCAAATCAAAAGTTTGGAGTTGATGATGGAAATGAAATTGAAGACAAGCATCAATATCGACGTCTAATTGGGAAATTAATTTATCTTACTGTTACACGTTATGATATTTCTTTTGTTGTTGGTGTGGTGAGTTAGTTTATGGAGTCACCTAAGAAGGCTCATTGGGATGCTGTATATCGCATTCTTCGATATCTTAAAAGCTCTCCTGGTAAGGGACTAATTTATAAATCTAATGGTTCTTCCACTCTGATTGGCTATTTTGATGTTGATTGGGCTGGGTCAACATATGATCGATGGTTTACAATTGGGTATTGCACCTTTATTGGTGGTAATTTGGTTACTTGGAGAAGCAAGAAACAGACTACCATTGCAAGGTCTAGTGCGGAGGCTGAATATCGTGCTATGGCACATATTGTGGATGAATTGTTGTGGTTGAAATCTCTTCTCCAGGATCTTGGATTTTCTATTAATCAACCTATTGATATGATGCGTGATAATCAAGCAGCTATTTATATTGCTGGGAATCCTGTTTTTCAAAAGTGAACTAAGCATATAGAAGTTGACTGTCACTTTGTTCGTGATGCTGTGAAGCAGAAGCTAGTTGCTACTCCTTACGTTGCCTCTAGAGATCAGTTTGCTGATATGTTTACCAAAGTATTATTTCGTCCTGCTTTTATTGCTAGTTGTTCCAAGCTGAGCATGGTTGACCTATATGCTCCAGCTTGAGGGGGAGTGTTAAGTTACTTTAATTAAGTTATTCTTTTATTTTCAGAGTTTGATTTCTTTTTTATTTACATAAGGGTATTATGGTCATATACAATTTATATTTAATATAAACACAATGGGTGTAGGGTTTATGTTAACACAGAAATCTACAGCCCCCTCTTTGTTTCTTTCTTTTACATTCTCCTTCTTCTCCTCTTTCTCTGTTCCTTCTCTCTTCTTCTTTCTCTCTTACTATTTGCTGCGGGTTCTCTAATCACTTTTGTGACACTTATTACATGCTCATCCTAACAAAATTTAATGCATAGTGCAGCCATAGAAACCCGTACAATGCATGGGCTACTAGCTAGTTATAATAGTATTTAGATGAGGGCAACAGCCCCTACCATTCTACAGTTGAATTCATTGCTGTGTATTAATCTGAATAATGAACACCTATTATCTAGTAAAGAGAAATATCAATCGCATCATGACGCAGAGAGGGACAACGTCTAATTCAAATTAAATCTAGTCCGTGTTTCCGTAACTCATCCTCTTTTAAATATATATGCTCTTGAAAGCAGCCATAGATCTTCCTGTACGAAGCATTTGAATTCATCTGTCCCCTTATGTTAATGTTAAAGTTGTAACCTTTCCAACACTTGAATTGGGTAGTCTTGCTCAAAAAAAAGAATTGGGTAGTGCACGTAAATCTGCAGATAGGAACTCCAAGATTGAATAGATAACCTCTGCTCTTGAATGCGATGTATCGCCAGAGGTAAATGCATGAAATTTTCAAGATACACCCAACTGCAGCCAGCATGCTTCTTGGTTTCCTTCCCTCTCATTTTCTCTCTTACCTTGCGCATCTCCGCCCAATTTTCCTCAGCTGCAAATACATTTTGCCAGCTGCACATATCGAGATCCATTATCTTCCTCAATAACCAATAGCTGCTCTGCCGCTTCTCTTGCAAGACTGAGGTTCCTATTTATCTTACAGGCATTCAAAAAAGCCCCCAAAATAACAGGATCCGAATTCCTGGGAATTTTCTTCATGAGATCCATCTTTTCTAGTTGATTTGCCCTTCCATACAGATCAATCATACAGGCACGGTGATCCATTTCAGGCACTGTTTTGTAATCTTCTACCATGGACTTGAAATACTTTTCCCCCATTTCCACTAACCCACTATGAAGGCAAGTAGATGGAACCACAATAAGGGTGATCTCATCAGGTTTCAATCCTCTCTCCAACATTTCTTTATACAGCTTCATAGCTTGATCTTTGTGCCCGTAATTTGCATAACTGGAAATCATGATATTGTAGAGAATCAAGTCTCTTTCCGTGAGTTTTTGAAATATCTTTCCTGCATATTCAGTACTGCCAGACTTAAAATACACATGGCACTGATCAGCTTCTCCTCCATTTCCATCCCTTTTCTCAGTGAGTAAGCATGAACTTGTTTTCCAGGATCCAGGGCCGCCTGCAATGCACAGGCACCTAGCAAGCAGATGATTATGGGCGCATCAAAAGAAATGTTTGCATTCCCTCTATATTCATTCACCAGTTCAAATACAGCTTCACATTGCTTTGCGTTGATGTGACCAGTAAACAAAGCTGTCCACACGATAGAATTCTTTTCAGTCAGAGAATCAAAAAGTCTCCATGCTTCAGACATGTTACCTTGAGATGAATGACCCATGATCATAGAAGTTGTCGAAAAGGAGTTCTCGCACTCAATCGTTGCATAAACTAAGTCCGCATATTTCATATTTCCGCACTTGCAGTAAACATCGACTATGGCACTCCTAACAAACAGATTTGATATCAACCCATCTCTCAAAACCCAAGCATGAATCTCCTTTCCAAGCTTTGAATTCCACACGCCGGAGCAAGCATTCAGAACACTAGCGAACGTGTGCTCATTCCGCCGAAATCCACTGTCCCTCATTTTCACGAAGAAATTCAAGGACTCCTCCTCAAAACCATTCTGTGCATGGCCAGAAATCAAAGTATTCCAAGACACTGTATCATTTAACTCGGGCAATCTCTGGAAGAGATCAAAAGCCATTTCCATCTTACCTTCCTGACAACAAGCTGCCATCATCGTATTCTTGGAACTAAGGGTGCATTTGGTAACGTTTCTGTTCAAAAATTGTTCCAAGGAACAGAAATAGATTTCTATTTCTGTTCCTTTGAACAATTTTTGAACAAAAGACCGCGTTTGGTAAATTTATTTTTGGAATAAAAAAGAACATAAAGTTTGGTAAATTTGTGTTCTTTTTTGTTTCTTTTAATTTTTTAATATTTTTATTTTATTTTTCATTATTTTTCATTTTTATTTTTTTCTTCCATGTGGCTGGTGGCCGGCCTCGGCCATGGCCAGCAACCGGCCGATGAGGGCCGGCGACCTCGCCCAGCCATGGCGAGGCTCGCCGGCCCTTGGTGAGGCCGAGCGTCACTAGCCGACGCGAGGCTTGGCCGCCTTGGACGCGAGGCTTGGCCTCCTCGCCAGTGGCTGGGCGAGCTCGGCCTCACCGGATCCGGGCGAGCCTGAGTTCGCCTAGCCAAGGCGAGGCCGAGGGCCGGCAACGCTTGGCCCCGTTGGGGGCTGGCGACGCTCCGGCGAGGTCGCCGACCCTTGACGGCCGGTCGCCGGCCATGATCGAGGCCGGCGACCGGCCAAAGAAAAAAGAAGAAGAAAAGAAGAAGAAAGAAAGAGAAGAAAAATAGAAGAGAGAGAAAATTTGTTTCTTGAAAGTGTTCCAGAAACAAGAAACAAATTTTTCTTGTTTCTTGTTTCTATTCCAAATTTGTTCCCTGAACAAAAAAATAGATTTGGAACAAAAATGCAAACAAACACGTTTCTGTTCTTTTTTTGTTCCCCGAAACAAAAAAACAGGATTTTTATTCATAAAAAAAAAAAAGAATACAAACAAACACTCCCTAAATCGAGCTCCACTTTTGATTCACAGAACACCCTGTACACTTCTCCAAAACTCCCACATTTAGAGTACATGTCAATTGAGGAGCTCATGACATACCCATTCGTATCATTCCCTGTCCTCACCATGTAAGCATGCAACTATGCACATAACACTCCACACGTAACTTCGCCACCAAGTTTAGCATCGCTGTCAAAGTGAATTCATCGAACTTAAGAAAACCACACATCGACTGCATTCAAGCGCATCGCTTTCACGTCCTTCAACGGTCACATAACCAGTCAGCATCGAATCATAAATCACCAAGTCCCTCTCGGTAGCGAAGTCAAACAACGCCCGCACTTGGGTCAAGTCCTGAGCTTTTATGTTAGCCAAAATTAGGGCGTTCCAAGAGTACATGTTCCATTGCGGCATTTCGTCGAACAACTTGTGGGCTTCTCACAAGAGGCCATTCTGGGAGTAGAGGCGGATAAGCTGGTTGAACAGGAAAGTGATGGGGAGGTAGTCGGACTTAACTGCTCTCGCCTGGTAGGCTAGACCATCTTTCAAGGACCTCATTACATGTTTGTGTCAGATGTAAGAGTTTTCTTGATGTAGGCTACATTAATTGATATTGTAATTTACCGTTTTACGGTAACCGTAAAATGGGGTTGGTCTAAGATGAGATAGAAGATTTTTTAATTAGTTTAATATGGGGCTGGCTAGTGTAGGCCTAATTGAGCCTAGCCTGTAATGAGAGGCATGGTTGGAAACTCTATAAATAGTGCTTAAGTCTTTTTTTTAACCCTAATTCTCACATGTATCCTTACATAAGAAACGTTAACCTAACGCTAAAGGGTGAGGGGGCCGTCTCATTGAGCCAGTGATACGGAGGGCAATAGAGGAGAAGGACTTGTGCATGGAACATTGGTTTTCTGCTTCTGCTTCAAGAACGATGGATCCCAAAACATGTGTGTTAATCTTTCTACTCAATTATGTGTGTTATTGTTTTGGTTATGGAGATCTTGGGTTGCGAGTTTTGCATCCAACATGTGGTATCAAAGCAACCATAACCCTAGAACTTGAAGGCATAAAGTTTTTGCCATAATTTGTGATTTTCGTGATTTTTTGTTCAATAAAAATAAAATTAAATCACAAATTTGGATTGGGCTCGTCGAGACGAGCAAGACCGTCGGCAGCGCATCGCCGGGGAGGCCCCACGCACTCCCACGTGCGGCCATGCGCCGCCAGGGCATCGAAGAAGTGCCCCACGTGTGGTCACGCGCCCCCACGCGCGAGCGCGGCTTGCATGTGCAACGCACACGCGGAGGCTGACGTCAGTGACCGGACCAGACCATTGACCGTTGACCTCGACCTGACCCGTTGACTGTGACTCGACCCGGTCAATGGTGGACCGGACCAGTCAGCCAGTCGGACCAGGCGGTCGAGCCAGGAACCGGTCGGACCGGTTTGGACCGGTCAAGATTCGCTCGCGTGTGAGCTCCACGCGCCGCGCACTTAGGCGGCGTGTGCGGGCGCGTGGAGCCTCCGATTGGCGCATGGCTGGTGGTGTTGGGTTCGTATGATCATCTTCTATCTTGTGGTATATTTATTTTACATGTTTGATAATTTTATGGATTTGAAAATACATACAAAAACCTAAATATGTGTATTTTTAGTGTATTTTCTTGTATTTTTCTTGTATTTTTCTGTTATTTTGGAAATACAAGTGTTGGGTTACTGGTATATTATCACATAAGCATTATAAATGTGTGATTCATTAATAAAAATTAAAATTTATTGTGAATTGAAGCTAGTTTAATAAGATACAACCATTATGGAATAGTATTTGAATTATGTATTGAGGTGATGAGAAACAGTAAAAGTTATGAAATTTTTGTTGCTCAAGCATACTTCTTTATACACATCTTGATGTATTTTTTTTTTTTGAATAATGGATGTCTTAAGAACTCGTGACCAAACTAATTGTACTAATTAACACATCTGCTGATGTAGATAATACATGTTAGTTAAGTTATTGCATATTGTACATAAACTCATCTGGTCACTTGTTAATGTCCATCAAGTTGAACATTTTTTTTTTTTATATGGTTAAGAAGTATGACAACATTTACATAGAACAATAGTATCTAATGTTATAGTTTAGATATTTGGTTCTGTGGTTTGACTCAATTTATAAGCCACCGGTTGATGCAATGAAATTTGTTACTTAAAATTGGCTAATAAATCAGTTATTGGCCTTGGAGTCATGTTTTGCCTTATGAAACTCATGAGCGATAGTTGATCAGCTGTCAAGCTTGTCAATCTAGAGTATCCTGTATTGCTATTGATGTTGACTTGTGAGGGATCCTCTAGATCAGCATTCTTTTTATGTTGTTTTGGTAATCTGTAATCGGAGTGCACAAGAGATGCTTTCTTCTATGTTATGAGAAGCTTCTTGTGTTGTTGTGATCGGTGATCTCATTGGAGTCTATCTTTCAGGTCCTTTATATATATATGTATGATTGATTTTTATTAATGAATAAAGATATTATTTATGAGTAAAGCAATGTAATTAGCATGATATGTGATTTTGGTGATTTACTACCCCTATCACTAAAGTTAAAATCACAGGTATATGGTGTATGTGAGAAGTAAAGTTAATATCCCTGGTATGAGAGAGTTTCAATGATTCGATTGAGTTGTGATCGCCAAAGTGGCACACTTGATTGAGTTTGAGAAATTTCGGTCTCGTATATTGATTGGGATGTCTCATGGTCTAATGCGTAGTCATACTCCTAAAGGAGGTGATTGTGTATTAGTTCATGGAGAGATACATGATGGTGTGATGGAGGAGTGATTGATCCTAGTAGTCAATATGTCCAAAGGTGATGAATTCACGAAAAATAGAATATATTCTCATAATCGCTATCATGTGGGGAGTATACAACTGCATGTCATGTATTTTGCCCAAAGGTGATTATATGATTATGCGTGTAACTCTCTGGATGTGTACTTATACGTCGAGTTACACAATGCTCACATAATGCTAATTATATACATTGCTTGTTTTTTAGTTACCTTTTCTGTAATTAATAACTCTACTATTATTGAGATTTTTACTACTTCAAATTTTAAGTTGTGGACATATGATTTGCTGCTTGGGAAAAGAGCAATAGAATTTGCTTACTGTCCATGAGGCGTTCTATTCAGGAACATTTGAAAGGTGGTTTACCAACTGACTGCACTGCTAAAAAATGATGGAAGCCTTAATGGCTTGAGATTATGCCTTGTCTAATACCGAAATTAGAATACATCTGTAAGGACTTTTTAACATAATGATATATACGTTTCTTATATAAGGTTGAAAAGGTTGTTTCCACAAATTTTTTTGTTTAAGGAATAATTAAGTCAAATGACCGAGGTAAAGAATAAATCAGTTGGAATTAGTCTTAAAGGTTGTCAGGCCTAACAGTGGCGGTGAGTATTTTGGCAAGTATGGCAATGTCGAATAGCTTAAAGAGTCATTTGTCAAATACTTGGTAAATTCTAGGGTGGTAACTTAATTTACTATACTTGAAAATCCTGACAAAATGATTTGGCTAAAAGGCATAAAACCATAATTAACATGGTGATGAGCAAGACTAATTTATTCGGTTTACCGTGGGCTGATATTTTGAAAGCAACATTTTCACATACAAAAGGCGATATGCAATCTATGAAACATCATAGTGTTTGGAAACTTACTAACTTGTCTAAACATCACAAGTTCATTAGTTGCAAATATGCGTACAAAATTAAAAGGATTTCAAAGAAAGACTGTGGAGTTTAAAGCTAAACTGGTAGCTATAGTTTTCACTCTGAAAGAGTGATGGATAGTTAATAGTGAAGAAATAATTATTTCTTTATAGTATTTTTTAAAGATTCTTTCAAAGTGAACGTTGCATTAATAGTTTATTTTTGATATGGAGTTATGCCAAATAAATACAAAATCTATATAGTGCAACTGGAGGATTTTGCAGCAGATGATTCAAGTAAACTTGTGTGTAGACTTAAAAGTTTTATTCATGGTCTTAAGTAAGTTTCCATACAATATTATTAAAGTTTCATAGTGTTATTATTTTGTTCAATTGGGAATAAAGTAATTTAATATACTGCAAGGTTAGTTGGAGGAAATTTATGTTTCTCATACTCTATGTACATGCCATTTTGTTTACAAGTAGTGACATTGAGGCACCTTTTGTCCTTTACACTTAGGTTCGTAAGGATTGTTCTCGCCATATATATATATATATGATTTATCCCAGAGGATATTTGTTGGAAATATTCAACATACATCACTACAAGTTAGGAATTGCTCTTGTCATTAAGGGTAATGGACATGAATTGCTCCTATCATTAAGAGTGATTGACTGAATCTATCACATTGTCCTTATTTAGATATTGAGAAAATCTAATTAAATGGTGTACCTTGTGTCAGTGCACTTAAAAGTATAATGTATGCTCAAATTTGCACTAGACTAAATATCGTCTTTGCGATGGGACTTCTAGGCAGATTTCAATCAAATTTAGGACAAAATCATTGGGTTGCTGCCAAGAAAGTTTTAAGATACTTCAAGAGGACAAGAGATTATATGCTAATTTACAGACATATTCAATTCTTGCAGCTAGTAGGGTATTTAGATGTAAACTTTGCTAGCTGTTATGATGACATGAGATCAATAACATAATACATATTTATGTTAACAAGAAGTGCTGTAAATAAAGTTCTATGTCATCTTCTACTATGTAAGCATAGTGAATAACATTTTTTTATGTTGTTACTTGGGCTATTAGGCTCCAGAACCTTATTAAGGAGTTGACCATTTTTAACTTTATGGATGACCCGTACGGTTGTATTGAGACAATAAATTTTTAGTATTTTTATTAATAACAAAGGTCTTAATGGGTCTAAATATTTGGTAGTTAAATTTTTGACCATAAAGAAACGGTACATAAATGTGACGTTTTAATATATCATATTCCTACAGATGATATGGTTAAAGGCCTACGCCCGTGTGTATTTGAGCGACATGTCATTAGCATGGGCCTAGGAGCATCTTGGGATGCTGTTATTTAGTGGGAGCCGTGTTTTGTTTTTCTTAAATAAAGTTTACAGCTGTATTTGTTACAATTTAGTAACACTTTGATATATATATATATATATATATATATATGTCAACTTTTGCATTCAATAAAATATTTTTGAATGGATTGTTGAATATATATTGTTAAATGTCTCAAGGTATTGCTTAAACCTTGAGTGAAGGCTAGGGGCATCCGGTTATTAACCTTGTGCATATGTCTTGTTATACATAAAGAAAGGTTAATCGTAAGGACAAGACATATGTGAGTTTATTGGAACCATAAAAACATTCTCTAGTGACACAAGTTATTGTGACGCTTAAGGTAAGAGAATAGTGACTGACAAATGGGATCTCTCTATGAGAGATGTTATCCATTTGACACATTACCATATTGAATTCATATCAATAAAGTTGAAAGCACTCGTGACCATGGAAGGCTCTGTGTGTATACATGTAGTTATCGCCATAATTCAGTGTTTGAGGTTTTATGAGATAGGATTGACTATTAAGAATTATCTCTAAACCAATGTGTGCACATATAATACAATTTCAATTAATATTGCCCAATTGGGATAATGTAAGAGTTTTCTTGATGTGGGTTACATTAATTGACATTGTAATTTGTCGTTTTACGATTACCGTAAAACGGGGTTGGTCTAAGGTGAGATAAAAGGTTTTTTAATTAGTCTAATATGAGGCTAGCTAGTGTGGGCCAAGTTGAGCTTGGCCCGTAATAAGGGGGCCTGGTTGGAAACTCTATAAATAGTGCTCAAGTCTCTCCTTTAACCCTAATTCTCACATGTATCCTTACATAAGGAGCGTTAACCTAACGCTAAAGGGTGAGGGGGTCGTCTCATTAAGCCAGTGATACGGAAGGCAATAAAGGAGAATGACTTGCGCGTGGAACATTGATTTTCCACTTCCGCTTCAAGAACGATGAATCTCAAAATAGGTGCGTTAATCTTTATACTCAATTATGTGTGTTATTGTTCTGGTTATGGAGATATTGGGTTGCGAGTTTTGCATCCAACATCAGATGTTACATGGGATCGGATGGGAGGAAGGAACTCATCGCTACTCAAACAACCCTTGATCCTTCCAGCTTCTAAGACAATAACAAAAGACTTAGGTTCGTGACAGAGGACAAATTCCGGTGACCCAAGTCCATCCCATGGTGGAGGGGGAGAGAGAGAGAGCAGTGTCAGCAGCCAAATCTTGGGCTGGCATATGTTGAATTTTGTTTTTACAAGTTTATCATGTCCTTAAAAGATTGTCAATCTTTCATTCTATTATTAATTTTGCAATCTTTTAAAATTCTCATTTTTTTTCTCTTAATTTTCACTTCAAAAGGATTCTCTTCGAAGTTCTCACATTAATCTTTGACCCAGAAAAAGAAAAGTTCTCAATTTAAAACAATATTCTTTTGGGAAAAGACCACAAAAAACCCTAAATTTTACCAAAAGCGACAGATTTATCAAATTTTTTTTTTATGACATGAAATACCTCGAACTTTACTAACCCTAACACATTTATCTCAAACTTTTTTTCATGACACAAAAAATCCCGAACTTCTATCTGTGTGACACATTTACTCTAAACTATAAGGTATTTTAGTCTTTCCCTTCCGCCATGGCAGAGGGAAGCCGACATCGATCGAGGGTTGCCCTCGCCTAGGCTAGCTAGGACCGCCCTCACCAGCATCAAGTGAGGGCGGCCGTCAGCTGGGTCGGGCGAGGGCCTCCTTTGCCAAATTTGGCGAGGGCGCCCCTCGTCAGGTCCTCACTAGTGTCAAGCGAGGGGTGCCCTCGCAGATCTGGCGAGGGCTGTCCTCACCTGACGCAGGCGAGGGCAGCCCTTGTTGGCGTTGGGTGAGGGCCACCCTCGCCAGATATGGCGAGGGCACCCCTCGCCGGACTCAAGCGAGGGAGTCCAGTGAGGGCACCCCTTGCCTGAGTTCGGCGAGGGCCGTCCTCGCTCGCCTCATCGGACACCAGTTCCCTCCGCCGGCTTCGCCATGGCTGGTGAAGGGAAGAGAGAAGAAGAAGAAAAAAAGAAAAAAAAAAAGGAAAAATAGAAAGAATAAGACGAAAATGCCCTTGGTTGGGTAAATATGTCACGATTTACAAAATTTGGGGTTTTTCATGTTACAAAAAAAAGTTTGGGATAAATTTGTCACTTTGGGCAAAATTTGGGGATTTTGGTGGTCTTTTCCCTATTCTTTTTTCATCTCATTTTTGAATCTCAATAATAATTTCTAATTAAATGTAAGAAACAAGTAAATTTCAGGGTTAATTGAGGTAATATTTCCTTTACGATATGTTTTTATAACTTATTCAAATTGAGGGCAATCAGGCATTTGACACAAATATGAAGGGGAAATTGCGTTTTACATCCTTAAATGTCATGTGCATGACATGTATAGCTAGAAACCTAATAGGAGTTGACGACCAGAACATGATAAATTTTTTATGTGGTAAAATACAATCTTCACAATTTTAGGTTTAATGCGTATCATTCCATGGTTCGGAAAATGAAAAGGGAATTTCAAAAAATAATTCTTGCATGTCAGTGTGATATTTTATGCGATTAGGCTTTTAGCCATGTCACTCACGCTCTCGCCCATATCTCCCGCCCCTTTTCTCTTGTGTTTCACTCTTACACAAGACCACCAAGTCCACGCAAACTTTGCTCGGCTAATGACTCGAGTACCTCACACGCTCACCCAAGAGAAAGATGCTTCCCTTGTCAAGGGATTCGAGGATTTGAAGGATAATTACAAATGTCTAGTAATCATTCAACCATGCCCCAAACTAGTCCAAAAGTTAGTCAAAATGGTTGTTCACTGATAAATATTGACTCTGCAAGCAAATGTACACATCTCTTTGCTAAGATAGAACGAGATTCATCTTCTACTCTCTCTAATCATGTGCCACAACCAGCGGAGAGTGGCTCTTTAGTTCAGTCTCAATATGAAGTTTCCACATCCCATAATTACATCCCATTGTTACACGTTCAATGGCCGAGATCTTGAAGCCAAACCCTAGATATGCTAATATTGCAATTTCATCTATCTCTCCCAAGCCATGTGATGTCCATTTAGCCTTAAAACACATTGATTGGACAGCCACCATGCTAGAGGAACTCCACAAAACATGGGAATTTGTTCCTTGTCAATCCTCGATGAATGTTGGGGGATGTAATTGGGTTTACATAGTAAAATTACATGTAGATGATTCACTTGACCTTTTAAAAGCCTAACTTGTTGCAAAAGGTTGTTATCAAGAGGAGGGCATTGACTTCCTAAAAACTTTAAGTTTGGTAATCAAACAAGCCACAATTTGCATTGTCCTATTTGTTTCTACTATTCAGAATTGGAAAATTTGGCAAGTAGATGTCAAGAATGCCTTCTTACATGCCGATCTCAATGTTCCTATCTATATGGAACAATTACTAGGTTTTTACGATTCATCTTTTCATGACCATGTCTACTTAACCCAAATGCGCTATATTGCCTTAAACAAGCTCCCAAGACATGATTCGACAAGTTTGGCTTTCTTTTCAAATATGGATTCTTCTGCAGTACTGCTAATCCATCACTATTTGTTTATTATCATTATGGTCATATTATAATTCTATTACTATATGTGGATGATATAGTCCTCACTGTTGATTTCCCAAAATTACTTAACCATCTTGTGCATGTACTTGGGCCAGTGTTTTCCATGAAAGACCTTGATGCTCTTCATTTTTTTAATGATTTTTTTATTGATTTCCATGTAGATTAAATTATTATCTTTTATTTTCAACTTCCACCATAATTATAGGTAGTGATTATCTCTATTTATACTATAAAATGTATCAATGAGAAGTATGCTTTATCGATTCAATTTTTTGTTTTCTTTAATAAGTCCAATTTTTCATTCAATTTATCACAAATAATTTTATACAAAAAGTATAGTTGTTGTTTTCAGCATTCTTAGTAAGTATCCCAGATTTGACCCAAAAAAAAAGTGTCACTAAGGACCCACTAACTTTGTTGGACCATTTTTACCTGAATGCATGATACTAGGGTTACAAGTAAATCTAGATAATTTACAAACAATAAAGGCTCTATTCGGTCTAGTGCAATGCATAGTGTATATCAGACTTCCAATTGCACTATTATAATCTAATTGTACTAAAGGTCGTCCAATATTTTTCGTCAATTGAATTGATGCATCATATGATACATTTGACTCTTTAATTTCCAATTGTTCATATTTTTTAATATTTTTCTTCATATAGTAGCCTTAACTTAAAGCATAACTCTTACTATGTTTGATCACTTTGATATTTGAAATTGTATCCATATATATAGTTTTTAACTTCATTTATGCCATGCGTATTTGTACCAGTACGCCTTGAATAAATGCACTTGTTAGCACCATTATGCTTAGATCCATATGATAATACCATTAAATCTATTTTCTTAGGCCATTGTTTCAATGTTTGTTTTTGTCTATGCTCATGTTTCATTCTCAACAAATTGCACCTTATTTGTAACTTCTTTTACATAATTAACCTCATGATCCTAAGAACCTTCCTCAATTAGAATGAGTTTTTATCAAAGTATCAATAATTAGGTTCTCAATCGTGTGGGGAAGTTTCTTTCAATATTCATTTTAAGTTGAAGGCAATTTTGAAATAATTGCAGTAATTTGAAGAGGTTTACAAACTTCAAACATAAGGTCTTTGAGTTTTGCAACATATATATATAAAGTTCCTCCATTTGCTTAGAGATGGATTTTCAATTAATCATGATAAATTCAAAATATATAGTAATTCTATCCGTACTTTATTTGTTAGTGTTGTATATAGTCTCCAAGGCAAGCCAAATGCTGCTGGGATTTGTGTATGATAAAAAATTTCATTTAGACAGTCTTACAAAGTATTAAGAATTCTTCCTCAACACCACCTTTCATCATCAATTGATTCTTTCAAAATGGTGCATCTTTGGAAGCCATTGCCTCACTAAACGTTCTTGGATCTTCATCCAAATGAATTACCATGGACAGTTTATTCACAACAATTTCATCATCTCCTTGTATCGGGAGAGTTACAAAGTCAAAACTGAAATCTTTTATTTTCTTCATTCTTTTACCTCTCTTTGGCTCACTTGGAAAATTAAACATTTTTCTTTTTCTTGATGAAGAATTACGTGCGTCTATTGTTGTTTGTGAATTTGTCGAGGTATTGCTTGAATTTTTAAGAAATTTGTGTTCAAGAAATCCAACGTATCTTGCTTTCACAATAATATTAGATTCAACATCCAATGAGCAATAAACTTTAGAATTTTAACACACTGCTTAATGTCCTTGGTCATAATTCAATTCGCTTAGAATACGCAAAGCATGTCCATACTTTAAAGTAAAGATACGTGCATTTAGAGTTCTAAAACTTGTCATGAAAGTATAATTGAATTCTAAAACTTTCAAAAGTATAATCAAGTCCTAAAATTTGTTACAAAAGTGAAGTTAAATCCTAAAACTCTTAAAAAATGCAATCAAGTTCTAAAATTTGTCAAGTTGGTGCAATCAAGTTCTAAAACTTATTAACATTTTTCATTTATCAAGTTGAACAAAGTTGATGGAAAGACTTGATTGCACAAATTTGATAAGTTTTAAGACTTGATTGCACTTTTTAAAATTTTAGAACTCAATTGTATTTTTGTAATAAGTTTTATGACTTAATTACACTTTTGAAAGTTTTGGGATTCAATTGTACATTCGTGATAAGTTTAAGGATTTCTAGTATATTTATCCCATTAAAGTATTAGATGTCGGTACCTTTCTTTTCTATAACTCACATGGAGATATCTTAAATTTCCTTGATGGAATTTTGTTGTGAATGGGATATGCAGTAAGAAGTGCTTCTCCCAACATATTTATTGGCAATTTTCCTTGCAAGGTCATGGAATTAACCATATCTACCAAAATTCGATTCTTTCCTTTTGCCAATCTGTTTTGTTGTGGTGTATAATGCGCACTTGCCTAATGCATGATGCCAATTTTCATCACAAATGCCAAAAAAAAAAAAAAAAAAAAAAAAAAAACTAATGAGAAGTATTTTTCTCCTCGATCAATTTTCAAAACTTTGATTTTCAACTACAACCTCATATATCTTGAACACATCAATAGCTTTTGATTTCATAAGATAAACATGAGTATATCTAGAGTAATAAAAAATAATGTAATAACATAAAAATTTCCATCTTTAGATCTTTCTACCTTTGAGAATATTTTCTTAGTCATCTTTGCTTGTAAACATATTTCAAATTCCTTTTTATTCAGATTAAGACATAATATCATACCACTTTTTTTCACAGATTTCAAAGTGGTTAAGCAACATGAGATAATCTATTATACTACAGGAAAGATTACTCAACCATATAAATAAAAACACAAGTCTCAATAATACTGGTCTATCAAGATTTCGAGCACCCGATGCAACCACTATCTCCGTCTTCATGAAAATAATAATAATTTAAGATTGATGAGAAAATTTGATTACTATCCCCGGTGGGTGACTATGATTGCGCCAGTCAAATGGGAAAAATCATCTCTAATTTTTCCAGATGCCCTGCATTTTTGCGTTGGCCAGCTGGGTAAGCGCCCCCTTTGAGGGCGCTGGACTTCTTTAATTTGTTGAATTGCGTGCATCTGTTAGATTGACTGACTTGGGCTTTTCTTACAGGGTAGGGCGAACTCCCGATCTTTTTAAATTGTGCCCCCTCCGCACACAAAAAGCAATTCCTCGCCAATTTCTCTTTGCCCAAAGACAAACAGAGACAGGATTGATGCTCTGAGCTCCATGGATACCTATCAAGCATTGCTACTCATTCTTGTTCTATTGCAACTGCTGACTGGCACTGCAAAGCTGAGCAATCAGTTGTGTGTCGCTTCATCTTGTGGTGATATTCATAATATAAGTTACCCATTTCGACTGAAGAGTGATCTAGAAGGTTGTGGTTTATCAGAATACGAGCTGGCTTGTGAAGGTAATCGCACTGTTATATATTTTGGTGTTGGCAGATATTATGTGCAGTCCATCGATTATTCTAGTGGCCGAATGAGATTGGTAGATGACGGGATTCACAAGGGCAATTGTTCGTCTCTCCCCCGTCACTTGCTGACACGTCACAATTGGCTCCTCAATGGACGATACTGTGACACATTCGGTAGTGTGATCATTGTGAACTGCTCAAAGCCAGTTAGTTCTTCATTCTACATCGCTATTAATCCACCATGCACTATGGGGCCGTATTCTTCCAACACATCATCGAGTAGGAAGTTGTATGCTTTGGCCAATCCAAAAGTATTAGATGTTAGGGACTTTTGCACCATTCGCAGCGGGACTGCAGTATCAAATTATTCTGTGAAAAATGAGCAGATAAATAGTAGCCTCTACAATTATGAGCTAATCCATAACATCATGGCCGATGGATTTTTCCTCTACTCATATACGTTCTTCTCGAGCGTCCCGATGAATTGTGCACTTGATTTCCGTAGCATCCTCAAGGGTCGGGATTGCAGATACACCTCCAACAGAACTTTCTTTTGCTTCTTGGATTTCGGTAGCATCTTCAGAGGTCAGGTTTGTGGATTCAAGTACTATGATGGCAGTAAGCATCAATTGACAATGAAACTTTACCGCAATTTTGCATGATTGTGCACACTCTTTCACTTGCTACTTTCTCCTCGCAATTTGAATATGCAAAAAGTATTTCAAATCCAAGAAAATCACGATGAAGTATACATGTTAGTATAGGGCAACATCTGTGTATTTGAAAGATTCCAGGAGCTTTGTGTTACATATTGGAACCAAAATATAGGAGTTGCAAAATTTGCCAAAACAAAAAAAAAAAAGTGGTATTAGAAGTCACCACACCAGACCCATCATCAGCTGCGCACATCAATGAGTCTAGATTATACTTCCTTTCCACTAGACGATAGAATTCCCGTTGTAAAAAAAAAAAAAAAAATGTGGTCATTGTTCGAGCAGAGACATGACTAGTATTTTGTCGGCATAAAGTTCAGATTTTCTTGTTTTCTTAATTAGTCACTTAACTAATATTCTAAGAAACACGTATACTCGCAAATTCCTTAAAAAATTGCATTTACCTATTCATGGAGAAAGAAATTATCATTTAAAAAAGAAAATCACATTTTTTTCTGTATTTGTTGACTGCAAAGAAAGCAAAGGGAATTTTTTGTATCGTCGATCATTTATGTGAACAAAGCTTATTATTTATTGTGAATGCCTGCATCCCACTTCTCTTATTCTTTTAGACAAAACTCAACTTGCACAAAGTAGTTAGCTACTACTCCGTTTCCTCATAAGTTTTGTTTTTTTGTTTTCCAAACTTCTTTTCCTTTAATTCCTTTTCAAATCATTCATTCCTTCCACAGGTTTCCTAGAAGATATGACCGTTTGGATAATTGTGGATTTTATATCTCTACTAGGTAAGCCGCAATGATTTGTTCTTAGAATAATTTTAAAAATTGATTCTAACCTATCAGAATTGTTTTTAGTGTATTTTTGTGTAGCAAAGTTCATAATCGGGATGCCATTTATCGCGATATTTCTATTCTACATCTACAGAAGAAGGCACTTAGCAATGGACAAGAATATCGAAAAATTTTGCAAGCTCACAACAACTTTTCGCCCATAAGGTACTCTTATTCGAATATTAAGAAGATCACTGCAAATTTTAAGTACAAACTGGGAGAAGGGGGATATGGTTCCATGTACAAAGGAACACTCCGAAGTGGTAAGGAAGTGGCCATCAAGATTTTGAAGCAATCCAAGGCCCAAGGCCAAGATTTTATCAATGAAGTGGCTACTATTGGAAGAATTTACCATGTTAATGTAGTGCAACTCATTGGTTTTTGCTTTGAAGGCTCGAAACAAGCTCTCGTGTATGATCTCATGTCCAATGGATCTTTGGATAAGCAAATTTTCACTGAGCGAGGTAATCAGTTTCTTGATTATAAGAAAATATATGAGATTGCTATTGGGGTGGCAAGAGGGATTGAATACTTACATTGGGGGTGTGACATGCAAATACTACACTTTGATATCAAGCCTCACAATATTCTTTTAGACAAGAATTTCACTTCGAAAGTTTCTGACTTTGGACTCGTGAAACTTTATCTTGCTAATCATGGCATAGTCTCATTAACTGCTGCAAGAGGGACCTTAGGATATATGGCACTCGAGTTGTTCTACAAAAACATTGGTGGCGTATCTTATAAAGCAGACGTCTATAGTTTTGGGATGTTGCTCATGGAAATGGCGGGTAGAAGGAAGAATATAAATGCAAATGCGGAACACTCAAGCCAAATTTATTTTCCATTGTGGGTGTATGACCAAGTCAATGAAGAAAAAAGTGTTGAAATAGAAATTGTAGCAGAGGAAAGGAAGGTGATAAAGATGATAATAGTTGCACTTTGGTGTATACAATTAAACCCTGACCATAGGCCTTCAATGAGCAAAGTTCTAGAAATGCTTGAAGGAGATATTGATGAATTCCAAATGCCTCCAAAACCGCTTATTTATCCACCCGATGTGCCAGTTAACAATGATGAAGCTGATATGGAGCTGGAAGCATTCTCAACTTCATCAAGTACTTCGATAATTTCTACTAGTTTTCTTTTGGGAGATACCAATGATAATTAGAGTTCCATGCATAGTTGGATTGGAAATGTTTTGTGTGTATTTGTTATATGTCCCACAATCTAGGATCATGTTAGGAGGGACTTGAGATAGTTTAGCTCGATAGAGGTTACTTTTGAGATTGTTTTCTTCTAGCTCTTAGGTTGATGTTGTGTTATTGTATTTCATATAGTTTTATCCTCTTGCATCCTCCTTCGAAAAGATAAACACATTAGTAAGAAGGCGAGGACAAAAAAGATGGGTGAAGGTGATGGACACTGAGAATTTTTCTCCTTTGGTTCTGTTTCGGATAGGAGCGCCGTGGAGTTCACGAACTCTTTGGAGAATGATCTGGTCTTGATTCCATCCAAGACATCTCCGAGGATTTGCTCTTTCTGGATGGTTCGATTTGTGCTTTCAATCCTTAAGGAGAGGTGCGGAATCAGTGGCTGGTTATACTTTTGGTTTTATTTGCTTCTCTAGAAGCTGCTGCGTCTGCATTTTGGGTTGGTTCCTCATTTTCCACGGCTTCTACAAACCAATGAGAATCTTTAAATTGGCCATGATTACCGTTCTGCCAACCGAATTTTTCTTTTTCCTTTTTCAAATACTTAGTTTTGTTGTCCTTAGATTATGCCACTTGACAATATGATACACGACAAGTGTATACTAAATAAAAAAATCACTCAAATAATTTTTTACTTGATAAATAAAAAGTTGCCTTTTGAGTGCATTGCCATGCATTTTTTTTTTTTCAGTGAAGCTACTGATCAAATGTAATAATCTAAACAATTGAGCATGATTTGTTCACTCACAAAATCGATGTATATTGTGACAAAGTACCTGACTCGAGATCAGTTTGGTCTACTCTATGAAAGAGATTGAGAGCATCGTCATTTCAAATGTCATTTCATCGTTCTAGTTGGAACATTAGATGGTTAGCCACAGAATTCGGAAGCGGATAAGAACGTAAGGAGATCTTTGCAGGCATCTAGATCCGCAGGTTGGGGGAAGTGTGCCATAGCAATCAAAACATCGCACTGGATGAAACATACAGATACCTCACCAAGACCCCAATTCTCGAATAAATGGTACTGAATCAAGGAATTTGTTCCGCTGGAAGAAGTAATTAAAATGAGTAGATAAATGACTGAGGATATTTATTAAAACCATAAAATGTTTCAGAGTCTTGGATTGGAAGGATTCATCTACTAATGAAACTGATGCAGTACCAGAAACTGAAGACTGTACTTCTCTCAGTATCTCAACTCTACTTTTGGAGTAAATATTTTACACCACCAATGTACCAAACGGAAGCCCAAAAACAAAACAAGTTGACCAACAATGACCAGTCTTGAGTCCAATTCTGCACCAGTCCCTCAACGATCATCATTATCTCAAAGATAGCGGCAGCTTACACTGGTCCATTATAGACAACCTTCACAGCCGAGTACACCGACCTAGCATCATCTGCCAACAAAGTGTAGGCACAATCATTCCTGGCCTCGTTACATATTAGTTCAAATCCATTTCCTCAAGATAATAGGAATCCAGCATCATGCTTAAACTAATGAACCTTGGATTCTGACGTGTCTTGGATAGCAAACTATATTACAAAATGCACCTCTACAGTACTCTGAGCACATTCATTAGCTTGTTCCTATTGAGAGAAGATATCATGTTCAGAAACAACCTCTACAACTTGCACACACATTCCTTGATGAGTTGCACCTGTTTCCATTACACCAATTTGTTTCTTACCCACTCTACTGAAATTATTGAAATTAACACAACAAAAGAAGTAGAGTCAAACCAAATTGATATAATATCCAAGAATGCATAAATTTCCCACCATCTTTATTGAAAGAATATTCATACCTGCAACTCCAATTAAATCAAACGTCAAAGGTACATTCGAATCTGCCTCGACAGTGGCTTTTGCTGCTGCAATACCAACTGAGAGGGCTTGTATAATGTTCAAACCTTCACATATTGATGCAAGTGTAGCACCCACCAAGCAATCACCAGCACCAGTAAGCTTTTTAACAGATGCAGGAAGGCCAGGAAGATGCATAATAAAGAGATGAGAGGTTCCCTCAATACGTCTGGCATCATGAAACTTATGTGAAGGGCAATCAGGTGAGATCAGTTTGTGGAGTTCTGAACTTATGCCAAGCCGTTGGGGTTTCTCCACAACAGCTCTTGTCAATATAGACCCCTCTTTGGAGCATAGAAATACTCCTTGTGCGCCTATGGTTACGACTACAATTTTGATGCCCTTCTCAAGCAAAAGAATTATTGCGGGTTTTAGCATTTTGATGAGAGATTCAGGAGGACAATTCTTTTTGCTCTTACACCTTTCGCTCAAACCATATAGCTTCCCAGGAGATAGAGCATCTGCCATTGCAAAGAGCTCATCTTCATTTGGAGATACGTAAGTTACCTGCAAAGAGCCCATTCTGTGTCAGTAGCAGATCTTCAGATGAAGCTTTCATAATCTAGGAACCACTTAATGCCACTTAAAATATGCCCATGTGAGCTGAACTTCGTTTATTCTAATGTCATATTGTTTTCATAGCTGAAAGGGATGCCAAAACCAAGAAGTCAACTATGTAAACCAGTAAAATTTTATTTCATGCCTGAATGATATGAACTTGACACAGTCAATTTATAATAAAAGTGAGATCTTATCAAAGTTTAACAATATCGCAAACATTAATCAATTGTATATGATGTATGGTTTGTAATTTCCTCATTGATTTAAGCAAAGATTATGTGTGTATCACCCTTAAGTGTATTCACTATGGAAAAGTTTCCTTCAACTCATCTAGACTGCAAATTAATATCCTAGTGGAAGCATAACATCACCAGCCATCCAGACTCTTGGAAAAGTAATTGTTAGAATATTTAAATAATAAACACCAGGCTCTGAATTGGACATACATTATTAGCGAATTTGCCTCCCCAATCCATGCAAAAAGCAACTAAATTCTGTTTTGATATGCTACATGCAGAATTCTCCAAATCACCAGGCTCTGAATGAATGTCCACAAATTTACATGCAGAATTCTCCAACATTTTTTTCTCCATATCCATGCAGATGGTAAGCGATTCTATGAAATATGTTGAAAACGACTGCTTTCATTTTCCAGCGAACATAACTAATGGTCTGAGTTAATCAATTTGAAGCACTAAACTTTTCTCATCATGGTATTTCCCATTTTGCCCTCTGTCAGTCTGGTGCCAAGGATGATGGTAATCAACTACTCCATTAGCAATCGAGTCAGAAATTTGAGATTGAAAGACATGATCTCATGAATTCCATAAAATGTATTATTGAACTTACCTGATTGTTTATCAACTTCAGACTTCAATAAGTTTACTCAGCACATTGAAAACAGCACAAAAGAAAGTAAATGCACATCACAAGACGAAGCACTCACATACTTCACAATAGGAGCAATTTTTTTGGATTTGGCAACTGATACCGGTTCAAACCACAAAGGGATGTTCTCTCCTGCAGCCACTGTGAACAAAATTCAAAGAAAAGCCAAGTAAGTGAATTCTGAAGAGCTTTCTATTGACTCGGAGTAGATCATTTAATCAAGCCAGATGAAAAATCAAACCAGGTCGAATCTTTAGAATTACATTGACAAGAAGCTTCAAGAGCACGATCATTGAGGTTAGCATCAACCATCACTACTGGAGCAGAAGAGATCTCGTATCTAAATTGTTGAATCCACTCAGCAGTGAGAAATTTCTCCTAAAGGTCATCCGTGAGTGCCTTTATGGATCTTAGAGAGAACACAAGTATGCCTGCTCAACCTGATATGTTTGTAGCAAAATTAACTTACAATTGACTGAAAGCTTGCAACACCAGCTGCTACCTCACCATTTGGATCAAGTACACAGCAGACCACAGCAGTTGTAATATCTTGGGTCTGAAGGATACCTGCCTTGGAATTGCTGAGTTTAAGGACGAGAAGCACATTCATGAACAGCACATGGATCTCTAAACTTATTTGAAGCCAAAAAAAGAGGAGAGTAGCTAGTTCATTGTTATAGCAAAGTAAAAGAGAACGATTAGAAGGATAAATTTGAGTAGTGTACTTAGCTGTCTGTAAAGGTAAATTTAGCAAAATTTCATCACTACTATCTATTTAGTAGATTTTACTAGGCATGTCAGACAAATGGTTAAACTGAGCATGTTAACCTTCAATAGGACGCCCAGTAGATCTCCAATGCTCCAACAAGTGATTCCCTGATACATATGGCAAAGGACAATATTAGCAAAATCTTGGGAAGACACAGAAACCTCAACAAGAAAACCAATAAATATAGAAACAACAGAGAATTTGCCTGCCTTGGCAAGTGGCCTACAACCATGCATGAAGGATGAGCAGACATTCACTACATCAAGGTGAAGCAAATAAAAAGAAAAACATTCTCAAATCTTAGTACCTCTAATATATACAGTTTACTTGCAAATTTTCAATCTGAAAAGTGAAGACAACATTTGGCAAAATCCTAATGGCTGATTCCAATCCCTTGCAGACCTCCAAAAAGATCTCAACTTGGGACGTCCTCAAAATTTATCGATCCTGATTAGAATCAGGCTGGCATAACCAAGAATTCCAGTTACAATAAACAGATTATTGTTTTAAAAAAACTATTTTTTCTCCTAAAAATTATTATGCTTGGCCATATACCTTGTAAATCTAAAGGAAACTCTCTCAAATTACAACAGAAGCAGACAGGATGGACATAGACATAGTCAAGACTCAAAACAAAATCACGCACTTTTACTGAGAAAAGATGGAAGATTCTTTACTTTTATTATTTCTTTTAATAAAGATGGAGCTAAAGGATTTATCTAGTATTTTTCTCCATGTCCCATGGCTTAAGACAAGAAGGAAAGTGAACAAGACCAATGCTAAATAACCTATACGCTGAAACTCTACAAAACAATATGTCCTAGGTTGCCATGCATCGAGTTCGTATGCCAAAATAATTAATTGAAGCAAAATGGTGCCTTGAAAAGTCTTGCTGTAGGCTAATTCAGATGTGCTGTACTCTTTTTTTTTTTTTTTTTGGGGGGCGTTGTTGGTGGTGGTGGGGAACCAAAAGATATGCTATACTAACCTGCCATGTCAAGGCCCACAGCACTGATAAAGAAGGGCTTTCCTCCCAGCTTCAACATGCAATCAGCAATATTCCTTGCTACACCTCCTAAGACATAGTGAACCTAAAAGAACACTGTCAGACATAGACTCGCACAGAAATTACTGAACAGTGTAGTGTGTTCTCGCATAGGTTCTCAACTGATGCTGTTGGCAGAGAAGGTTTTGGAGATGTGTAATATTTAGAGGCAGAGTAAGAAACCTGGTACCAGTACCTACCAATATCTTCACCACTGGGTCAATGGTTGGATCTCCATCTTTCCATCTATGAAAAAATTCATGCTCAGATGAGCTACACTTCTTCTTTCTCCTTGAAGGCTGCCTGTCATCTTCATCTTGTGGAGGGGTATGGCACTTCCTGCACTGGCAATCTAGATCCCAGCAGCAATGAGCTGTATGAGGATCCTTGAAGTACAGGGTTGTCCTTTAGAGTCGAAAGACTCTATTCCAAGTCTCTCCTTCACCTTCATCTTCTTGTATGTACAACTGCATCATCAAGATTGTTGAAAAAATTGAAAAAGAGCCTTCTTCATTTTCTCTTGGGTGATCAAATTTGATGATCTACTGCTGTCCTTTTTCGTGATGAATTTTGACTTTGAAGACTGTATAGGCTGAACATTTTGATGAAGTTTTTGTAGTTAGTCAACCAGGTATTAGGGAGAAGTTTGAGTAACTCAGAACAAGGAATCTGTGTTGGAATACGATGCACAAAGTCGTCTGCTTATTGTCCACAGATATGGAAAGGGCATCTTCTGCTCCCAGCAAAGTTAAGTCTATGGTGTGATTTGTGCACCATCTAGTTTTTTTTCTTTTTCTTTTTTGGGGGGTCATATGTACACCATCTAGTTGCCACAGTCAAATCTGGACTAAGGGGACATCGAGTGATTTGTAATTGAACCATCAAGACAAAAAGTAATTTAGGATCTGAAAGAGCTATATTGAAGTTTGGGAATAGTGTTACAAACACAAATCTAGCATTGAGAGTTGTTTCAACTACGCCAATGCAAGCATGTTGATAGTCGAGGAACTAGTATCAAGTAGTGCCATGCAGACCACTACTTGCAATCCTTTATGACCATGGAAGGAAAGAGCAAGGCATATAGCACCAAAACAAAGGTGCTGTAGCCTCGTTAGAGCCACTTGCGCAGGAACTCAGAAGAGATTCAAAGGTTCACAAAGTGTTCATGTTGAGTAGCTGGAAAGGGATGTTGATCAAAGCAGGTTGACCAAACGTATTCTCTTGACATCCTTTGGAGTATAGTGAATAAGCTTTCTTATAGAATTTATTGGTGAAAAAGAAGCTAGTTTAACTCAAGCAAAATGTGGATTTATAAGAGGGATATGTATTATAGATCTTATTCTCATTGAGGTAAGATATCTCACCAAAATAGTTGATCTTGGAGGCGTTGGATTAAAGAGGTAGGGATCAAGAGTAATAGAGCATCTACACATTTAGTAGTACTACTTTCTGAGGATCCTCAGTCATGATGGGATAATTCTTCCTCTTAGTAATGATGCATTATCAGGCCTAGGGTTATAATCTCAGCCCAATATTTTTATGAAGATGGCTATGATATCACGAGGGGTTAATGGTATCAACAAATGACTATTTGAGATAGAAATATTATCCCACTACACGGCCCTTCCCTTGGCCTCTCAAAGGGACTTTTTTGTTTTTTTTGGTCTCCAGATGCCATTCATCTATATCATAAGGCTCTTGGAACTCAGAAACATTTGGAACCATAGGATCCATAGAATGGCAAGTGGAGCAAACTCGTGAAACCATGTTTCAACTTATTGGACTAATCATGCAACTCTAAACTTTTAATGACATCAGCCTTCAAGAATGAGAAAAGTGTTTTAGAATTCCATAACAATGTGTATAAAGGCCATAAGTTTCCAACCTCCAAATCTCATTCAACTTCTTAGAGAAGTTAGCCTTATATAAGCAAGGTTGAGGACAATACAAACTTTTGTTACTACAATAATACTAATACACCGCCATCGAAAAATTGCTCTTACAGGACAGTAATTCACACTTTTAGGAAAGAGATGTCAGATAAAGCAAACGAAACACTTTGGCCTATACTAATGGCCAACAATAGTATATTTGTGGGCTAGAGGGTAAAACATTGGAGCTCCACAGAATCCACATTCAATCGTGGCAACTCTCCACTAGCAAAATGGTGCATAGAGTTCAAAACCACGCCACAAACTTAACCTTACCAAGAGCAAAGAATGCCCTTTTGATCTCTGTACACAACATAGATGACTTTGTGCATCATGTTGCAAGATAGATTCCTTGTTCAAAGTTAGTCAAACTCCTTCTAGATACCTAGGTGACTAGCTACGAAAAGCTCTATAAAAAAGTTCAGCCTATACAGTTTCTAGAGTAATATTTATATAGCCTTTAGAGTGAAAATTCACCAAGAAAAAGCATGGCAGTATGGTCACCAAAATTGATCACTCAAGAGAAAATGAAAAAGACTCTTATTCCATCTTTCCTACAATCTCGACGATGCAGCCTTACATAATAGAAGAAGATGGTGAAGGAGAAAGACTTAAAATAGAGCCTATCAACTATCAACTACAACTCCTTGTATACTTCAAGGATCCTCATACAGGCCATTATTGTTTTTGGGATCTAGATTGCCAGTGTGAGAACTGCCAACCCTCCAAAAGACGAGAACGACAGGCCTTCCAAGAGAAAGAAGTGCAATTCATCTAAGCATGAAATTTTTAATAGAGGGAAAGACAGAGATACAACCATTAGACCCGTTGGAGAATATAGTGGCAAGTACTCACATCCGGTATCTTGCTTTGCCACTTACTATTACACATCTCCAAAACCTTCTCCGCCACTGTCATCCAAGCAGAAACCCACTCCTCCAAAGACAAAACCACCTACTTCTAAACCAGTTTCTCCCTTCTACAAACGTATCCTTAAATGGGCAAAAGTTGAGACAAGACTGTGCGTCCTATTATAAATTTTCACAATCCTGATGTTTCTGCAATTCAACCTTTCTCATTCTTTATGACTAGTTTGGTCTATCCTCCATTCCTGCGTATCTTTAGATGATGCTCTCCTATTATTCTCCATATTATCAACAGAGACCAGCGTCAACCCATATTACAGAGACTAGCACTTGTTAGATTACTCCAGCAACTTCGAAATTTCCCCAAATGGACCAAATTAGAGCACTCCCACCTCTCTTTCAACTGAAATCCAGACTAAGAGTACAAAAAATTGATGCCCAATTTGGCATTTTTGAAGCAGCCAGCGTCGATAAATTTCATTCTTAAACTCGCATTACTAGCAAGGTAAACATCCCACAAAAGACTTCACCAAAAACAAAATATTAATGACTGAACAAACAGATAAGCCAAGGAAATTAAACTTACTTTGCCAGGGGTTGTGGTTCCGGGAGCAGGGGGAGAAAAAGGAAGGGCATGAATGTCCAACACCATACCACCGATTACCACGGCTTCTCTACCATCTCGAAGGCTTAACCGCTCTGCTCTCAGTACAGTCTTCATCATCAAAACCAGAAACCCAAAAAAAAAAAAAAAAATTCACGACATCAACTAAGCGCCAACTACATCGAACATTTTCCGCAAACGAAACAAAAGCAGACACCCGCGGGAAGAGAGAGAGAGAGAGAGAGAGAGAGAGGATACTGACCGGTTGAAGAAGGGAGCTCGCATCAGAAGCTTGTGGCGAAAGATGACATAACAGAGATTGAATCCTCCTCTGAGCTCTGCTCTCCGCAGCCATCTCTCCCTCGCTCTGTTGCTTAGCACACTGTACCTGGCTTGTTCTATGGAAAGGAAGACAGGCACGGAGACAGGCGGAGGGTGTGGGCTACCTTTGACTTAAAAAATGGGAAAGTTTTTATTAGGAAAAAGTCAAAAATCATAAACTTTGCGATACAACAAATTTATTTCAAAATAAATTATATAAAAAATTTCAAATTTTACCAATTATGACATATTTATCTTAATTTTTTTTTTTTGTGATATAAAAACCTCAAACTTATAGTCATGTGATATATTTATTTCAAATTATAAAATATTTTCGTCCTTTATTTTTAAATTTTTTTTGTTTTTTTATTTTTTATTTTTCTTCTCCTTTCTTCCCTCCACCAATGGCGAAGGGAAGCTGAACACAAGTGAGGGAAGCTGAACACAAGTGAGGGCCACCCTCATGAGGGTCGCCCTTGCTAGATCCAGAGAGGGCATCCCTCGCCAAAAAGGAAAAAATAGATTAAGGAAAGTAAAAGGAAAAATTAAAAAAAAAAAAAAAGATGAAAATGCCCTTAACCATAGAGTTTGGAGTAAATATGTCACAATTGGCCAAATTTGAAATTTTCTATGTCATAAAAAAAATTGACGTAAATTTGTCACACTAAGTAAAGCTTGAGATTTTTTATAGCTTTTTTCCTTTTTATTATTATTAACTAAAAATTGTAATAGAAATCATATACATTCAAATTTATAAATTGAAATTATTTTCTCAAATACAACCTAAGAATGGTGTAAGGTAAAAAAGAGGTGGAACAAAGTTATAATTGACCTGTGCAAATGGTCATGAACCAGAATAGCTTACACGCAAGTAATGAGATTGAATTGGTGAACTCCAGTTCCTAAATTAAAAATTCTGCAACTTCCTAACCAACAATATTTATCCTCTTTTAGGGCGCTAACTGCTCTGACATGAGAGTTAAGAGAGAACGAATTTCCTTTTACCTCCATGTTCTCTAATAACATAAGTGATGTATCACTTTTTTGTGATACTTGTTTAGGTAAATTCATCTGTTGAAAATGGTGGATGTAATGTTCTTTTTACTTAAAAATAAAGCGGAAAAGAGAATTTCGGTATATTTCTATATGAATAATATTGATGATACAAGAGGCTATTTATAAATTGTTTAGACAAATATCTAAAGTAATTAAATATTACAATATCAAATAAAATCAATTACAATCAATCAAGGAAGATTAATATCTCCATTGTCTCTCTGAAACTCAATGTGATGTAGAAGAGGTCAATTGGACTTTCAATAAAAGATTTTAAAAAAGTTCAGGTGGATGTGCCTTAGTGAAAACATCAAGCGTCTAATCAATTAATACAATTTATGAGCCAAACTATTATTTGATATGGGCACCCAAGTGAAGTTCCAAGTAGGATTTTTTTTGGCTTCATAGGTTAAGGGCTCATGTGGGCACTTAGAAGATTGAGAGCCACCCAACGTGCACCAACATAACCTTTTTCTTTTGATAAAATATAACATGCTAAATTCTAATTTCGAAATATACAAGATGCAAAGCATAATTACCTAGAAGATGTAAGAGGTAATCTCTTTGGGAAAAATAAAAAGAGGTATTATACAACAACATTTTTATCTCTAACACAATTCGGTTGACACAAAAGGAAAATCGACTGTCAAGATTTTATGATGGCAAGTATCCGATAGCTAAAGGGGTAATCCGCATGATATTTAGGTTATTGTCATATAATAAATACGGAAGTATCATAATGTTTGTCTCACCAAATAATCTGCATTGCAAATCTCAATACAAATATGACACCGAACGGGTTGGGTATTAACGGGGAGGCTCTAAACCTACCTTCTTGGTATTTTCTCAGGAATAGGAAATACTGACGTGGCATAAGCATTCTAGGTAACAATGCCTAACAATTAGCTTCTTCCACACACAATCTATGTGGTCACAATCAAATTTATCATTGAATCTGAAACTCTATAAAAATCAGACGAGAGGGTGCTTCATCTTCATAACATTCAACAATCTCTCCCTCTCTCACAAGTTCTCTCCCCCGTAGCAGTCAATTGCAAGAAGCAGATCATTTAGGTAAGGAAAAATCCAATTTATATTCAATGGTGCAAAAAGAGTTAGTTATGTTGCTTGTTGGATTGTATTCCTGTTATGATTTTAGATCTTATACGGATTGTGGTATCTTAACTTTCTGTTGATTACCATGCAGGCTACGAATAAGACAAGGCGCTCATGATTTTTTTTTTTTTAAATCATGACCACGCTTGATTATGACATAAAGCCTAACTCAAGAACTCATTTCGATTGGATGACTCTCGGACAAACCCTAGAAATGGTTTCTTTTGGGGCGTCTTCATGATCTAAGCACTTAAAAATCACCTAATACATAGGCAAGAGGAGGACACTTATGCTCGCCCGCCTTTTGTTATGTGAACCCAACGATAATGAATATTTAGATCAAACATCGTATAGATTTCATTCCTTTCGTTTTTCCATCTGAGTTTATGTTTAGCCGGCTTGGTCACTAGCACATCGTGGTCGGTGGATGCGCATGTCAGTTTGTGAAAAGAGAATTGAATTTTTCTTGGGGTGGGACAAACATTCCAAATGGTAATTTTGTGAGAAATTGCATATTTTCTTGTCTTCTTACTTTCCTGATGATAATAACTTTTGGTATTCTTGTATGACATTTTCCTCAATTATGAAGTCTATATCTTGTGTGAAAGTTCCAACCTTTTTTTTAAAAAAAAAAAAGTGGTATCCTATCATAATAATTGGATAGAAAAATATATTTTTCTATATTCATAAAAGGTGAACAAGATTTGTTAAGTTGTCTTATGTTTTTATTCTCTAGTTTTCTCAATTGACAAACTCTTTTGTTCAATGAACTTCAAAAAATTCAGTTATGATATAACTCTTTTTCTGAAGACAATAAAGACAAAACTTTAAAAACTTTTAATTTTTTTTTTTTTGTGGCCCTTTATTTATTACTGCTAAGTGATTGCCCCTAAAAACAAAATTGTGAATTCTACATCTTTTTAGCTTCTCAAATATAGCATATGAAACCACTGGGGTTTGTCTCAGTGGCCACATGGGAAGAGCGAGTTGGAAGATTCGAATCCCCACTTTGTTAAGGAAGTTTGGTTAGGAACAATTTAGTTTTAAGTGTAGGTTTCGACTCCTACACTCTGTAAGAAGATACGACAAAAGTCTAAGAGTTAGAGTAGGAATAGAATAAAACCGATAAAAATAAAAAAACTCAAGTCATTTAGTAAATATATGTGCTTTTTGCTTATTAAACCAATAGTGACCCCAGTATCAAATCATATACTATGTTTTCTTGCATAAAATGTCACTAATCCATGCGAGAGTGGAGTGAATCTCATCAAATCCATGCATTGTAATTGGCTATATTCATCATCCTAGATAGACTCGGTTCTCGAAGTAGAGTATCGTTTTCTGGCTTTGAGTTTTGATATAATTGCTTGTATTGGGCCAGCACTGGTTATTTCCTTTCCTATCCTATTTAACATTGGTCTCGTATCATTGCTTTTCTATCTTGACATAATTCGGAATTCCTTCCCATTCTCTTCCTTTCACTTTCCTTTTTGCATGCTCTGAAATTCTATGAGGGAGATAAACTTCTGCAACAGCTTCATTTCTTTTCGTTTTAGCGTACTCACCCTCTCTTTTTGCATGATCCCTCCTTAAGGTCAATGGCAAACTCCAACACCAGAAGAAACCCTCCCATGGATGGAGCAGCGTGTGAGTCCGACCCTGATCTGCGAACCTTCAACGCAAACCTCCAAGCGAGGACAAACCAAGTCCTCAGCACTCTTGCTTCCGGGGTTGATGTCCGTGCTCTCTCATCGGATTCTCTGAAAGAGATAACCGAGTGCCTATTGGAGATGAACCAGGAAGTGGTCAAAGTCATCTTGGATAGCAAGAAAGATATCTGGAGAAATGAAGAGCTGCTCAAGCTTGTACAAGACTACTTCAATGACAGCTTGCCCACCCTTGATTTCTGTGCTTCCCTCGAGAATTGCTTGAAGCATGTGCGCGATGCCCATTTGCAGATTTTCACCACCCTTCATTGCTTTGAAGAAGAAGATGGGGAGGGCTGTTGCAGGTACATGTATCTCAGTTCTCAACTTCATTTCGAGCACATGTATCTTAGTATATTGATTCTTGCTCACTGTTTTCATTTATTGGCTAACTCGTTCAATCTCCCCTATTTTCTCCATGCATTTGCATTCAACTTCATATCCTAACATGCCAATGAGATTGAGTTGATACCTAGAGTTTGATATCCTAACATTACAAGGTTAAGTTGGTGTGGACTATGCATGCTTTTCTGTTTCACGAGAAACTGATGCAAAGACCTCGGATAAATTTAGCTACTCAAAAATCTTGGAGGAACTGACAAAATTCAAGGAGACCGGAGACCCTTTCACCAGGGAGTTCTTTGAGCTCTTTCAGACAATTTACAAGCTACAGAAGTTCATGCTCAAGAAGTTGTGGATCAAGAAGAAGAAGATTGAGAAGAAGCTTAAGACCATACAGATGTGGAGGAAAATCTCAAGCATGATACAGGTTGCAACTTTCGCAGCCATTCTAATCTATTCTGTCACGACTGCTATGGTGGCTTCTCCGCCAGTTGTTGCTGCCCTAGCAGCTGCAACTGCCATGGATGCGATTGGCAGGTGGATTGACTCCCTTTGGAAGAATTGTGAAGAAGCACTGAAGAGACGGGAGGAGGTGATCACCTCGATGCAAGTGAGTGCTGCAAAGCTTTTCCCTCCCTTTTTGTAATTACAGTGACCGTCCCGTAATTTCGTCAAACCAAGTCAACAACTATATTTTTCCCTTGAAGTCTTCGCATCTAATAATGAACATCCCGAGGCTGGCTTGACTTTTAAGTAGCTACAATGATGCGAAAAATGTCTAGGAGTCCAAAATGCAAGAAAGTCTGAAAGAGAAGTCACCATGATTACATGAATAATTTCTCACAACTAAAATCTCTACAGGCTGGTATCTTTGTTGTTCTCAAGGACTTGGATAAAATGAGAATTACGATTGACCCTTTGGAGGTACAGATGAAGAGCCTCTTGCAGAAAGCTGATTTTCCAATTGAGGTGGGAGCAGAAGCAGTAAAGCTCAGAATAGCAGACATTAAGAAGAAGCTGAGAGACTTCATGAAGGACATCAAAGGACTGGGAAAGGATGTCGATATGTGCAGCCGCAATATCCAGAGATCAAGGCTAGTGGTGCTTCAGAGGATTATAAAGCCTCCCACCAGTTGCAATGGTGCCCCAATGTAGCTATAGAGAATTGTTGCTAAGTGTTTTTCTTCCTGCGAGGGAAGTGCGGTGGACCTCCATTTGCCTTGCTTTCTCTCTTCAATAAAGCGGAAGACATCAACATTTGGCATTCGATTTGTTGAACAATCATTATTAAATGCAGCTTTCCAATTTAAAGGCCTTTATGAGCTTTGGATGGGAATTCTTCAATCCATAATTGATGTTAAGGACGAAAGTACAACCTTGTCACATTCTACTTTCCTACGAAATGCTAAAAAACGATCCATCCAAGCTAGATTGGCTGACATATGATAGTCGAAGGTGGTGGTCACTCTTACAATGATTGGCGTGTCCCTTCTGATAACAACCTTCCAGGGATTATATGTTTCCAGGATACTTTCCTTGTTGATCTTAAACTCGGAGCTAAGATTATAAATCCATGAGCCTAACTAAGTCACATCAACAACTGCAACCATGTGGCACGTCAAAACCTATGATTAAACTCTCTCCAGTTGCACTGCTAAATAGATAGATCTTTGCAGGTTTGATGGACAATTGAAAGTACAGGATAGGATGGAAAGTCCTCAATATTTAAAGATTAAGTAATAATCCCTTGTTCGGCTGCTCGTGTATAGTTCCATATGCTGATTAAACAAGTTCAGATCACTGACATAAAACTGACCTGTTATATGGAAACGGTATGGTTCAGGTTCTTCCCAAAAGCAGAAGTTAGTAGCTAGGACAGAATAGTTAAATTTTCATTGAATTGTGTTTAGAGCTCATTATGTTCATGAGAAATGTCTGAGTCTGACAAAAGATGAAAGCTGCATAAGCCAAATGAAAGACCAGACAGCAGTAACTCAGCAAAACGAAATCATGTATATGAAGAAAACATATCCTGTCAATGTGCCTCATTAGTAAAAGAGTACTCCTCAATAAAACTAATCGGTAAATCCAGTCATCTAGAGACAAATTTCATGTTGACAAGAATTAATGGAGGAAGAAATTGCAGATGTCGATTTTTCCTGATCAATACTTGGCAAAATTGCAAGTAATGACAGCTTTCCCAGAGCCAGCAATTGGCCATGGTTGGATATTAAAATAGGTTGCAGATTCCAGGTACCACAAATGGAAGAGAAGTATGAGATATGTACATATGCCAGTCAAGAAGATCACTCCAAGAGCAAGCAGAAGGCAATTCACCGTCAAGAGAGCTCCTTTTCCGCGCCTGGATTAGGAAAATGGCCCTTAGAATGGAAGTCGGAGAGCAACTGATTCTTGAAGCAGAAGGTGTCCATCGGCGAAGAGGTGACTTCATTTTCTGATGTGGGGATGTCATCGAGGCAGACATGTCACACTTGCACATGAACTTCTGCAGGGTCCGCTCCAAATGATTTGTCCATGAAAGATGGACGATGCTACTTGTAGCCAATGGTCACATTATAAACTGAAATAGAGGAAAGAAGCTCACTGAAGCTGGAAGGGACAACAGACAGGACTTCCACTAGTCATTGATGTCGTAAATACCTAGTAGTACCTTTTTTGTCTTTCTTTCCCTCAAACGAGATTTGCCACTGTTTTTGTTTCAATTCAGCCCAATATATAGGGACTACAATTTATGGATGTTCTCCTCCAGTAATAGAAGAATTCAAGACAATTTTATCCCCTACATTATTCCCTGAAGGAGAAAACTGTAATTTCATTTTCCTTATATTCCATAGGACAATTCATATTTTGAGAAATAGCAGGACTTACCGCCTCATTTATCAAGTCAAATCTTGAACCAACTGCCTATTCAGATATAGCTTCTCAAGTTCCATATGGAAAAACTGATGAATTTTCTTCAGCATTAGAAAGTTCGATTCGGAGGAATCCTGGTAACAAATGATACCGACCAAAATTGTACTATGGGATCAATTTATGTGGAACCTTCGAGGTCCATATTGTATACCTCCATTAGATTTATAAACCCCCACTCCCTCCCCTCAGTCAAAACAGATGCAAAATTAAGACAACCTGAACCCAGAGACGACTGCAACTCCATGCTTGGCTAGTTAGAGAGACCCAAGCCTTATAAGCTAGCTCAGGACTCCCTCCTTAGGCGATGTGGGGCAAGAGAGGTACACATATTGTCCGCTTTGGACACTAACGCGTATGTACAGTTAGAGGGATGGCTGGGTCTAGGACTCCCTCTCCAGGCGATGTGGGACAAGAGGTTTTGTTTCGTATGGGTCACCCGCACTAGCGCGGACGCACCGCCATCCCAACAATGGTATTTTCCCTCAAAACGCGCAAGACTCCCTCCCTAAGCGATGTGGGACGGGAGACATATCCTTAGCCTCGCACCCGCGTACTGTCCCTCAAAACGCGCAAGACTCCCTCCCTAAGCGATGTGGGACGGGAGACATATCCTTAGCCTCGCACCCGCTCCCTCCCTAAGCGATGTGGGACGGGAGACATATCCTTAGCCTCGCACCGGCGTACTGCCGAGGTGATCTTATTCCGTTCCTCCGTTTGCGGGAGTCGGCTCTGATACCACTTGTAATGACCGGGGTCTCCACTGACTAGTTCGTATGGGTCACCCGCACTGGGGCAGACACACCGCCATCCCAGCAACAATCTTTTCCCTCAAAACGCGTATGTACAGTTAGAGGGACCCAAGCCTTATAAGCTAGCCCAAGACTCCCTCCCTAAGCGATGTGGGATAGGAGACATATCCTTAGCCTCGTGCCCGCGTACTGCCGATACGATCTTATTCTATCCCTCCGTACTACCCCGAGTCTGGGTTGTCACATATAGGAATACAGAAAAAACAGAACAATGTTCATATATCAGTAGGCAGAATGTAAAGATCCGTTAACCAGATGAACAACAAGGCATCTTGTCAATATCGTCGTCAGTTGCTCACAATGCACAAACGGTCCTAATGAGCTAAATATCATTTCATATCAGGAGTGCCTGATAGCAAGTAACGTTTTTAGTAGTACTGAATTTGGAACAGAATTATTGGGGGTTTTTAATGTCACCTCATTTTTAATCTTCCCAGATACAAGATCTTTGTCACTGGCCAAAATAAGGGAACAAATCCTTTAATTATCTCTTCAAGTACAATCAAAACAATCCATGAATACATGAATATGTTGTTTACATGACTCAACTAAAAGGTTATACTGTTAAGGGGTATATTGATCAGCCCACTTACCAGGCTCGGTGGAATGACGCAGAGGGTATTGGCCACAGAGGAAATTATGGACCGATTTGACGGCCAATCTAATTTTCTCATAGCCTATCAAGTTGTTTTGGGCACAATCATTTTGGGTAATAACATAAAAAACCAGAAGAGTTGGGCCCTCCTTCATACATTGACCAGAATTCAGAAAACATCTCGAAGTTACTCTTCTTTTTTGCTGGATAAAAGAAAAACTACCACGGGGGCACCAGGAGGGGATGAAAAGTAAACTCAGATAACCAAAAAAGAGCTCGGTTACAGGATAAAGCATCAACAACGTCAATCCAAACATTTGCTTGCACAAGTTTTCACTATACCAAAAAATGTGACATCTTTCAGCAATCCTCAATAATCACCAAAACAGGCATCTTCATTCCTTGGCTCTCTTCTTATGTTCTTTCCAAATCAACCAAGAACCAGAGTGAGGGATGGAAGAGTTCTTTCTTTCTTAATGCCTAGGCAAATGGGGGCCCTGCAATTCCATAATTCATGCTCAATGGATCCTCCGATCATGTAACCCAAGTTAGCTGGA
Organism: Eucalyptus cloeziana; assembly: GCA_014182715.1. Lineage (NCBI taxonomy): Eukaryota > Viridiplantae > Streptophyta > Magnoliopsida > Myrtales > Myrtaceae > Eucalyptus > Eucalyptus cloeziana. The sequence continues at coordinate 16,920,816 of CM024640.1, forward strand.
TGAAAGTATAAGAGGCCACCCAAAACAGTCAGCCCAGGAACAACGAAGGAGAATATGATTCGCCATCTCTGCCTCCGGACTCAGAAGGAAGTGCCTATCGGCCCACACTTTGCCTCTAATGCAAATTTATTAAGGTGGGAATACGTTCCAAGTTGCTTTCCAAGCAACAAAAAATAAACACATACGTAGTCGTTGTTTTCACATTCCAACTCTCCTCGGAAACACGTCTCTGGCTTCATGAACTTTCTATACTAACAAACTGCAATGAAATTTCACAGAAAAATTTCCATGTTTACAACTATTCAAACACGACGAATCAGCAGAATTGAGAGAATTCTTTTGAATTATACAGCAAATCAGAAAACACTAGCAAAAGTTTCAAGTTCCAGGTCGTGGATTTGTCCCGAAAAATCAACTTCCCAAGTGATTCTCCCATCAGCGGACCGATACCATTCCAACACAAGGGCCTCCTTGTTCCTTGGCACAGTAAAGGTTCAGGAAACGATCTCAGAGAGGGGTATACCTACACATGTCAAACCAAAAACGTGCCTTCCCCCTTTTGGAGATGCATGAAGAAGAAAGTCACTTCACTTGTCTCTAATCTGCCTAGAGACACTGACACCGTAAGTTGCTCTTCTATTTCTAGAAATTTATCCAATTCCTCCAAAGTAGGGGTGAGCATCGGTCCAGAGTCAACTCTGGACCGACCCTAGACCGGCCCAACCCTACCGGTCCTGGTCCGGTTCCCAGGGAGATTGGGTTAGTCCTTGGTCATAGAATTCCTAAACCAGCACTGTGTAGATTGGTCCTCGGTCCTGAGAGTTCCGGGTCAATCTAACCTGGAACTTGACTATATATAATTTTATTTATAATATTTTATATAGATAAAATCTTAAAATAAACGGCATCAACAACATTAAACAGCTCTTTAGTGAGGAGTTCAAGTAATTTTACATTGTTTTTTTAATAATTTAGGTTTTTAATGTCTTTTACAATGTCAATAGTCATAATTTACGAATGAGAAAAATGTTTTTGTGATGAGTCCTCACGGCGTCCAAAAAGGCACCTTATAACATCATCCTCTAGTATTCGTTCTCTTATGTCTTATTTGTCCTTTTAGTCTTCAATTTGCCAAAATTGAAAAATCGCCACTCGACACTTGCCTCGCTAGCTTTGGGTCACTCGTGTTGCTCGCTGCTTGATGCTCGCTTGACTTGTTGCTCCCCACTCGACATTCGATATTCATTATATTCGATGTTCACCCCACTTGACCCTCATCGCTTGCCTTCCTTAGCTAACCTCACTCATCATCGAACCTATTTGTCGGTACGGTTCTCAGTTGCCCTTTTAAGGAGTACAAAAAATTAAATAAAAAATTATTGGTTGATCTTAGGTTGACCTTAAAACTGGACCGAACCCATTGAGTCAGTCCGATCCTCAATCGCTTTTTTAAGGAGTACAAACAATAAAATAAAAAATTATCGATTGATCCTAAGTTGATCCTGGAATCGAACCAAACACATTGGGTCAGTCCAGTTCTCGGTCTCAAGCTCAATAGGGTCGGTCATCGGTCCCAAAAATTGAGAACTAGCACTGTGCGGGTTGGTCATAGGGTTAAGGGGTGGACCGGCCCAACTCGGACCATGCTTACCTCTACTCCAAAGCAACTTTTTTTTTTTTTTTGTTACAAGTACAATTGTTTTCTTCCGTGGGAACTTTTTGAATTCTATCCCCAACTAACGAAAGTTCAGGAGATAAGTCCAATGTAGTCTTTGTTTAACTTTTTGAATACCGTAAGTTGCACCCTTAAGGGTGCGCACGTGCTGCGCCTTCCCAAATCGAGAGATAGATTTGGAGTATTTTTAATAGGGAATATGGGTATGAATTTCAAAGAAGAGGATATGTGCTCATAAATATAGAAGATTTGTTAGGTAACCGTGAGAAGATTTTGAAATTTCGTCATTAATATTGTATAACATTTTACTTATTCTATATTGAAAAGAAATTTTGGTCATGTGAAAATTTGATTTGAAAGTTGGCTTTAATATAATGCACATATTGGCCTAATCTAAAGAGAAAAGATCAAGTAATTATACCAACGAACAAAAAAGAGTTTACTATCAATTGGGGAAAAGTACCAAAAAAGTCATAAATCTATTGCAATTATACTAATTTAGTCGTAAATCTTTTAATTTGACCAATTCAATGCTAAACATTTTCATATTAGTAATAATTCAATCTATCCAACTAATTTTGGCCGGTCAGCATTGACGTGTATGCCGATCGTCCACCCAATGCTAACGTGGCACTTTTTTAGATAATTTTTTTTTTTGAATTTTTTATTCTATTCTTATTCTTATTCTTTTCTTTTTGTTCTTTCTTCCTCCATGGAATTTCCCTGCAATGGCCGGCAAGACTCTGGCGAGGGCCGTGAAGCCTTTATCGGTGGCTAGTGAGGGTTGTGGCCCTCGCCTAGGGCCGTGGGTGAGGTGGCTTCACCTAGATTTGGGTGAGGCCAACCTCACCTTGGCCTTGCCTAGTGGTAGATGAGCCTCACCGAAGCCTCATCGGCTAGTGCGAGGAAAGTCCGAGGAGGAAGAAGAGAAAATGGAAATGGAAAAGAAAGGAAAAAGGAGAAAGAAAAGAAAAGAAAAGAAAAAAACCGCGGCAGCTTCGGCCGATCAGACGAAATAAATTGGTACCAATGCGAAAAGGTTTATAATTAAATTAGTACAATTAAAAGGTTTATGACTGAATTGATATCAATGCAATAAGTTTATAACTTTTTTAGTACTTTCTCGAATAATAGAGGTACTCTTACTCAATGGACTAAAATGGCCACCGTCAATTTTTTCTTATCTTGTGTGAGAGCCGACGTGGCAAACAGTGCTTATGCTGACATGGCATTTTGTATTAGTGAATTTCAAAAATTATTATCAAGGGTTCTAAATTCAAAATAACATATCTTTTGTTCAAGAATAAAAGAAATAAAAAGAGCATTGGAGGGGAAGATGTAGTGGTTGGCATTGGTCGCCGATGCCATCATCGCATTTGGCATTGACCATAGCAAAAGCGAGCGCACTTGGAGCCCTTGTTGACTCTAATGGCCGTCATTGTCGTCGGTTGTCTGCAGAGGTTAGAGGAGAGACGTGGTGGTGGAGGAGGGAGGTTGAGTTAGAACTCTATGTTCAGACGGTGAGTCGACGAGAGTGGCGGAGGAGTAGGTGTACCAGGTTGGACGCAAGAAATGAATCGTGAGAAGGTGGCCTCCAACAAAAGCAACTTCGATTTGATTGTAGGAACCCTTTTGCGACAGCCTTAAAGGGCATATTGTAATCAACGGTCTATAATCATTATATAAAATATAAAGTTTTAAAGTTTAAATCGAAATCACATTCCCGGTCTAACTAATCGCAGTCTTTGAACCAATCAATACACAAGAATCCCCATGACTCCGGGACTAGATCTTCCTCTACTTTTCCTCCCTTAGAGGATCTCGATAGATAATGTAATATATGGCCCATTAATTCAATCCATATTTTGTTAGGCAAGCCCATAGTCCAAGCCTTAAGACCAGCCATTTTCCTTCTCCTTCAACTAGTTGTGCAAGTGAGAAAAGAAGTCAAAGACGACAAAAACAAGAAGAAAAAGAAGGGTTAGTCTGTGAAGAAGAAAAGAGGGAAAAGAAGGAAAGTGGAAAAATCTTTGCGCGTTCACGATATGAAGCCGATTGAATTCTGTCTTGCAATACCGGCTAAGTATTTGAACCTATTATTCTTTTAATTGAAGGAATCGTAGAAATTAGGATATGAAATTCGGATTTATATCAGTTCTGAGTTACTGCATTTGATTGAGAAGTTGTCGGACCGTGCATATATATAGAAATGATAGTTTATGATGTTTTGGAACTGTAGGATTTGACGGATATCAATTTGGAGTTACGGTTTGATTGGAGTGAATTTTTAAAGGTCTGTGGGCGCTATTAGACAGTTTTTATTTCTGTTGTTTGTCATGATTTTCCCCCAACTCCAACTGCCTTTTCAATCGACGAAGCGGGGGGTCTTGTAGTACGATGACTAGACTTTCTATTGACTGTAAGTTTATTTGAAATAGAGTTTAATAGAGGAAGTTATGGCGCAAATGAATTCAGCGTGCAAATTGCGCATAGTGGATAGCAATGGATATTTGCTATGGGCCAGCTTTTTGTTGGTGTGTAGATGTCATTTGAATAGACATAGTGTAGTTAAGTCTTTCTTTTGAATATTAATTTAGTCAGTTTTTTACATCGTTTTTGGTTAATTGTTAAGAATTTAATTACGTCAGCTCGAACAACCACTATAGACTGATTTTTGGCTTTCCTAGGTGAATAACTATCTCTTCTTTGAATTCAAAAATTTATATTTCAAAAAATGTATAGATTAGATATGTCATGAGTTAAGAAATAATATTTTTATTGCATAAAACAATATTAAGCACTTATTGCCGCTTTGCTTATTTGAAATGGGAAGTTATCTTTTGAATATTAGCTTATTCAGTTTTTTACATCGTTTTTGATTAATTGTTAAGAATTTAAGTCCGTCAGCTCGCATAACCACTATAGACTGATGTTTGGCTTTCCTAAGTGAATAATTATCTCCTCTTTGAATTTGTAAATTCATATTTCAAAAAATGTATAGATTAGATATGTCATGAGTTAAGAAATAAGATTTTTATTGCATAAAACATGATCGAGCACTTACTGCCACTTTGCTTATTTGAAATGGGAAGTTATCTTTTGAGTACAATTTAAACTCATTCCACCTTTTACAAAAGAAACACAAAAATCTCATTATTTTAATGTAATTTGTGAGAGGTGCTTTGATATATATTGAATCGTGAAAAGTCTGGTTATTAGACTTGAGTTTTGAGATGGTTTCTAGTTTTGGTTGTGAATTACTAGAGATCAAGGTTAATGAATTATGCTCACTTTCTCTGTAAACCCATTGAAGGATTTGTGGATATGCGCATACTAGTTTAAGATATCTTTGTGGGCTAAGCAATTGACAATATAGGTGGGGATCTAGCAAAGAGAGGAATCTTGGTGACTTTATGCATGATCATAATTAGATATTTGAGCATGAATTTGTTCAATGGGATGGACCATTAATGTGTGGTTTGCTGAGATTAATTAATGGATTAGACCATTGATATATGAGTTGTTGAGATTAATCAATAGGCTGAATCATTGATTTTTGTTGAAGTTGCATCCTTTGGGTAAAAGGACAGTTATGTCATTGCTTCCATCCTTGCACCGTTAGGGGTGTGACAGATAATCCTAAAAAGCTTCAAAATGAGGAAGGGAGACAAGATCATAGCCTATTTTATTGTGCATTCTAATAGGGCCATTTCTCATTGGTCATTGTTAAAATAATGGCCTACACTAACTATCCAATAACATTATTATTGCTCCCAATGTGTGTTTGTGCCCAATATGATATAATTTTGTCCAAGTTTTCTTAAATTCATGAAGTTTGATCTAAAATTACCAATACTTGAGTAAACATTGACTGAGATGAGATACAAGACTAGAAACTTATGGTCTGCTTGGTAACGTTTTTATTCCGGGACAATTTCTTTTCAAAAAATAGTTTTTTTTTTCTATTTCTATTCATATTCCTAAAACGATGTTTGAGTAAAAGAATAGTTAACTACACAATATATATACTGTTGGAATAAAAAAAGAATAGGAATATGTTTGGTACAACCCACAAATATTTTTGTAACGTAGAATTTCTTTAATTTTTTAACAATTTTTTTAGATTTTTCTTTTTTTTTTTCCCTCTTCTTCTTCTTCTTCTTGCTCCTCTTCTAGCCAACGGTGGCTAACAGCGGTGGTGGGTAGCATCCGGCAGCGTCCGGCGGCTGGCGACAACCAATCGACAGTTGGGGCTGACAGCAGGTGGCGAGGAAAAAGAAAAGAAAAAAAAAATGACTTATTTCTAGGAATTGCTCATAAAAGCAAAAAGTTACTTTTTTCTATTTTTTGTTTTTATTCCAAATCTATTCCTTAACTAACTTGTCTATTTCGGGAACGTAAAATTTAATTTATGTTACCAAACGAAATTTTGTTCTTTTTTTTTTATTCCAAGAAATAAAAGAACATAAATTTGAAGAAATATGAATGTTACCAAACGGACCCTAATTTTAAAATTTTTAAAAAAATCTCTTCTATGAAGCATGAACACATTCCAGGAGCTTCCGTGTCATGTCCGACACGTGTTGACATGTCCGACACGTTTGGACACTCGGTCAACACGTGTTGAAGTCAACTCTTCCTAATACTTTCCGACGCATGTGTTCAAGGCATGATTAGTTTCTAGGGTGGGGTCTGCAAGTGTGAAGGGAGAGAGAGTCGTTGAAGAAGACAATGGAGTGGAGGCAAGGGCGAGGGAGCGGCCCTCGCCACCTCCCAACTTTTCCTTTTCTTCGATGTGCTGCCCTTCTGAAGCGGAGGTGAGGCCGCGAGCAACAGTAAGGCTGAGACTACGGGTGTGTTTGGATGGGCATTTAGAAAGCCCATCCAGCCCCCAAAGCTCCTTCAGTCCAAAGCAGGGTGTTTGGCAACCATTTTCAAGGAGCTTTCAAATGAAAGCTCGCCCTTGAGAATGCTGAAAGCTCAAGGCTGGTAGGGACCAGCCTTGGCTTTCAGCATTTCACCAAATGCTGAAAACATTTTTGTTCTTCTTAAATTATCCTCATTAATTTTTCATATTTCCTTTATTGCCCCGTATTTATTTATTTTTTAATCGAAAAAGGAGCAGCCGTTATTTTTCCGACGAGGGTTGCGCGACCGGCGGAATCGCGCGACCCGGCGGAAGGTCGCCCGACCTCGGACGACCAGGGTCGCTCGACCCGGGGCTGCGCGACCCGGGCGACCGCGAGACCCGGGCGGCGGTCGCCCGGGTTGCGCGGCCTGGAGGGTCGAGCGACCCCGGTCGCCCGAGGTCGGGCGACCTCCGGCGGCCCTCCGCCGGGTCGCGCGACCCTCGCCGAGGGTCGCCCGAGGTCGGGCGACCTCCGACGGCCCCCGCCGGGTCGCGCGACCCTCGCCGGGAGGTCGCCCGAGGCAACGGCCGCCGCGCCTGGCTCGCGGGCGGGCAGCCCTCGCCACCGGCGAAGGGCTTAGCTGAATTTTTTTAAAAAAAAGAAAAAAATATACATTATACCCATCAAAGCCCCTTGGGAAAGTTTTTTTTACCAAACGCATATTCAACTCAAAGTCCATTTGCAAAAATTTTTTACCAAACACAATTGCATTTTCCCCAAGTAGCTTTAGGCTTTCAGCATTTGCATTGGACTCAAAGCCCATTGCAAATGCTGAACCAAACGCAGCCTACAAGGCAAGGTCAAAGGAAGAGCAAAGACTGAGACAATCCAGAGGGCTGCGACTGAGATCCTACAATGGAGGGCTGGAGGCAAGGCTGCGAAAGAGGAAGGGCTGGAGGCAAGATGACAAGCGATTGTGAGGCAATTGAGAGAGAGAGAGCAGAGATGGAGAGGAAGAGGGTCATGCGATGAGGAGCCAGAGGAGGAGGAGGTTTTTGAGTTTCTTCCTCTCTTAATTTTAGCAAGGAGAGTAGAAAATAAATTAAAAATGGGGTTTTTTTTTATGGGACTTAGCGTACAATTTTCAAGAAAGGAAATGACGGCCTAACAGGGGTGAGGGGAAAGAAGAAAAGGAAAGAAACGAGGGAAATAATTTTTCTTTTAGGGAGGAGGGGGCTTGACAGGGTCGGGGAAAAGAAACGAGGTAAATAATTTTTCTTTTTGTTGGCTTGGGGGGGGGAAGGGGGCCTGATGTGGGGTTGGGGGAAATAAACGAGGGAAATAAATTTTGGGGGAAGAAACGAGAGAAATTTCATGCATATTCATATTATTTTGAGAAATTCCTTTTCAGCGGCCCTTTTTGTATTTCGTGGAATTTTTTATTTTTTTTTTGGGTCAGAGTACTCTTTGAACTTGCAATTCAATATGTACCGCAAGAAAAATATAAAGTACGAAAAGAAGAGAGAAAGAGAGATAAAAAAAAAATAAAGAAGAGAAGAAAAGGAAAAAAATGAATAAAAGAAAATGTGGGCATCTTCTGAAAACGAGGGAATGATTTTTTTCTTGAGTTTGTATCAAAAAATAAATAAGTGAGGCTAAAAAGTGATTTCGGAAAATAAAAACACTAAATGTTAAATAATGATAAATTTTGGTCATTGTAAAATATCATAGATTTATTTAAAGGGTTATTATCTTGAAAAACCCCAAACTGGTACATCTGTAACAAATTTATCCCAAACTATTTTTTTGACCATGAAAAACCCCAAACCAGTATACCTGTGACAAATTTATCCCGACTAACCATAAAAAAATCCTAAATTGGTACATTTATGACAAATTTACCCCAAATTAATTTATTCGACTGCAAAAAATCACAAACTGATAAATTTGTGACAAATATACCATTCGCTAAATTGTATCAATACCACAAAAAAATCAAAAAATTGTAAACTATGACAAACAGAGCGTAAAATCCTAAATTAGTATACCAGTCAACTGTAACATATAATTTAACTTAATAATTTGATAGTAAAATTTAACGAAAACTAACAGAGGGTAAATTTGGCACAAGTGTACCGGTTTGGAGTAAATTTGTCAAAGGTTAAGGTTTTTTGTGGTCAAAAAAATAGTTTTGGGTAAATTTATCATAAGTATACCAATTTGGGGTTTTCCAGGGTATTAACCCATTATTTAAATAAGTTGATTCTAATTTCTTGTTAGTCATTAGTTTCATCAGTAATTTTTGTTAAAGTTATATACATGTTCCTAAACATGGATACGTATTAATTATGAATGTCTTATGAATTTCCTATGAATAGATTTATTAATATTATTAGTGTAAATTCATTGTACTCTTTTTATTATTTATTTATATGTGAATTTGAAACAAATTAGTCAAAGTGAAAATATTCATTTAATAAACAACGTGTTTTAATGTGTCAGATTTTTTATTTTTTTTTGAAAAATGATGTGTCGTGTCATGTCGCTTGTCACGTGTCGATGTTATTTAGGTTCTCCTCACCAAAAGTGAACCAATATTGCCATACAAATTCAGCAATTAGTTTTTTCCTTTTCAAGGCTAGTCGCCTGTTTTTCGCGGCCCTGGAAAATTTGTGATTTTCCTGACATTGGTTGCACATTTTTGACACTAGGAACGACAACATCCCAACCCCACATAAATTGGATCGAACAGACATTGGATGAGGAAGTACTCATTGGTCAGATGTCGGTCAAAATTTCCGATACTCGAAATAAAGGTCCCAAAGCGCAAAACCGTACCTAGAGTTCTCCGAATCAAAAGAAACTTTCGAAACCTCTAAGTTATGGTAGATATAAGTCACCAAAAAGACACGCAGTTCATAGACGGGAAAAGTCTCTAGGTCCGTGATTTTGCAATCTTACCTAAAAATAGTGGGCTTACTGGCTAAGAAGCACCAACACTCTCCAAAAACCTTCATGTCGTATCCGACACGTGTCCGACACGCTTCGACACGCGGTCAACGAGTGTCGGAAAATCCTACACGTGGTCAACTCTTCTCGACATGCTCCGACATGCGAGTCCGAAATTCCGACACGTGACTACGACACGCACGAGGTCAATTATAAAAATTTTCAATACTTGAGGGGTCAAAATATAAATATATGAAAAAATAATGAAAATAACAAAAATAAAGGGGAGAGAAGAAAAGTTTCACTCTCAAGCTTCTCATTTATAAGTTTTGACATTCCCGTGAGTGATGATGGAATGCCCCTCTTCTCGCCGGCATCGCTCCGCTGCCCCTGCAGAGTTAAAGTTGTGATTGTTTTTTTAACTTGTTTCCACTTCTCGTAGGCGTCACTTGCGAGTTATCTCTTTTGGTCACATTTTCCATGACGAATTTAGTTATTTCATTTTCTTTTGGTCGTATTTTGAGAGTTCTTGTCTTTCATTTTTCTCGAACCTTGTTTTGCAGAGGAGTTCAATCCAATCAATATCATGAACTCCGAACTTGGTTTGAGACTATAAGAAATCTCATTAATTTCTGACAAATGTGAGAAATAGAACATGTTCCTTCAAATTTATTCTTTTGTTTTTGCAATTTTTGAATTTCTCATTCAATCTTTGTCAAATCAAAATAATAAATGATATAAACAAATGTTGGATTAATATTTTTAGTATAAATTAGTTATATGCTCTTTTTTGTTATTTATTTATTTTTGCATATATATAAATATATATTTAATATATAACGTGTCGGAACGTGTCGGAATTCTCTATTTTTTGAGAAATAACGTGTCGGCGTGTCGTGTCGTGTTATGTCGTGTCGCGTGTCGCGTGTCCATGTCGGTGCTATATAATTTATTGGAAGGCTCTTGATAGGGGCATTAAGGTGGCGCAAAAACCTGCGAACCGATGCCTTCTCTTGAGGCAACTGCCTCGGCCTACAAATATCCCCAATTTTCATTTTTGAGTCGGTGAATCTCTTTCTTGCCCTTTTGCTCTTGAAATTCTCTCAAGTTGAGTTACGTTCTCACATATCTTTTGTTTTTGCGGTTTTTTTTTCCTATTTATTTAGTTACCGAAATTCTCATGCTTTCAATGTAAGTCTCGATTCCTTGTTTTCAAATTTGTAGAAATGCATGCTAAGATGTTGTAATATCTGTATTGAATCATGGAATCTAGGACATGTCGTTATTCTACTCATTTTTTTTTTGTCGGTCCTATGCTAATCCTACTCTAACACTCACTTTCAGACTTTTGCCTTGCCTCCTTGCAGGGTGTGGGAGTTGAAACCCACTCCTGAAATGAAATCATCCCCATCCCAATCTCCCCTGAGAAGGTGGGGATTTGAATCCCCAACCTCCCCCTTCCAAGATGGAAGGGTGGCCACTGGGGCGAACCCCCAGTGGTTAATTATTCTACCCATTTGAATAATTGAAAAGTGCATCGTAACGTCGAAATAAAATAGAGTTATATGATATGCCATTGAGCTACCAAAATGTCATGAGAAATTAGACATGTTAATAGTCTATGATAATGACCGTTTAGTTTTGGAAATTAGACTTTTACAATATTGGTTATGGTACTAATACGATAGAAAACATGCTATTGCTATTGCTGATTAAGTAGCACGGATACGCGACACGCAACATCACATGACACGACATAGACATGATACGTCCACATGTCATTTCTCAAAAATAAAGAATTCCAACACATTGGAATATGTTGTATATTAAATAAATATTTTTATTTTTAATTAATTTGATTCAAGTTCACAATTAAATAAATAATAAAAATAGCCTATAATGAATTTGCACTAATAATATTAATAAATCTATTCATCGGAAATTCGAAAGACATATTCATAGTTAACACGTATTTCTATTTGGGGACATGTTTTTAACTTTAATAAAAACTATTGATGAAACTAATGACTAATAAGAAATTAGAATTAATTTATTTAACTAAATCTATGATATTCTACAATGACCAAAATTTATCATTATTCAACACTTAGTACTTTTATTTTCTAAAGTCACTTTATAGAGTCCACTATTTATCTTTTTGATAAAAAAAAAAAAAAAGGCCCCCAGAGTTCCCACACCCCCTACCCCAAATTTATTTCACTCCTCTTTCCCTCGTTGCTTCCCCACTTTATAGCCTCCCTTATTTATTTTTTTTATTAAAAAAAAAACCCTTGAAGTCCACCCCCAACGCCCACCCCTCAAATTTATTTCACTCCTCTTTTCCTCGTTTCTTCCCCCCCTCAAGTTGTCACTTCCTTCTTAAAAATTGAACACCCTCTCGTCCACCCACCCTCCCCTCCTTGCAAAAAGAAAAATGCCAAAGTCCCATAAAAATCGCAATTTAATTTTTTGAGTTTCCTCCCTCAAAAACCCTAGCTGCTGCCTCCTCCTCCTCCTCGCATGACCTTCTTCCTCACGATCTCTGTTCTCTCTCGGTCACCTCATCATAATCACTTGCCTCCCCACCTCTAACCCTTCCTCCTTCACAGTCGCTGCCTCGCCGCCGGCTCTCTATCATAGCATCATAATTACAGCCTTCTAGGTCACCTCAGTCTCTGCTCTTCCTCTGACCCTCTCTCGCCGCCATAGCCTTGCCTCCACCCTCCATCTTCTTCTTCAATGATCCTCTCTCTCGGACACACGTGTCAGAACGTATCGAGAAGAGTTGACCATGTGTTGGAAAATCCACCACGTGTTGACCACATGTCTGAGCATGTCGAACACATCGACACATGTCGAACACGGCACAAAAGCTCTGGTAACGTGTCAGTACTTCATAGATTATAGATATATCAACTGTGCAATTTTGAAGAGAATATAAAGTGGTGAGTTTATAAGAGCCAACTTATATGCCTTGTATTGAAGGGATTGGGTTTGAGTGTTGGATATGTTGTAACAATGTGGCTTGGATATTTTGTAACCATTGAGGAAAATTTCCTTACTAGTTTTGATGATTAACAGAACTTTCTTTGATTCGGATGAAAAGTCTTTCCAGGTGGAAACTATGATGAGCATCATCAAACGTTACTCATCAGACTCAAAGAATTAGACTATAAGTGTTGAAATAATTCATATTTTTTATATGTCATTATCAGGATATTGTTCTTGAAGACAATTCTCGTGCAACGGCCAAAAAATTGATGGATTTCTTGCTATAATTAAGAGATCTATACAAAAGGAGAAATATATATATATATATATATATATATTTTTAAATGAAGCACCCTACTTAATGAAACTCTATCTGCTGTATGGTCAGCAGAACTCAACGATAAACTTCAATCTTGGCGACCTTGAAGTTATCAAATCTTCTAGCAACATTCAAGTCCAACAAGAAGATTGGTTGAGCGATCCTCTAAAGAAATGTCCAACGGTTAGCTTCACAAAGGATTATATAAGAAGATCGAGCTACTGAAAGGGATATATAGAGATGAAATTCTTACGTTTATAATTCCTAAGTTTTGAGTAATCTTCAATCTTAATCATTCATCTTTGAAAGCTATACTATGTAATCTTTTAGAGGTTGAGAGTATGTGAGAAATTTGTCTCATGAACTTGAGTATTCATTATTCAGATCTCGTAACCTTTGACAAATTGATATAGTGAAATCCAGCCAATCAGTTGTTGGTGTGGGATATTGTATGTAGGCTTGCTAAAGCTAAACTGCTATTATCGTTTGTGTGCAATTCTCTATTCATTACTCTCTTTATTTTATCTGTCTTAAGGGTTATTTGCACACTGGTAAGATCTGACAGTTATTCGAGTTCTTATAAGAAGTTGTTCTGTTACAAAATTTTTTAAATTCTTTTTATTCCTCAAAATCACCTATTCACCCCCTCTAGATGGTTTATTTAATCATAACAGTAACAAAACATCTAAATGGAAATTGGGTTCGTGTTAGCCACGTACCCTGATAATCTCAACCTCTTGAAGATCTCGCCGAGCATTCCCTAAAATCCACTATGCATTTGGTGGGAGTTATCTCCAACGAGGAACTCATGAACTTCACCATCAAGTTCTACAACACTGCAACCGGGAAGCTTCTTCACGCCTCTGGACTTCATTACCTGCCGCACATGGCTCACACCTTCCCCGCTTTTGTCTTCAGCGTAGATATTGGACGAAAGCACGAAAGCAACTCGACTCTTTGCTTCAAGCTCCAGCATCTCTCTTGAGGCAAGCTCGCCTATCTCCATATTCTTATGAATTTTACATGCACTTAGTGAAGCTCCGCAAGCGCTGGCATGAGGCTCCAGTGGCATGTCATTGATGAAATTTAGGGCTTCATTAAACGGCCAGCTTGGCCGTACAAATTAACCATGCAGCCATAATGCTCCAGGTCAGGCTGGATTCCGTACGACTGTCATTGAGCCAAAATGCTTACAGCCTTCCTCAACTAGTCCAACAACACTTCATTCGGGAGAACCCCGTCTTTCTTCATGAGCGGAAAAAGCTCGAGACATTTCCTACTAGCTCCATTCATGGCACTACTCCATGTGTAAACGTTCTATTCTTTCATCCCCAGAAGATCTCCATGCCCTTATCCAAGTCATCACATTTGGCATACACATCAATCAATGCAGTTCCTAGCATCAACATCAATCTGAAGCCTGCTCTTTTCAACATATACATAAGGTCACCTCCCTTGATCTAGTGCACATAATTGAGTGCACGCAGATAGAACCAGAACCATAGAAGGGTCATTGACCTTCACACTTTCCAGTTGCATCTCATGGAACATATTCGAGGCCTGCCCCGATTCCCCACGCAGGGCATTCCCTGCAATCATCGCATTCCAAGCAACAGTATCTCTCTCGGGCATTTCGTCAAAGAGCTGCTTAGCAAACGCGACGTCGCCATACTTGGCGGAAGCGCTCAGCATCGCCGTCTGACACACCACATCATGATAAAAAAAAAAAAAAATCCTTCCAAACACCCTATGACACGATTCTGAACTACCCATCCCGCATACATATTAATCAACCCACTCTAAAAATATGGGTCACTCTCGAACCCGGGTCTCATAAGCGCTCCGTGGACCGATTCCCCCACCTTGCGCGCACCCACGAACCAAGAATTTAGAAGTGTAATTGTCCAGCGACAAGCTGCAATGCCGAATCTTGTTGAAAAGGTGGTAGCTTTTCCGCGGGGATCGGGCTCTTGGAGTGGACTCTGATCAATGGAACTCAAGCTGAACATAGTCGGGTTCTCGAATCAGTCGAGGACCCGGTGAAGGTACTCGAGGTTCTCGGGGTTTCTCAGGGCGATGGACACGACTATGTCGTCGTGACAAATTTTTTCCTGCTCTTTAGATGAAAATCCTCCGACACGCCGACCAACTGTAGCAATTCCAAGATTGACAAGGGGTGCTTATCTTTTGAAAAATTAACCTATTGGGAAAATATTTTCTTTAAAATTATTATATTTATCACTAATATATATGAATAAATAATAAATATTTTCATTATTTATGAATATATTTAATTATTAATTATTGTCAATAATGAAGATATCTTTCTTGGTGAATTATAGGAACCATTACTTTTAGAGCATTGTTTTTCAACATGTTTATTTTTTACGAAACAAATGGAGCATTTTCTTTGTCTCTCATATGATCCAAGTCTGTAGATTTCATGTCTCACTTAATTTAAGACGGCTGGAATATATATTAATTACCAAGCATGACTTTGTGTTCTAGTCATACAAGTAGTAGTGTACAATGAGAATCAACAAAAAGGCCGACAATAGAGGGGAAAAAAATCTAAAAGTGCGTTTGGTAATCATTCTGTCCTGGCGAATAATTTTAAATTAAAAATAGTTTTTTTTTTTTAATTTTGCTCTCAGGAACAATTTCTAAGCAAAAAAACGTGCTCGTAACTGTATAAAATTTTTATTCCCATAGTGGAAATGCATTTGGTAAGATTCTTAAATTATTTTGTTTCTTTTAATTTTTTAATATTTTTATTATATTTTTCTCTTTTTCTTTTTCTTTTTCTCTTCTCCCTCATTGCCGTGGCTAGCAACTGACTTGGCGAGGTCCAGTGAGCTCGCCGGAGCCTCGCCAGAGGCTGGCCTAGCCAAGGCGAGCCTTGGCCTCGCAAGATCTAGGTGAAAACGAGCCTCACCCAGCCACGGTGAGGCTTAGGCCGACGAGCCTCGTCGTGGCTCGGCGTCGCTGGGGGTCGGCAACTGGCCAAAGGGAAGAAGAAGAAAGGGGAAGAGAAGAAGAGACAAGAAAAGAAAAAAAAAAAAAACTGATTCTAGGAATTGTTCCCAAGAACAAGAAGTTAATTTTTTCTACTTCTTGATTTTATTTCAAATCTATTCCCGAGAACAAAAAAATATATTTTTGTTCCTGGAAGCAAAAATGTTACCAAATGAATTTATGTTCTTGTTTCATTTCGAGGAACAAAAAATCATAATCGGACACTATTTGAAGTAAAAAAAAAGCAGGCCCTTAGCAACCCGATATAAGTCATCTACCTAGATGGCACTACCCAATGATCCTATGAATCTCTTAAATATATAGTTAACTTTTCAAAAAAATTCAATCATGGCATTCGATTTTGTCATATATTTTATATTTTTTTCCATTTTCCCATGATTTTACTATCTCTCTCTCTCTTCATGAACACTAGTCTTTTTTTTTATCATCCAATAAACCTACTTCAGGTCCTCAAACCAAGAAAAAACTACAATAGGATTTAATCCGGACAACAAGAGAGAAATTGCATGTGTTCCAAGTTGTGTGCTAACATATTATTTGGCGTCCCATAGATCGTAGTTAAGGGCACATAAGGATTACCTAGAAGGCTTATAACTGAAAGCCATTTGTCTTGCAGCAACGCGATATTCCAATATAAGATGCCAAGTTCTAATTTGAGATGATACAAGATGCAAAGCATGACTATTTAGAAGATGTAAAAAGTAATCTATCCAAGGAAAAATAACAAGAGGTATATTACAAGTTGACATGTTCTATCTTAACACATTTCAATAGAAAGAAAGATTGGTTGTCATGGTTTTATATTGGCAAACGTCCAATAACTGAACAGTTGTTCCACACAATATCTAAGTTCTTGTCATCTGGTAAATATGGCAGTACCATGATGTCCTTTTCACCTAATATATTCCAAAAATCTATATGAATGTGACTCAAAAGTCAGGTGTCAACATATCGTCTCTAAATGTAGTTTCTCGGAATCATCTCAAGAATGAGAAACACTAATATGGTATGAGCATTCTCAGTAACCATGCCCAAAATTTCAAAAGTTTTCTCTGGATACTTTCTATGTAATCCTGACAAAGTTTATCCTTCAATTGAAAAATTAGAAATCCAGATGAGAGGGCGCTTCTTCTTCTTTCAACAAGCCATCTTGCCCTTTCTCTCTTTTCTAGCTTCCGTCCCTCAGAGCAGTCAATTGCAAGAAGCAGCTCATTTAGGTAAAGAAAAATCCAATTTATATTCCACTGTGCAAGAAGAGTTAGCTATCTTGCTTGTTGGATTGTGCTCCTGTTATGGTTTTAGATCTTATGCAGATTGTGGAATCTGAACTCTTGCTGGTTACCAGGCAAGCTAGTCAAATGAGAAGGCCCTCATGAATTTGAAAAAATCATGACCCCGCTTGATTATGAGATATATCCCAACTCATAGAACTATCTTGTTGAGGTTGAAAATGAATGTACCAGCCCACTTGATAGGATGACTCACGGAATAAAACTAGAAATAATTTATATTAGGTGCTTAAAATATAGGGCATGGACATCGGTAACTACTCAGGTCATTTATCATCCTCGTACTATAGTGCATATTTTCTTGCATCAATGTGACTCTCATCCATGTGAGAATGGTGTAAAAATCGTCAATATTATCTAATATTTGTCCTAAACTCCATAAGACACAGAATATGAATTGTAATTGGCTTTGTTCATCAAACTCCGTAGACTCAGTTCTCCGATTGGAGTTTCATGTTCTAGGTTTGGTCTGTACTAGTTATTTCATTCCAAATCTAGTTAGCATGGTCTCGAATCATTGCTCTATTAATAGTTTATATTTTTGGGACATGCCATGATGATCTTCTAACTTAACTCGGAGTTCCTTCCCATGCTCTTCCTTCAAATTTCAATTTCACATACTCTAAAATTCTCTAGGGGACGTGAACTTCTGTGACTGCTTTATTATTTTTCCTTTTAGTGTACTTTCCCTCTCTTTTGTTAACCTGATGATCTTACCTGATGGTCAATGGGAGATTCCAACACCAGGAGAAACCTTCCAAAGCTGTTCGAGCTTGTCAGGGATGACTTCCCGAATGGCTTGCACATCCTAGATTTCTGTGCCACCCTTGAGAATTGCTTGAAGTATGCATGCGATACCCAATAGCTGATTTTTGACGCGCTTCATTGCTTCGAAGAAGAAGACAGGAAAGAAGGTCACAGGTATGTGTATCTTAATTCTCAAGGAACTTCATTGATAGCACATGTATCTAAGTACATTTGGTTCTTGAGCTACTATTGCTGACGTTTTCATTCTCTCCCGTTGTCTCTATGCAATAGCATTCGACTTCATATCCTCTGCCAACGAGGTTGAGTTGATTTCTAGAGTTTGATATCCTAACATTACAAGGCTAAGGTGGTGAGGAATACATATACTTGTTCAGTTTCGAGAAAAACTAATTTAGGTACCCAAACACCCGGCGATGAGTGCAATCGCTAGCGTGGTGGGGAAACCACTTTATGTGGACCAACGAACGGATCAAATGAAATTGGTTTCGTTCGCTAGGAATTTGTGTGGAAATTAAGTCTAACCAGCCAAGGCCCAAGACCGTGAAGGTGGTTTTGAAGGGAGTGTCTCGATGATCTCAATCGAATACGAATGGCTACTGCCGAATGCCAAGATTGTGGTATGTTCGGGCACAACTGCAGCCCCTACCCAAGTGCATAATCGCACCTTCCAAGCCAAGGGGCCGAACCAACAGCGGGCTGACACCTCTCCTCCGAATGCGGAAGCCAGGAATCCTCTCACCGCCGCTGCTCATCACAAGACAGGGACGGATCCTGCTCCTCCTTCCTTGATCAACCCAGCTCCCTTGGCCCCTGCAGTAACTTGCGACCCCAACCAGGGTGTGGCAGAATCTCAGGTTTCGCTGACTTCTGTGGAGGCGGTTCCTCAACCGCTAAGGACCTCCATTGACCCTGTTCCACGGCCGGCGGTGTCTGGCCATGCTCCACCTCGACTTTGATGGATCCCCGCTCCTTCGGTTCAAGCTATGGACCGTTGTCCCAACCCGGTGATGGAAGAATCTCAGGCCGCTCCGGAATAGCCTTGGATGCAACCAAGGACTAGGAAGAAGAGGAATCAAGCCTCTAAGGCTGGTGAATCCTCGCGCCCCCCAAGCGATGCTGCTGAGAACCAATCCCAGCCGTCGAAGGCTCTGGTCGTGGAGATCCAGTCCCGGCCGTTGAAGGCCCCTCTTGTGGAAGATCGGCCTCGGGCGTTGAAGGCACCCGCGGAGATCCCAAGTGACCGGACCTTCTCGAAAAGCTCCTAGGGGACAAAGTGCTCCCCGAAGATTGTGCTATCCCTTACATAGCCGACACCCGGCCACTTCTTGTCCCTTCCTCAAGCCCGACCATGAAGTGGATTCGATTGCTTTTACCTTTGTTTCCTCACAAGAGGAGGACATTTCTGACCCGGAATCGTCTATGCCGCCTCCGAAAGCTGCTTCAACAAAGGTCGAGACAATCAAGGAAAGACTTCGCGCCTTAGCCCCGGAGGGCCAGGCAGACATCCCGGGGAATACGGCTACTCCTCGCCGGAAGCCGCACAAGCAGAGGTAGGCTTTGCCGCCCTTCCTCTTCTTTTCTTTGCTTAGTTTAGGTTGTATATATTCCTCTATATATATATATATATATATCTATGTCGTTCGGGTTTTGGAATGTTAGAGGACTTATGGACCCCTTAAGGAGAGCCGAGGTTCGGAACCTTGCTCGTCTAATGGCTTAAGTATGGTCGGCCTTTTGGAAACCAAAGTGCCGGAGTATCTATTTCGTCCCTTGTCTCGCTACACTTCTTTCGGGATGGAAATGGATTGCCAACTACGATTCCTCTCCGGGAGGTAGAATTTGGGTTGGTTGGGATCCTATGCGGGTGGAATTTGAAATCATTTCTTCCAACGATCAGGCGATCCATGGTAGGGTAAAACTTATCCCTTCGGGACTTTGCTGCTGCATTTCGGTGATCTATGCTGGTCACTCTTTTGTTGCTCGAAGACCATTATGGGCGGACCTCATTAGGATGAGCGCCGCGCGTCCACGACATGGCTTGGATGGTGGCCGGGGACTTCAATGCCATTAGAGATCCGTCTGATAGGCTTGGAGGGTCTCATGCATGGCTTCCCTCGTTTGATGAATTCAATCAATGTTTGTTACAGGCTGAGCTTCAGGATTTGAGATATGTTGGACTCAGGTTTACTTGGTCTACCTCATCAGGGGCTAACCGTAAAGCAAGAAAAATTGATCGGGTTTTAGTGAATGCCTTATGGTGTATGCATTTCTCTTATTCGGAAGCGAATTTTCTCACGCCTGGGATCTCTGACCACTCCCCTATGGTGGTAAAGGTCACTCAACCGGTTAATCGAAGAAAGCCTTTTAAGTTCTTTGATTTCTGGATGGAGCACCCCTCCTTTCACGATATTGTTTCACAAGTGTGGAATGCCCCAGTTATGGCATCCCTTTGTTCATATTAACTTCTAAATTGAAGACCCCGAAAGTTCGGCTCAAGCGACTTAACGGAGATTCCTTCTCCAACTTATCCGAAAGGGTTGCGGTATCTAGAGAAGCTTTCAGATTAGCCTAAACTGCAATCCCACTAACGAATTTTTCGCAGAGGTGGAGAAGAATCATCGGAAAAACTTTCTAGAGTTAAGAAGGCATGAAGAATCTTTCTTCAAGCAAGAATCCGAATCGATGGCTGGAGAATGGTGATAGGAACACCAAGTACTTTCATCATTCGCCACTACAAGACAATTGAAAAACAGAATTCTTTCGGTCCTTGATAGGAATGGCATTATGATCAACGATCCAACTCGAGTTCGGGATACATTCGTATCTCACTTCCGAGCTGTTTGCCTCGCGCATCCGTCCCCGCCACCCCTTCCTTGATTGAAGTGCAACAAGCTATTAGTTGCCCTCTCTCACAGGAGCAGATCGAGGTACTCTCTCGACCCTTCTCGGATCAAGAAATCAAAGATACCTTATTCTCCCTTCCTCGTGGTAAGGCCCCTGGGCCGGATGGTTTCGGGGTGGAATTTTTCAAGAGCAAGTGGGATTTGGTGGGGCCTTCAGTTATAGATGCGGTAAAAGATTTTCTTGTCACTGGGAGAATTCTGAGGGAAATTAATTCTACCATTCTTGTGCTAATCCCAAAGGTACCTAATGCGACCTCGGTCAATGACTATAGACCTATTGCTTGCTGCAACACCATTTATAAATGTATCACAAAGGTCATAGCTAATCGCATCGCCGCAGTGCTTCCTAATTTGATCAGCTCGTCTCAAAATGCCTTCATCAAAGGACGGCGCATCAGGGATAATATTCTTCTAGCCCAGGAATTATTTGCAGGATTCCACATAGAGCCATACACGCCCAAATGTGCAGTAAAGGTAGACTTCCAGAAGGCCTATGATACGGTTGGATCGGGACTTTCTTGAACTGGTGATGCGAGCCTTTCGATTCCCAGACCACCTCATTCGGCTCATTATGGTATGTGTGCGCACCCCCAAGTTTTCTATTTCATTAAATGGGGAATTACATGGTTTCTTCACAAGTGAACGTGGCATTCGCCAAGGGGATCCCATGTCCCCCTATCTCTTTACCCCGGTCATGGAAATTTTCTCGGGGATCCTAAGGGCACGTGCGGCACAACCTCAGGTTCAAATTCTTTTGGAGATGCAAGCCTACAAGACTATCTCATTTGTTCTTTGCGGATGATGTGTTTCTCTTACGCCAAGCGGATATGGCATCCATCTCGCTCTTGAAAGATGGTCTTGACACTTTCTCGGCTTGGAGTGGTTTGAAACCTAACAACAACAAAAGCGAGACTTTTCTCATTTGGTGGATCGAGGAGTTGCGAATCAAATCAAGAGTGCCCTTGGTTTTGTTGAAGGGAAAATGCCGGTGCGCTATCTAGGAGTCCCTATCATAACCTCTAGGCTCGGCAAGGCGGATTGCATATCCTTAGTTGATCGCATTACGGCCGGGGTCCAATCTTGGACTCGTGATTTCTCTCATTTGCCGGAAGAGTCCAGCTCATAAGGTCGATCCTTCATGCGATCCAAGCTTATTGGGCGAGTGTCTTCACTATTCCTATCGCGTACTAGATCGCATTGAATGCAGATCCTTAGACAGTTCTGTGGAAGGGCCCAAGCTCGGGGGGGGCCAAAGTATCCCGGATGACGTTTGCCTCCCCAAGGACGAGGGAGGACTTGGGATTCGCAGATTGGGAGATTGTAACAAGGCTGCAATGCTCAAACACATTTGGATCCTCTTTACCGATAAGGAATCTTTATGGTGCAAATGGATCCACTCAACCTTCTTGAAAGGGAAGAGTTTCTGGATTGTTGAAACACCCACGTCTTTGCTCTTGGGCTTGGAAGAGAATCTTACACCCGCGATCCGAGTTCCGACTCCTATTCCGCGGAGGATTGGAGATGGCCGGTCAATCTCCCTTTGGTTTGATCACCGGCATCGAGAGGGGCCCATTCATCGTATATGCTCGATTCGTTTATGTCGAGTCGGGTTTACCTTCTAATGCCACGGTAGCCGACCTTTTTTCGCCGGCGGGCTGGGTCTTAAGATGGTGTTCGAATCTTGGGATCGCCACTTCCGTTGTTAACCGAGAGAGCCAGATCGCCTCCTCTGGACTGACAATCCCTCGGGTCTCTTCTCGGTCGCCTTAGCCTGGAATATCATCAGAAGAAGGAAGGAAAGGGTTACCTGGGCATACTTTATTTGGAATAATGCCATCACTCCGAGGTATCAGTTTAATCTCGGCTTATCATCAAGAATCGCCTCCCCACCCAAGCCTTTCTTATGTCACATGGAAGAATTGGGAGAGAGAATTGTGCTTTTTGCAAGTTGACGCCGGATTCCACGGACCATCTTTTCTTCGGGTGCTTTGCATCACCGCCAGCATGGCTTACTTTTTTGGGCGGCTAAATGCAACCTCCCGTGGCGAAACAAGACCTGGTCCGAAAACTGCAAAGGGCGATGGAGTTCCTCTCGGGAAGGATTTCTATCGCTCCATGTGTCGCTTCTCTTTTGCTGCTCTATGCCACCTCATTTGGAAGTACAGAATGACATAATCTTCGAGAGATCAACCGGTTGCAGTTGCCGCGGTTAAAAAACACCTTATCAAAGTGGTGAAAGATAAAGCCTTGACGTTCGAAAACGTCGAAGACAACCTAAAAAATAGAAGACTCCAGCGAGTTGGGGCCTGGATCCGTCGATTTTCTATCCTCCACCAGTGAGTTCTTAGCCTTCCTTGGAGTGCCTTCCCGTCAATACGGGGTTGGGACGCGGTTTCTCTTCATGCTAGCCATCACTTGTTAGCCGCTTTGCTCCATTTGCCCCAATCCGTTGCTTCTCATCTTCTAGTTCGCTGCCGTGCGTATACGGTGGTAGATCTTCCCATTCCCCTTGGGGTTTCTTCTTTGCTTGTTTCTTTCCCTTTCTTTCTTGTTGTTTACGAGGTTGGTCTCGCCGGCCCTGCGTGGCTTTTCCTTCTTCGTTGTTGTTCGCCTGCTGCTTAGCCTTTTGTTCGCTTTGGCCGCCCCTGCGGATTTCTCTTGCGTCCGACGCCCTTCCTCTCTTGTAGACAGTTGTCTTATGGAGGGAAAGTTTTGTGGTGCCGGATCCTTGTAAATGTTGGTTCAAAGCTCAATACATATTTACCTTTACCAAAAAAAAAAAAACAAACTCAATGTCTAAGAAGTTGCAGATCAAGAAGAAGGAGATTGACACAAAGCTCAAGAGCATACACACTTGTGCAAAGGTCTCAAGCACTATACTAGTTACAACTTTCGAAGCCATACTGCCTCTATCCGGTCATGACTGCTATGGTGTTTGCTCCGCCAGTCACCACGGCTCTGGTTGCTGCAATTGCCTTTCCCATGGATTTTGTGGGCTAGTGGATTGACTTCCTTTGGAAGAATTATGAAAATACGCTTATGGAACATGGGAAGGTGTTCACCTTAGTGCATGTAAGTACTACAAACCTTTTTCTCCCTTATTACTTTAACCATCCCCACACTTCCACAAACCAAGTTAACATCCTTGTCAAGTTCAAAACAATAGTGTCCCCTTGAAGTCCTCACGTCTAACATAATGAGCATTGTGAGACTGCCTTGATTTTAAAGTAACTATAATGATGGGGAAAATGTCTAGGAGTCCAAAATGCAAGAAACTCTGCAAGAGAAGTCGCCATGATTTACATTAGTAAATTCGTACAACTAAAAGCTTGACAGGCCAGTACCTTCGTTGCTTTCATGGACATGGAAACAACCAGAATTCTTATTGACCGTCTGGAGGTACAGAATAAGAGCCTCTTGCTAATAGCTGATTTTGTGATTGAGGAGGGAGCAGAAGCAAAGAAGCTTGGAATAGCAGACATCAAGAAGAGGCTGAGAGATTTCTTGAAAGATGTCGAATAACTGGAAAAGCTAGCCGATATGTGTTTCATAGGATTATATAATAGTGATTAATTCCAGTCAAGGAACAGATAAAAACACAATAACCACACAAAGACCCCATAATAAATATCAACTATATATCGACACACAAGCCAGCCTCATTTCATGTGGAACTTGGGATCGAAGAATTACTTTTTAAGGTAGGAAGATGATAAAGACCTTTTTGTCAAAAAGCTACTTATTTTTTATAATCCTAACAAATCAAATGCCAAATGTCGATGTCTTCCACTTTGTTGAACTAAGAAGGCAATGCACATTGAGGTTCACATTACATCCTTCACAATGAAACAAACACTTAACAGCATTCTTGTATGGCACTATAGGGGCACCGTTTCAATTGGTGGGGGGCTTCATAATCTCCTGAAGCACATATTGGCTTGCTTTTCCAGTTCTACGGCATCCTTCATGAAATCTCTTGGCTACTTCTTAATGTCTGCTATTTCTAGCTTTACTTCTTCTACTTTCTCTTCAATTGCAAAATCAGCTTTCCACAAGAGGCTCTTGATCTGTACCTCCAAATGGTAAATTAGAATTCTAATTGTCTAGGTCCTTGAGAGACACAAAGGTAATGGACCGTAGAGCCTTTACTTGTGAGAATTTGCTTACGGAAATCATAGTTTCTTGCATTTTGGACTCCTAGACGTTGTTCCCATCATCACAGCTACTTAAAATCAAGCCAGCCTCACAATGTTCATTAAGTTAGACATGAGGACTACAAGGGGAAACTATTGTTTTAAACTTAACAGGGATGTTAACTTGGTTTGATGAAATTGTGGGGATGGTCATTATAATAAGAGAGTGAAAGCTTTGTAGTACTCACTTGCATTGAGGTGATCACCTCCCCCTATTATGTAAGCATATGTTCATAATTCTTTCAAAGGAAGTCAATCCACTTGCCAACCGAATCCATGGGAAAGGCAGCTGCAACTACTAGAGCAGTGGCCACTGCAAGAGCAAAAACCACTGCAGTCACGACTGAATAGATCAGAACAGTTTAGAAAGTCATAACCAGGATCATACTTGAGACCTTCAACCAAGTGAGTATGCTCTTGAGCTTCATGTTGATCATACTTCTCGAACATTGACTTTTGTAATAATCTGAAAGATCTCGAAGAACTCAGTCAATGGGTGTCCACCCTCCTTGAAATTCCTCAATTTGTCCAATGTATTTGGGTACCTAAATTTTTACAAAGTCTTTGCATCAGTGTATCTCGAAACAGAACAAGTATGTGTAAGGAGTATATCTCATGATCAAGCTTGATCATGATTTTTTCAAATTCATGATAGCCTTTTTATTTATCTCTCCTGCATTATAATCAGCAAAAGTTCAGATACCACAATCTGCATAAGATCTAAAACCATAACAGGATTACAATCCAACAACCAAGATAGCTAACTCTTTTTGCACAAAACATAAATTGGATTTTTCTTTACCTAACTAAGTGGCTTCAATTGACTGCTCTGCGGGATGGAAGTTAGAAAACAAAGGGCAAGATGGCTTGTTGAATGTAATGAAGAAGCGTCCTCTCATGTAGATTTGTATTTTTTCAATCGGAGGATAGACTTTGTCACGATGACATAGAAAGTGTCCAGAGAAAGCTTTTGAAATTTTCGGCATAGTTACTGAGAATGCTCATGCCATATTAGTGTTTCTCATTCTTGATAAGATTTGGAGAAACAACGTTTAGAGACGATATGTTGACACTCGACCATTTCGTGTAATCAGTTTCATGTCATATTTCTTAGATTTTTGGAATGTAAATTATTGCGTCAAATGGATATTATGATGCTGCCATATTTACCAGATGACAAAATCCTAGATATTGTGCGAAACACACATTTAGTTATTGGATGTTTGCCGATATAATACCTTGACAACCAATCTTTCCTTCCATTGAAATGTGTTAAAGATAGAAAATATTAGCTTGGACCATACCTCCTATTATTTTCCGGAGGGATTACTTTTTATAAGTTTTCTAGGTAATGTTGGGTGGTCTTGGGTTTCTCTTATCCTAAAAGCTAGCTCAAAGGATAAAATATTCCCTCACACTTATAAATCAACCATCAGTCCCTTCCACAACTGAAATAGGATAAATTCCAATAATCTCCCCCTCACACATCAAATCTTAGGTGGTAGCCACAACAATGAGATAAACACCCCCAAAAGCCAATTGAAATTCCTTCCTTGAGATATGTACCAAACACTAGTACAGATTGGGTGCTCAACAATTAACCGGTGGCTCTTACACCATTTGTTGGGAGCACACAGCAGAAACTTGATACCTTCACCTGGAGGGATTGCCAAAATGAAGCTCAAATCCGAGCTCGTCAACATATCTATTTGCAATTAACTACTCAACACCATACAAATTCTTCGATATCGGACTTCTTAACAAAACTCACACATGTATTTCAACAATCTTTCCCTCATATGTGAGCTCAATGTTAAGTCTGCTCTCCTTTAATCCAAGTATCATTTTGCATCAAGATATCTCAACTTATTTCTCCATCAGTGCCGAACTTCATCCTTTATCTCTTTCTCCGGATCAAACCATAAAGTTTGCCATTGGGCCCACATTGCTAAACCACAACATGCACCGCCTGAACACCACATTAGTAATCAAATTCCTTTCTTGAGATATTCATTAACACTAGAACAAATTGGGAGCCCACAAATTAACCAGCTTTGATGCTAGTGTTGAGGTGGTCTTGAACCTATCTCAACCCAAAAACTAGACCGACCTTCATTCAAAGTTTAAGCCTATAAGTTATGAACCAAATAAAATATATTAATTCTAACACCATATTAATTCTTCGATATAGAACTTCTTTGACAAAACTCACATGTGTATTTTAACAATCTCCTATCACGTGTGAGCTTAGCATTAGTTCTGCTTCCCCTTAATCTAAGTATCATTTTGCATCAAGATATCTCAACTTGAATGTCCATTAATGTAGAGCTTCATCCTTGGTCTTTTTCTTCAAATCGAACCATGAAGTCTGCCAACCGGTCCACATTTTTACACCACAATGCCCACAACCCAAAAACCATGTTGTTAATCAAATTCCTTCCTTAAGATATTCACCAAACACCCAAATAGATTGGGGGCCCACTAATCAAACAACGGTTTTGATACCATTTGTAGGGAGCATGTAGGAGAAACTTAATACCTTCACTCAAGGAGATCGACAAGAGAGAGCTCAAGTCCAAGCCCATCAACATATCTAATTGGACTCACATTCATTTAAAAACTTAAGCCAATGAGTTATGGGCGAACTAAGATTTATTGATTGCTCCACACCAAATCCATTCTCTAATGTGATATTTTCTTCTAACACAACTCACACCTCACACGTGCATCTTAACTATCTCCCCTTCACATGTAAGTATTAGAATTAAGTTTGCTCCCCTTTAATTCAAATATCTCTACGCATCAATTTATCTCAATTTGAATCTCAAAAGCAAAACTTCACACTAGGTTTCTTTCTCCAAATTGAACCATTAAGTTTACCATCAAGTTGACCCTACTACACCATAATGTTCACCTGCCCGAAACTATATTGGTAATATGATTCCTTCCTTGTAATGTTCACCAAACATTGGAATAGATTAGGATTCCATCAATCTATCATCAGCTTTAATACTGGTGTTAGGTGATCTTAGATATCTCTCACCTCAAAAGCTAGCTTAAAAGGTCATACTTTCTCTCACAAGTGTGCTAGATGGTCTTGAACCTCTCTCACCCTAAAAGTTAGCTTAAATGGTAAAACTTTTCCCCACACTGACCACCCTTCCCTTCCAAAACAAATGTGGTATAACCCCAACAATCTCTCCCTCACACGTCGGGCCCTAGGTCAGAGTCACGACAACCCGTATCTGTCTTGTGTGACTGTTGAGTTCAGACTTATTGGTAACTTAAATTCTGATACTAGTGTTGGGTAGTCTTGAGTCTCCCTTATCCCCAAAAACTAGCTCAAATGATGAGGCACTCCCTCATACTTATAAATTGACCACCATCTGTTGTGACATTAAGTCTCGACTTAACTTAGACTCTCTCAAGGTTATACCAATTCATGTGTTAGGGTTTAAGTTCTTACAATATAAATAATTTTCATCTTGGAATCGCCACTAATCAGTTTTTTGGAGGGTCAATTAGGGACCCAGGTAAAGTATCAAAAATTATACTTTACCCCTATGCACTAGAGAACTTGATTACACAAAATTGCTCTAATGTCCTTCCGGTACATTTTTTTCTTTTATTGCAAAAAAAGTTTGGTAGGTATCTTAGATTCATTTTAACTAGAATTACTAATATGCAAGGTGTTCATGCAAGTGTGCAGACATCAAAATAACAACCAATAATGAAAACAATAAATAAATTGCAAGGATAGAGATGTTTACCTCAAAGCAATGCAAATATTTGCAATGTCAATAGAAAAAACCACATATTCAACCTAAATACATGTTTCTAATTAACACGCAATTGCAAACAATTTTTTTGGGGTTTTCTTTTATATAAATGAAACTAAGCTATAAGCAGAGCATGCTATTAGTCTAATATGACATGCAACATATGAATGTCTTAATTATAATGACAATAAAATATATTATTCTAGCATAGCTCGCAATTTCCAAAGTAATGAACCTAAAGATGCAATTTATAATGACATGAAAATTGGCATTCAACTACTCTAATATGGCATGTGATTTAATTAAATTTATGTGCATGACATGCAATTTAATTAAATGAACCTAAATATGCAATCACTAAATGACATATAACCAATGACATGGCATGAGTGATGATATGGCACATGATGACATAGACCATATGACATGGCGTATGACATGATGTGCAAAAAATATATATGATATGCATATGATTTTTTTTAATTTTTATTAAAATTCATAATTAAAAATTAATGTAAATAAACTACCTATAAAAAGATATTATCAAATCTACACTAGAAAGTAATTCAATTCAAATCCTAATTTAAATTGGATGAATATCCTTAACTTCATGAACCTACCTAAATATGCCATGCTATGTAAAAAATCCTATTCAGAAGCAATTCAAATTATTATGAAAAAACTATCCAAATATGCATTCTATTTTAATTATGCAATACAATCTACTCTAATTAGGCAATATTATCTCACATGACCTAATTTATCTATATGCAACTTCAAATAAGGAAAACAATCAAGACAAGATAACATTCAAACACTCAAGATTTGCCCACTCACCAAACGTATGATTCACAATTCAAATTAGGAAGCCATATCAAATCAATACAAATTTCCTGTGGATAAAATCAATAAATTGATCTTAAGCATTAAAGATCAAAATATCAATTTTAAGAAATCCCACACGATTAATAATTCCATCTAAAACCTTGTAAATAAAATATTGCAGAATAGGAAATAAATCCTAGTTGGGGATACCTATCACTCAACATATACAATTAGATCGCGGTATAATCAAATTAGGTAACATAATCAAATATTGAATTAACATCAAATAATTACCTAATCTTGAAGATATTGTTCCCAAACTTGGACAAGTGATGGCGCAACGATTCATAGCGACGACCTACTCGATGGTGGTGATGCTAAGCCTAGTGGATCGCGGCGGCATCACGGCTCGGCAAGGATCACAAGCTTGGGATCACGGTGCAACAACATCAAGGCAAGTAAATCTCAGTGAGAACTTTTGCTCACAGCTGGATCAATCCTTCTTTCCGAGTCATCTTTTCCTTTTCTTTGTTTTGTTGCTTCATTGGGTTCATGTTGGAATGTTCTCCTACTCTTCATGTTGAATCTCACTTTGTTGATCGAGCCACACCGGATTACAAGAAATCGACTGTACACTGAATTTTCCACTTGGTCCAATTATGCCCACTTTGGTCTTTTTGCTCTTTTGACCAAGTACTCCTCCTTGACCACCGATTGGCTCCTCTTGTGTGATGAATGAAAAATTGTGCTTATGAGTGTCAAAATTCACCGAGAAAAGCCTGCAAAAAGAGAACAAGTGCAAAATCGCAAGAATCCATACTAATTGTCAATGAGACGTGGTGACGAATAAGAGTGCAGCAGTTCTTCGGTTTTGCTGTTGAAGACTGGAAATGTCAAATGATGACTGTGGCAAGAGGTCACCAACATTTGTGGCATTCACTTGATGGCCGGCCACAAGTCTTAGGACACCGGGCCTGATACAGGACTTGGCAAAATAACAGGTGTCGCTGAGCACATGAGGACCACAACTAGAACTACTGGCTACACGCTTAAGGGCTGACCGAGATGTTTTGCCGAGGTGAAGGTGAAGGTATGGCGATGGCAAGAAAAGCTGTAGAGGGGTGTTGTGAGCCAAGCATGTAAGAGCGGGTTGGAGGCCGATTATTGTGGAAACAAAGCACCCCATCCACTTCTCTCTCTAATTCAGCCTTTGTGGCTGTACTCTCCCTACAGCCGTCTCCCACGATTTTTCTTTCTTAGTGTATTCTCTCTTTCTCAGAATTGTGGTAGTGTATCTTAATTGTGTAGCCTCCCTTTATAAGGGCCAAGTCTAGCGTTTTCTAGGCAATTTTCTAATTATTTCCTCTACTTGAATCATCACAAAATAAACTAAATCACATTTCCAAGTACTAAATCAATTAAATTAATTATTCCAACTTGGAAATTATAATGCAAATTTGGGCCATAGTGAATCTCATGGCCTTGGCCAAAATTAACACTCTTGCAGATTCAGTCCAATCCATTAAGTTTAAGGCCATCCACTTAGACTCATCCACCATCGACCCAATTAGTATATGGGCCTAATCCAAATGCTCCTAATATTTATATATTATTTAATTAATATTTTTGTTTAGGGGTCATGGTCAATCCCTAATTTTCCTATATAATAGACAATTAAACAAGTTGCCAAAATTTAGGTGTCAATACCAACTCATTTTACAACCAATGTGGGAGGACTACAACAACTTTTCCCTCACACATCGAGCCCTAAATCAAAGCCGCAACATCTCATAACTCTCTCATGTATTTTAACAATTTCCCCTTCACATGTGAACTTAGTGTTAGGTTTATTCTCCATTAATCTAAGTATCATTCCACATCAAGATATCTCTATTTGAATCTCCATCAATGCTGAACTTCATCCTTGGCCTCTTTCTCCAAATCAAACCATGAAGTCTGCCATCAAGGTCACGTTACTACACTACAACACCCACCTCCTGGAAATTACGTTGGTGACTAGATACCTTCCTTAAGTTATTCATTAAACATCGAAACAGATTAGGGGCTCACGAATCAACCAATAGCTCTAATAACATTTATTGAAAGCACGCAACATAAGCTCAATACCTTCACTCGAGGAGATCGTCATGAGGAGTTCAAGTCTGAGCCCATCAACATATCCAATTGGATTCACATTCACTCAAAAAACTTAAGCCAATGACTTATGCGCAAACTAAGATATATATTAACTACTCAACATCACATTAATTCTCCGATGTGATAATCTTCTTTAACATAACCTACACATACATCTTAATGATCTCCTCCTCACGTATGAATTCTAGTGTTAAGTTTGCTCCCCCTTAATTTAGGTATCTTTCTACATCAATTAATCTCAATCTAAGTCTCCAATGCTCAACTTCCTCCCATGTTTCTTCCTTCGCATCAAACCATGAAATTTGCCATCTGGCCCACGCTAGTAGTCCACAATGCTCACTTGCCCGAAAACTGCATCAGTCACTAGATTCCTTTCTTGAGATATTCACCAACATCGGAATAGATTGGGAACCCATCAATCTACCATAGGTTATGATACCAATGTTAGGTGGTCTTGGATCTCCCTCACCCCAAAAGCCAATTCAAAGGGTGATGCTTTTCCTCACAAGTGTGTTGGGTGGTCTTGGACCTCTCTCACCTAAAAAATTAGCTCAAAATGTGAGGTTTTCCCTCACACTTACAAATCAATTTACATCCCCTTCCACAACCAATGTGGGATAACTCTAATAAGCTCCCTCTCACATATTGGAACCTGGGTTAGAGTAGCAACAAGCTATATCTCTCCTATGTGACTTTGGATTCAGATTTGTTGATAACCTGGACTCCAATACCAGTATTTGGTGGTCTTGGGACCTCTCTCACCCAAAATTTAGCTCAATTGGTGAACATTTTCTTTACACTTATAAACTAACATTTTCTTTACATTAGGTCCTAGGTCAGCGCCGTAACAACCAGTATCTTCCAAGTGATTATTTGGTCCAAACTTATTGGTAACAAGGCTTTGATACCAACGTTGGGTGGTATTGGTTCTCTCTCACCTCAAAAGCTAATTCCTAAGATAAGGCATTCCCTCATACTAATAAACCGACCACTAATCCTCTCCACAACTCATAAGGGACAACCTTAACAAGTAATCCATATGTGCCCTTAACCTACGATCTATGGATGCCAAATGATACGTTTAGCACACAAACTAGAACAAACATGCTATCTCTTTTATTGCCTGGATTAAATTCTAGTTGCAGCCTTTTTCTTGGTATGAGGACATGAAGTAGGTTTATTGATTGATAAAACAGGACGAGTGCATTGCTTCTTTTTTATCCTTTTAGTGTACTCTCCCTCTTTTGTTAACCTCA
This sequence comes from Eucalyptus cloeziana, assembly GCA_014182715.1. Lineage (NCBI taxonomy): Eukaryota > Viridiplantae > Streptophyta > Magnoliopsida > Myrtales > Myrtaceae > Eucalyptus > Eucalyptus cloeziana. The sequence continues at coordinate 16,953,806 of CM024640.1, forward strand.
TCATCTCATCTAAAGGTCCATGGAAGATTCCAACACCACAAGAAACCTTCTAGAGTTGTTGAGCTTGTTGGGGAGGACTTCTCGAATGGCTTGCACATCCTAGATTTCTGTGCCACCCTTGAGAATAGCTTGAAGTATGCCCCGATGCCTAATTGTTGATTTTCGATGCGATTCATTGATTTGAAGAAGAAGACAGGAAAGAAGACTGCAAGTATTTGTATCTTGATTCTCGGGGAATTTCATTGAAAACACATGTATCTAAGTACATTTGGTTCTTGAGCTACTAGTGCTAAGGTTTACAATCTCTCCTGTTTTCTTTATGCAATAGCATTAGACTTCATATCTTAACATGCCAATGAGATTGAAATAATTTCTAGGGTTTGACATCGTAACATTACAAGGATAAGGTGGTGAGGAATACACACACTTGTACTGTTTCGAGATAAACTGATGCAGAGGCCTTGGAAAAATTTATGTACTCAAAACACCATGGAGAAATTGAAGAATTTCGGGGAGACTGGAGACCCTTTGACTGAGTTCTTCGAGATCTTTCGGATTATCCACAAGCAAAAAGAGTCCATGTTCGAGAAGTTGCAGATCAAGAAGAAGGAGATTGACACAAAGCTCAAGAACAGACACACTTGGGCGAAGGTCTCAAGTAAGATACTGGTTACGACTTTCCAAGCCATTCTGATATATTCGGTTGTGACTACAGCGGTGTTTGTTCTGCCAATCACCACAGCTCTAGCGGTTGCAGCTGCCTTTTCCATGGATTCGGTGGGCAAGTGAATTGACTCCCTCCGGAAGAATTATGAAAACACGCTTATGGAACAAAGGGAGGTGATCACCTCAATGCAAGTGAGTAGTGCAAACCCTTTTCTCGCTCATTGCAGTGACCATCCCCACAATTTCGTCAAACCAAGTTAACGTCCCTATTAAGTTTAAAATAATAGTTTCCCCTTGAAATCCTCACGTCTAACATAATGAACATTGTGAAGCTAGCTTGATTTTTAAGTGGCTATAATGATGGGAACAACATTTATGAGTTTAAAACGCAAGAAGCTCTGCAAGAGAAGTCACCATGATTTACATAGTAGATTCTTACAACTAAAAGCTCTACAGGCCAGTACCTTTGTTGCTCTCACGGACCAGGACACACTCAGAATTCTTATTGACTGTCCAGCGGTACAGATCAAGAGCTCTCGCAGAAAGATGATTTTGCAATTGAGGAGAGAGCAGAAACAGTGAAGTTCGAAATAGCAGACATCAAGAAGATGAGACACCTCATAAAGTATGTTGAAGAACAGGAAAAGCAAGCCGATATGTGCTTCAGGGGATCATGAAGCCCCTCACCAATTGAAATGGTGCCCCTATAGAGGACTAGTTTAGTGTTCGTTTCATTGTGAAGGATGTGATGTGAACCTCAATTTGCATTGCCTTCTTAGTTCAGTAAAGTGAAAGACATCAACATTTGGCATTTGATTTGTTTGATTGCATTCTATCTCATTGTATCACATTTTATTCTTCGATATTTGAGAATCACCATCAATATAGTGCAGCTTTTTGACAAAAAGGCCTTCATCATCTTCCTGCTTTGGATAGGAATTCGTCAATTCCTAGTCGATGCCAAGGAAAAGTACAATCTTATTGCATTTACTTGGCTACGACATGCTTAAGAAGCTGGACAGGAAATGAAGCTTGCATATTTATTAATATATAACTGATATATATTATGGAGTCTTTCTGTGATTATTATGTTTTTATCTGGACGATGACTGTAATTAATTACTATTATACTTACATATCACCCAAGCATAGTTAGGGTTAAGCCACCATAGACACTCAAACTCTACTCTCTCTGTCACTTTAAATACAACATAGTATAAGAGCCCAAAAAATCGATCAAATTCTTCGACATTCCACCCCAAATCAACACTTTCTTTGCTTCCATTTCTATTTCGGATGAATCTCCAGTTTTCTTCTTCTCTGCTATCTCTTTACCCATTATCTTCTATTTTCACTAATTCCAATTTCTCATCACCTCTTCCCCCAATGTTCCCGACGGCACAAGTCTCATCTCCATCAAGCTTGATGCAAGAAATCATCTTTTGCGAAAACTTAGCTTGAGCCAATTCCAATCTGTAATGATCCGCTGGGCCATATGAATGGATCTTTTGCGTATTCGCCAAAGGTAGTTCCAAATCACAATGGGACTGGGGGGATCAATCCCTCCTATTTTACATGGGTCAAAAAAGATGAGTGTTTCTGTAGTTTAATCAATTCGGCCCTCAAAGTCGAGATTTTCCATGAAGTTCATGACCTTTGGATATTTCAGGAGATTTGGCTCGCTCTCAGAAGACAACAGAACAATACCGGGAATGGGAGATTTGGATTTTGGATGCAGTCCAGTCTATGTTGGTAGTAACCCTGCAAATCCTAACTCCTGTAATTTTTTTTCACTAACTTCTGTTACGGTTTCATACGTTCTGAACATCTAATCTGCTTCAGCAGCTGAGTTTTTTTACTGTTTTTTTGCGTGATAACTAGCATCAGAACTTGCCTTTTCTTGACTTACAAATATATAATACAAAGCTCACTGTGCGACCAAGGTAATTGAACTAGAACTTAATCATAGAATGCCATCAAGAAACCTGATCAGTCCATCTCGACTACCTTCGACATCTGAAGCCAATTGCGAACTCTCCCACTAAAATCAATTGCTTTGTCTCCGACAAGGACTTAAAACATTTAATCCCTCGTTGGCATCCCCATTTGAGTACAATCTCTTTGTTACACCATCAATACCGACAGCTTTGCCTTCACAACTCCTCATCCAATTAGAACAATTTCTCCTAAAATCTAATGCCTCGTTTTCATCCGATATTCATCATGCTTGGATCAGTCATGCCACTAAACCCATCCCCTGAGAGTCCCTAGGTAGACGTAATTCTAGGAGCCGAAATGGGGTCAATGACATGGTAGACGGTTCTCACTAATCAATCGAGTTTGCAATCCTCCTACGATCGGTTTGGTTCGCAGTTTGGCCCCCAGGTTGATGGCTCTCCGCCTCCTCTAGTCAGCCCACTGGTGGGCCGAGTCCCTATTCCTCCATGCACTTAGGGAGGCATTCTTCAATTGAGGCATCAACTTATTTGTAAAATTTGTAATGGATCCGGGCACAGCGCGCTATGATGCCAACAACGGTCGACCATGCCTTCACCCCAATTGATCTCTCTGATTCCTTCTCAACTCTCTCGATTGGGGAGACTTCTCATCCTTTGTGGTATCTTGATGGCAGAGCATTAGCACACATAACTAGCGACACACTCCTAGATTTTCCCTTTGCTCAAGTGCAGGTTGCTACCCGTGATCTACATGTTCGCTACGTGCCTATAATGGATCAACTAGCAAACATCTTCACAAAGGAGCTACTTAGTGTACACAACACACTATTAATATCCAATCCCTAAGTTGTTATACCTACTTTAGTTTGATGGGATATTAATATGGAGTTGAAATGTATTACGGTGTGTTTCTACAATTATATTTCTATTTGTGCCTTGACTGTAATTAATTGCTATTATAAATAAATATCACGCATCCGTAATTAGGTTCAACTCAACATGAATATCTGTGGCTACTCTCTTATAACTCTATGGCCACTCTCTTTGTGACTCCAAAGATCAACAATACGATAGATAAAGGTGGTCACCCTTACAATGATTGACATGTCCCTTCTCGTGACGAACTTTCAGAATGACATTTACAAGGATGCTTCCTTGTTAGTTTTATATTTGGAGCTTAGATTATAAATCCACATACCTAGCTAAGTCCCGGTAACAATTGCGATCATGTAGACGTCATGTCAAACCTATGATAAAGCTTCCTTGTTACACTGATAAACAGATGCACCTTCGCAGGTTAGATGAACAATTGGAACTGTAGGGTAGAATGGAGAGTTCTCAATATTCAAAGTTTATGACAGAAAACGAAGAAAAAATGAGGAAATTTTCTCTGTATATTCATTGATTTGTACACAAGCACATTAATACATTTATAGTGCAAGAATGGAAGAGAATAAAAGGAAACAATATACAAAGAATTATAAATTTCCTATTTACTAAAACTTCCTATTCACTAAAACAATCAATCTACAATTAGGATCAATCACAATCTTCAACTGTATCTCCAACACTCCCCCTCAAGCTGATGGCCTATATATGTCGAAGACACCCAGCTTGCTTAGTAGATAACTATATTGTCTCTGACATAATGGCTTAGTAAAGATGTCTGCAGGTTGATCCGTTGTTCCAATACCCTTTGCTACGAGGATTCCTTCTTTGATCTTATCTCGTGTGAAGTGGCAATCAACCTCTATATGTTTCGTCCTTTCATGAAAAGCTAGATTTGCTACCAATTTGAGTGCAGCATCGTTGTCACAAAATAATTCAGTTGGTCCACTAACCTGTAACCCGAGATCTGAAAGTAATCCTCGAATCCAAACCACTTCACAAGTTGTCTTTGCCATGGCTCGATACTCTGATTCAGCCGATGATAAAGAGACAGTTGATTGCTTCTTTGTCTTCCATGAGATTAGTGACTTGCCCAACTTGATGCAAAAACTAGTAATTGATATTCTGGTCATTGGACAAGTAGCATAATCCATATCGCAGAAAGCTATCATCTTCATGTTGCAATCATGGGATAAGAAAATTCCAAGTCTTGGACATCCCTTCAAGTATTTCACAACCTTTAAGGCTTCATTCATATGAGATTGTTTTGGACTATGCATGAATTAACTGAGTATCTGCACTACATAACATATATCCGATCTTGTCATAGTAAGATATATGAATTTACCAACAAGTCGTTGATATGCTGATGGATCTTTGAGGAGTGGGTCCTCAATAGATGAAGAAGTGTTCAAATCATATTCATGAGTAGTCAACTTGGCATTCTGCTCAGCTGGTACGATAGCTAGTTTGCATCCGGACAATCTAGCTTCAAAAACAATTTCAAGGATGAACTTCCTTTGACTGAGATTGATACCTTTGTCGGATTGAGCAATTTCAATTCCAAGAAAATATTTGGGCTGTCCCAAATCCTTGATATGGAAAGTAAAATGCAAGTACTTTTTAAATCTTGCAACATGAGAGTCATTGTTTCCCATAACAAGTATATCATCAACATATATTAGCATATAGATTGATGAATTACCTTCACTCCATGTAAATGGGGCATAATCATGCTTAGAATGCCGAAATCCTGCATTAGTCAATGAAGTAGTGAACTTGGTGTACCATTGTCTAGACGCTTGTTTCAATCTATACAGGGATTTGCATAGACGACATACCCGAGACTCCCCCTATCTGCGTAATCCCTGTGGAAGCTCCATATAGATCTCTTCATCTAGATCATGGTGAAGGAAGGCATTGTTAACATCCATCTGATGTAAAGACCAATTTCTGATGGTTGCAATGGATAAGAAGGAATGAACGGTGACTTCTTTGGCAACAGGTGAGAAGGTTTCATGATAATCGAAGCCTTCTCTTTGAGTGAATCCTTTAGCCACTAGCCGAGCTTTATATCTTTCAACTGAACCATTTGCCTGAAACTTGATTTTATAAACCCATTTACATCCGATGGGCTTCCGGTGTGGGGGAAGTGGAACAATGTCCCAAGTATGATTTTCGATTAAGGTAGTAAGTTCTGATTCCATGGCATGTTGCCATCTTGGATCACGGGATGCTTCATGGAAAGAAGAAGGTTTGTTTTCTTCCGAGAGACGGCTGGCGCAACACATATGTTCCAGTGATAGTCTATTAAAAGACACATGTGAAGAGACAGGATACTTCGTACCTGGAGAACGTGATGTAGAAACAAATGTAGTCCTTAGTCCACGTGGGTGGATGAGGTTGTCGTCCATAACGTCGAGGCTGCTCAGCCACTATTGGTTCAAGTGCTGAGGAAGATTCAGAAGTAGTCTCTGATGGAGCCGAGGCAGAAGGAGGATCCTCAGATAACTCTGAAGGTAAGTCTTCTCCAGAAAAGGTGGTATTCCTTGGAACAAAAATAGATGGTTCCGGAGCAACAAATAGATATTGAGAAGCCATAGATAAATCTTCTTCAAATAGAAAAGGCCTATGATTTGGAGATGATGATGTAGAGGACAAAGATATCATATCCTTAAATGGAAAGATGTCCTCGTTAAAGATGACATCCCTACTAATAAAGAAATGTCCTATAGAAATCTCCATAACTTGGTAACCTTTTTGAAGAGATGGATATCCCATGAATATGCATTGTGTGGCATGAGGGGCCATCTTATCCAAAGAGCCGGCATTTGTCACATAACACAGACAACCAAATACTCGAAGATGATCATTGCGAGGCTTTCTATTATAAAGCAGTTCAAAAGGAGTTTTCCCATCCAAAATACGAGTTGGCATGTGATTAATCAAATAGGCGACAGTGATCACACAATCTCCCCCAAAACCTTCAAGAATAAAGGCTTGATATTTTAATGCACGTGCTACTTCTAAGAGATGCCTGTGCTTACGCTCTACAATTCCATTTTTTTGTGGTGTGTAAGTACAAGAACTCTCATGAACTATCCCTTGAGAAGATAGGAATTTTGTACAATCAGAAGTGAAAAATTCACGCCCATTATCTGTACGAATTCGTTGCACAAATTGATTGAATTGATTTTTAACCAAGGAAACAAAGTTTGAAAGATGAGTAAATGGTTGAGTCTTTGATTGCATAAGATATACCCAAGTGCCCCTTGTATAATCATCTACAATCGTGAGAAAAAAAGGGGAGCCATCACGATGAAAAGTGTGATAAGGTCCCCAGATGTCCATATGAAGTAAAGAGAATTTCCTATCTGCTTGAGACGTACTCTTTGGAAAGGATGGTCGAGATTGTTTGGCCAAGGGACATAATGGACATTTTAGATGAGGGAAACACGCACTATGATCCAATCTTTGATGAAAAAGAAGATTTTTATTTCGACTAATAGCATTACAAGAGATGTCTTTATTTAGTAATTCTACATCTCTTGGGGAATCAATCCAGTAGTATAGTCTATCTACAATACTACCCAAGCCCATCAGTTTGCCAATCGAACAATTTTGAAAGAAACAATTGTCGGAGCTGAATATTGCATGATAGGAACTATCTATGCAAACTTTTGAGACAGAGAGTAGGTTGAATTCAAATTCAGGAATGTAGAAGACATTTCTGAGGACAAAATGAGGACCAAGGTGAACAATGCTAGTCTTGGTAACTTGAGTTACATTTCCATTTGGAAGACGTACTGATATGGGAAATTCTAATTTTCTATCGACATGGGAAAAAGATGCTCAGTACAAATTATGTGATCACCAGCCCTTGTATCAATTATCCATGCATTCATAGAAAAAGAATTCTCCTTATGAAGAAAAGTACATGAGAATCCTGCACTTTTGTCACCCATCTTCAATTGATTCAGAATCTAGGATATTTTGATACTGATCTTGAGTAATTGTCTGTTGTACCCCGTCATTCCTTTGTGTCGAGACCTGATAAGCTAACGATTCTTTTTCTTTTCTATTTTTATTAGTAGGCTTTCCATGCAATTTCCATCATGTATCAATAGTATGGTGTGGGCGTTTACAATATTCATAATATTTATTTTTGAATTTATTATTTTGCCCACTGACCTTTCCTAATGATGTGGTGCCACGTGAGTCGTAGGATCCCTTATAAACTGGGAGTGACGTGGCGTGATAATAGCCCTTGGATCCATCCGGGCTAATGGGCGATTTGTAGCCGTCCGTTGCAGCACGCTAATCCAGACCGTTAGATGTCTTGCGTTGATCTGAACCGTCCAAGATGCCAAGACACCGCGTGAATCTAGGCCGTTAAATCGTCCATATGAATCCCAGCCGTCCATTCGAAATGAGGTAGGGTTTCCGTCGACCCTCCTTCTTGTCGCAGCCGCACTACCTGTTTTTGGGTATCCCAAGTGTGCAGCTGCTCCACTACCTCCAGCCACCACCTCTCGTGAGCCCACGACGGATGGAAAAGCCGCTAGACCAACGCCTTCTCCCACTCGAGCGTTTCCGGCTGCGGCGAGGCGTTGACTTTCCTCCTAGATGGCGAGCTGGTAGATGCATCCGAACGGCGACGAGGGTTCCATCGCGAGGATTTGAGATCAAAAGGCTGAATAGTCCTAGTTGAGAATGAGTAAGAACCATGTGGCATTTTCTCTTTCTCGCATTTCTTTGTATTGTCTCAGAGTTTCGTCGGGTCCCTATAGACACTCCTCGGCCGACTCCAATTCATTTCACAGAGAGGAGAGACGGTTGAAGCAAGCGGTAACCAAGAGGTTCCCTTGCTTCAACTCAGTAAAGCTTTAGGTAATGCTGAAGAGCTATGTGCGATCAAGCCGGCCATACATCTCCCAAATGTTCTCCCAGATTTGTTTAGAGTCCTTGGTAGGTGGTAATTTGGTCGCGACATCGGGGGCGAGTGTGTTGCAGATCCAAGTGCAAACCAACTGATTGCACTTCCGCCAGTGTCGCCGAACGCACTCGTCGATTAGGAATGGGACGGCTCCGTCGAGGAAGCCGCTCTTGTCTTTCGTCACAAGAGCCCACTGGAGATCTCGAGCCCACAAGAAGTAGCTTTCTGGTCCCGTTAGTTGGATGCTGATGAGACGCAATTCGGGGCCGTCTGCCGGCAACGTGTAGAGGGGCTCGCCGGACTTAGGCCGGCCGCCACCGCCAACCAGAAAAAGCATCAGCATGTATCCAGGTTGGAATGCCGGGTAGGGATTCGTCCCTTGACCCGGCATAGGTTCGAGTCCCTAACCCGAATTCATGTGGCCCGATTCATCTGATGGGTCAGCTACGAAGGGCGTGGGTCCAGATGGATATTGGGCCATGTTTGTCCTGGCCCAATACCCCATTGATACCAATTAGCTGGAGGATATGTAAGAGGCCACAGGATTGGGCTGGAAATTGGGCCCAATGTAGGAACGAATTTTGCTGGATCTTGACTTTCTTCTTGTTGAACAAAGGATCGCTCCTCGCCGAAAAGGATGTTCGGATCTGAGGTGGGCATCTCCTCTATGGAGGAGCTCTCGATGTTTTTGTTCTTTGTCATGGTAAAAAAAAGAATTCCTAATCGATTTGCTAGTCTATTTTGCAGGGTAAGAACGTGCAACAATCAGGCTAGAAAAAAACAAAGGCAATTTCTGAATATGCAGAAGCTAGGTCAGAACAGAAGCTCTGATACCATGACAGAAAATGAAGAAAAAAGGAGGAAATTTTCTCTGTATATTCATTGATTTGTATACAAGCACATTAATACATTTATAGTGCAAGAATGGAAGAGAATAAAATGAAACAATATACAAAGAACTATAAATTTCCTATTTACTAAAACTTCCTATTCACTAAAACAATCAATCTACAATTAGGATCAATCACAATCTTCAACTGTATCTCCAACAAAGTAACAAGCCCTTGTTTTAGTTGCTCTTATGTCTAGTTCCATACGTTCATCAAACAAGTTCAAATGACTGATACAAAACTGAACTGTCAAATAGAAATGGCCAGGTTCTTGCATAAACCAAATGAAAGACCAGAGTGCAAAAACTCAGCAAAACAAAATCATCCACAAGGAGAAAACAGATCCTGCAAATATTCCTCACTCAAGAGTAGTCCCCAAGAAAACTACTTGGTAACTCCAGACGTGTGAAGACAGAAGCATATAGAGTAAGACAAGTTTCAGCGCTGTTGACAAGAAATAATAGAGGAAGATATTGCAGATTCTGAATTATTCTTAATCAATGCTTGGCATTGTTGCAAGTAATGACAGCTTTGCCAGAGGTAGCAATTGGCCAAATGTAAAAATTGGTTGTGGATGCCAGATATGCACAAATGGGAGAAACTTACACTTTAAACGAGATCGATGAGAAAAATGTGAGATGTGTAATCCGCAGGTCAAGAAGATAACTCTAGTAGCATTGACTGACAAGGGTTGGACACACATATGCGAAAGGAATAGCACTAACACTGATACCATGTTAGCTAAAATTTGAAGGAGACACATGTATATAAAGAATATATATGCCATATAATCTAGGACAATACTTCACCAGAAAGATAAAAGATGGTACCTGTAGCAAATGGTCACATCATATGGTGCAATAGAGAAAGAAGCTTTCTCAAGCTGGAAAGGACAGTAGACAGGACTTCTTCCACGATTTATTTATACCGTTAGTAAGAGTACTATTTTTTTGTCTGTCTTTCCCTGGAACAATATTTGTCATGCTATTTTCTCCTTAATTCAGCTCAAGATATGGGCACTACCATTCATGAATATTCTCTTTTTAAGTAATAAAAGAATCATGAAGATTTCATCCCTATATCATCCGGAAAGGAGAAAAGTATGACTTCATTTTCCTCATATTCCAGGGGACAATTCATATTTTGAGGAACTACACGACATGCCACCTGATTTTTCATGTCAAAGCTTGAAATAGGTGCTTATTAAGAGATACATTCTCAAGTACCACGTGAAAAAATTAATAAATTTGCTTCAGCATTAGAAAGTTTGCCTTAAAGGAATCCTGGTAACAAATGATCAATCTTTACCACCAGGCCATTAATACTTGGTTCCTATCTATGACTACCTACAATGTCCATATTGGATGAATCAGCTAGAAATATAACTCCACCACTACGTCAGTCAAAGCAGATGCAAAAAGAAGACAACTGAATCCAGAGATGCCCGCAACTCCTCCAAGCATGCATAAAACCCCTTGTCTTTGGAAGCAGCACATTTTTCAGGATTAGTAGGTCATTATCAGCATCATATTTTTCACTTTGAACACATTTCTGCTAGCTGCAATGAATATTTTAAGCTCAATCCACTAGGCATATAGGGATGCAGAAAAAACAGAGCAAAGTTCATCTATCTGTAGGCAGAATATGCAGATCAAATATCAAGATGCTCAACAAGACATCTTGTCAACACTCCTGTAAAATATTCTTATGATGCACAGAATGGGCTATTTATATCAGGAGTGCCTTATAACAAGTAAAGTTTTGAGTAGGACTGAATTTGGAACAGGATTATTTGGATTGAGAAACCTCACTTTTAATCTTTTCAGAAACGAGGTCTTTATCACTGGCCAGGAAAAAGGGAACAGAACCTTTAATTATCTCTTCAAGTTTAATCAAAACTATTCTTGAAACATTGTCTATACTGTTTACATGACTCAACTAACCCGTTTAATTGTTAAGGGTAAATTGATCATCTCTCTTAGCAGGTTCAGTGTAATGATGAAGAGGGTCGGTAACAGCAGATTGGCCACAAAGCAACTTATGGACCAATTTGACAGCCAATCTAATCATCTCATAGCCTATCAAGTTGTTTTGAGCACAATGAATCTGAGTAAAAACATAGAAAACCAGAAGAGTTGGGACCTCCTTCATACATATACCAGAATTCAGAAAACATCTTTTAAGTTTTATAGAAAAAACACTCTTCTTTTGATAGATAAAAGATAAACCACTATGATGCAGCAAGGGGGTGCAAACCCATATTAGAAGAAAACATGTAGAACTAAAAAAGAGCTCAAGTAACAACATGAAGCATCTACAATGTTAATCCAAGCATTTGCATGCACAAGGTTCCACTATACCAAAAGATGTAATTATTTTCAGCCAATCCTCTAAAATTGCCAAAACAGGCATCTTCTCTCCTTGGCTCTCTTCTTATGTGCGATCCAAATCAACCAAGAACCAGAATGAGGGATTGAAGAGATCCTCTGATCCTGTGACCAAAGTTAGCCCAATGAAAGCATAAGAGGCCACCCATAACAATCTGTCCAAGAACATTGAAGGAGAAGATGTCTCACCTTATCTGCCTCTGCTTTGCAAAGGAAGTGCCTATTCACTCACACTTTGCCTCTCCTGCCAATTTATTAAGGTTTATATTATGAAAATATTCACTTACACAATCGCGGTCGCTATCTTTTTTTAGGATGCTAATTGCCTCAAACCAAAAGTCGAGAGAGAATGATCAAGGGCTAATTTCTTTCCGGCACCATTTTCTTAATAAAACATAAATGGCACGTCACTTTTCATTATACTTCTTGTTATTTGACCTATTGAAAATTGATGAAGCACCATTTTCCTTCATCAATTTATTTTTGATGGAGCATCTTTCTTTGTTTCTCATATGATCAAAGCTATTTCCCATAGATTTCATCTCTCACTTGATTTAAGAGTACTCCCGGATAATTTTAATTACTAAGCATGACTTTGTGTATAATGAGAATAAACAAAAAGGGCGAGAGAGAGAAAAAAAAAAAACTCTCGGCGACCCGACGTAAGTCATCCACCTAGATGGCACTATCCGATGATCCTATGAATCTCTTAAATGCATAGATAATTTTTCAAAATGTTCAATCATGACATTCGATTTTGCCCATATATTTTTCGATTTTTACATGATTTTACTCTCTCTCTCTCTCTCTCTCTCTCTCTCTCTCTCTCTCTCTCTCTCTCTCACGTAAGATGTCCGACACATATCCAAGAAAAAAATTACAACTAGGATTTAATCCGAACCACAAGACAGATACAGCATGCTCGTTGGAGTTTGTGTGCTTACCTATTATCTGGCGACGCATAAATCGTTTGTTAAGGGCACATATGGGTTACCTAGAATGCTTATAAATGATAGCCACTTGTCTTGCAACAACGCAATATTCCAATATAAGATGCCAAATTCTCATTTGAGAAAATACAAGATGCAAAGCATGACTATTTAGAAGATGTAAAAAGTAATCTCTCTAAGGGAAAATAACAAGAGGTATATTACAAGTTAACATTTTCTATCTTTAACACATTTCAACAGAAAGATAGATCGGTTGTCAAGGTTTTATATTGGCAAGCGTCCATTAACTAAATGGGTGTTCCCGCACAATATCTAGATTTTCGTCATCCAATAAATATGGTAGTATCATAATGTCCATTTCACACAATAATCTATATGCCAAAAATTTATATAAATATGACTCAGAACTGTTCACATGAAATGAGCGGGGTGTCAATATATCGTCTCTAAACATAATTTCTCGGAATCTTCTCAAGAATGAGAAACACTAATATGGTATGAGCATTCTCGGTAACTATGTCCAAAACTTCAAGAATTTTCTCTGGATACTTTCTATGTCATTGTGACAAAGTTTGTTCTCCAATTGGAACAATATAAATCCACATGAGAGGACGCTTCTTCTTCATTACATTCAACAAGCCATCTTGCCCTCTCTCTCTTTTCTAACTTCCGTCTCGCAAAGCAGTCAATCGTGAGGAACAGCTCATTTAGGTAAAGAAAAATCCAATTTAAATTCAACTGTGCAATAAGAGTTAGCTATCTTGATTGTTGGATTGTATTCCTGTCATGGTTTAGATCTTATGCAGATCGCGGTATCTTAACTTTTGCCGATTATCATGCGGGCTAGATATATGAGAAGGCCCTCATGAATTTGAAATCATGACCACGCTTTATCATGATATATACCCTAACTCTCAGAACTCTCTTGTTGAGGTTGAAAATGAATGTATTAGCCCACTCAATAGGATGACTAACGGAATAATCTTAGAAATGGATCCTGTTTGGGCATCTTCATGATCTAAGCACTGCAAAATCACCTCACTCATAGGCAAGAGGCGGATCGTTATGCTCGGCTGCTCTTTGTTTGGTAATGACCTGACGAAAGTGATCACACTTATCTGTGTCATTCCATTCGTTTTTCCATCTGAGTTCATGTTTCGCCAGCTTGATTACCGACATACGGTGGTTGGTGGATTCCATTCATTTTTCCATCTGAGTTTAGGTTTAGCCAACTCGATCACCGACGTACGGTGGTCAGTGGATTCCATTCGTTTTTCAATTTGAGTTTATGTTTAGCCGACTTGATTACCGACGTGCGGTGGTCGGTGGATTCCATTCGTTTTTCAATCTGAGTTTAAGTTTAGCCGGCTTGATCACCGACGTACAGTGGTCGGCGGATGCGCACGTCAATATGCTAAGTGCAAATTGATTGCATCTTTTATTAGCTTCTTAATTACCTGATCATGATAACTTTGGGGATCTTTCGTATGGCATTTTCCTTAATGATGAAGATTAGATTCATCTCGTCTCAGCAGTCATGTCTTGGGTAAAAATTTCAACCATTTTGTTAAAATGCTATCCAATCCAAATATACATTCAATAGGAAAATATATTTATTTTATTTATAAAATAAAACAAGGTATACCAGATTTCTTAAAGTCTTATTTTTTCTAATCTCTGGATTTCTTAGTTTTTGAACTCTTTTATTCATTGGACTTCAAAATTTTCCTTTACGATTTAACTCTTTTTCTCAAGACAATCATGATAAAATTTCTAGTTATTCAATGGAGTCTTAGTTTGTATCACTCAATAATTGGTCCCAAACCAACCCCGCCTCGCCCCGCCCACACTCCCCCCCAAAAAAAAAAAAGTGAATTTCACGTCTTTTAGGTGCTTAAATAAAGGACATGGATATTGGTAACTACTCAAGTCATTTATTATACTCATGCTGCATTGCATAGTTTCTTGCATTAATGTGATTCTCATCCATGTGAGAATGGAGCAAAATTCATCATTATTATCTAATATTTGTCCTAAACTCCATGAGACACATAAAATATGCATTGTAATTGGCTTTGCTCATTAACCACTGGGGTTTCCCGGTGGCCACCCTTCCAACTTGAAAGAAGGAGGTAGGAAGTTCAAATCTCCACTTTCTCAGGGAGGTTGGGGTGGGAACGAATTAGTTTCAAGAGTGGGTTTCGACTCCCACGCCCTACAAAGAGGCAGGATAAAAGTCTGAGAGTGAGAGTGAGAGTTAGAATAGGAATAGAATAGAACTGACCAAAAAAATAAAATAAAATTGGCTTTGCTCATCAACCTACGTCGACTCAATTCTCCAATTGGAGTTTCATGTTCTGGGTATGGTCTGTGCTGGTTATTTGATTTCAAATCTAGTTAACATGGTCTCGAATCATTGCTCTTTTAATAGTTTATACTTTTGGGACATGCGACAACCATGTTAGAGTTCCTTCCCATGCTCTTCCTTCAAATTTCAATTTTGCATGCTGCAAAATTCTTTAGGGGACATAAACTTCTGTGACTGCCTCGTTAGTTTTCCTTCTAATGTACTCTCCCTCTCTTTTGTTAACCTCATGATCTCACCTGAAGGTCAATGGGAGATTCCAACACCAGAAGAAACCTTCCAGAGCTGTTCGAGCTTGTCGGGGACGACTTCCCAAATGGCTTGCACATCCTATATTTCTGTGCCACCCTTGAGAATTGCTTGAAGTATGCGCACAATGCCCAATTGCTGATTTTCGATGCACTTCATTGCTTCGAAGAAGAAGAACGGAATGGAGACAGCAGGTATATGTATCTTAATTCCCAAGGAACTTCATTGATAGCACATGTATCTAAGTACATTTGGTTCTTGAGCCACTATTGCTAATGCTTTCAATCTCTCCTATTTGCTCTATGCAATAGCATTCCACTTCATATCCTAACATACCAATGAGATTGAGTTGATTTCTGAGTTTGTTATCCTAACATTACAAGGCTAAGGTGGTGAGGAATACACGTACTTGTTTTGTTCTGAGATAAACTGATGCAGAGGTCTTGGAAAAATTTAGGTACTCGAACACCTTGGAGAAATTGAGGAATTTCAGAGAGACTGGAGACCCTTTGACTGAGTTCTTCGAGATCTTTCAGATTATCCACAAGCAAAAAGAGTCCCTGTTCGAGAAGTTGCAGATCAAGAAGAAGGAGATCGACACAAAGCTCAAGAACATACAAACTTGGGCGAAGGTCTCAAGTATGATACTGGTCACGACTTTTGAAGCCATTCTGATCTGTTCAGTCGTAACTGCTGCAGTATTTGCTCTGCCAGTCGCCACTGCTCTAGTGGCTGCAGCTGCCTTTCCCATGGATTTGGTGGGCAAGTGGATTGACTCCCTTTGGAAGAATTATGAAAAGAGACTTATGGAACAGAGGGAGGTGATCACCTCAATGCAAGTGAGCACTACAAACCTTTCTCTCCCCTTATTACAGTGACCATCCCCACAATTTCGTCAAACCAAGTTAACATCCCTGTTAATTTCAAAACAATAGTTTCCCTTTTAAGTCCTCACGCCTAACATAATGAACATTGTGAAGCTGGCTTGAATTCTAAATAGCTATAATGATGGCAACAACGTCTAGGAGTTTACAATGCAAGAAACTCTGCAAGAGAAGTCACCTTGATTTACATTAGTAAATTCTTATACCTTAAAGCTCTACAGGCCAGTACCTTTGTTGCTCTCACGGACCTGGACACACTCAGAATTCTTATTGACCATCTGGAGGTACAGATCAAGAGCCTCTTGCAGAAAGCTGATTTTGCAATTGAGGAGGGAGCAGAAGCATTGAAGCTCGAAATTGCAGACATCAAGAAGAAGATGAGACATTTCATGAAGGATGTCGAAGAACTGGAAAAGCAAGCCGATATGTGCTTCAGAGGATTATGAAGTCCCTCACCAATGGAAATGGTGTCCCTATAGAGGACTGTTGTTAAGTGTTCGTTTCGTTGTGAAGGATATGATGTGAACCTCAATTTGCATTGCCTTCTTAGTTCAATAAAGTGGAAGACATCAACGTTTGGCATTTGATTTGTTTGATTATCAAAACTAAGTGCAGCTTTTGACAAAAAGACCTTTATCATCTTCCTGCTTTGGATAGGAATTCGTCAATTCCTAGTTGATGCCAGGGAAAAGTACAATCTTGTTCCATTTACTTTGCTACGACATGCTCAAGAAGCTGGACAGGAAATGAAGTAGGCATATGTATTAATATATAACTGATATATATTATGGGGGTTTTTTTTGTGATTATTATGTTTTCATCTGTACCCTGACTTTAATTAATTACTATTATATATACATATCACCCAACCATAGTTAGGGTCAAGCCACCATAAGCACTCAATCTCTACTCTCTCCATCACTTTAAATACAAAATAGTATCTGAGCAAAAAAACCACCAAATTCTTCGACATCTTTACCCCAAATCAACACTTTCTTTCCTCCCATTTCTATTTCAGATGAATCCCCAGTTTTTCTTCTTTCTACCATTTCTTTACCCATTATCTTCTATTTCCATTAATCCCAATTTCTCATCACCTCTTCCCCCAACGGTTCCAATGGCTTAAGTCTCATCTCCATCAAGCTTGATGCAAGAAATCATCTCTTGTGAAAAGCTTAGCTTGAGCCTATTCCAATCTGTAATGATCTGCTGGGTCATGTTAATGGATCTTTTGCGTATTCGCCAAAGCTGGCTCCAAATCACAATGGAACTGTGGTGACCAATCCCTCCTATTTCACTCGGGTCAAGAAAGATCAGTGTCTCTGTAGTTTAATTTATTCGATCCTCAAAGTTGAGATTTTCAAATGAAGTTCATGACCTTTGGATATTTCGGGAGATTTGCTTGCTCTTAGAAGACAAGGAGTTAGAGCCAAGGTCCTAGAGCAACAGAACAATACCAGGAATGGGAGATTTGGAGTTTGGACACGGTCAAGTCTATGTTAGAAGTAACCCGCAAATCCTAACTCCTGTAATTTTTTTTTTCACTAACTCGTATTAGGTTTCAAATGTTTTGAACATCTAATCTGCTTTAGCAGCTGAGTTTTTTTTTTTTTTTTTTTGATAACTAGCATCAGAACTTGCATATTCTTGGCTTACAAATATAGAATACAAAGTTCACAGGGCAGCCAAGGTAATTGAACTACAACTTAATTATAGAATGCAGTCAAGAAATCCGATCAGTCCATCTCCAACTATCTTTGGCGTCTGAAGCCAATTGCAAACTCTCCCACTAAAATCAATTGCTTCGTCTCCGACAAGGACTAAAAGATTTAAGCCCTCAACTGGATCCCCACTTGAGTACAATCTCTTTGTCACACCATAAATTCCGACAGCTTTACAATTTCTTTTGCAATCAGCCTTCACGATTCCTCATCCAATAAGAACGATTTTTCCAAAAATCTAATACCTAATTTTCATCTGATATTCATCATGCTTTCATCAACCATGCCACTAAACCCATCCCCTTGGGGGTCCCTAGGTAGACATAATTTTAGGAGCCGAAATCTGGTATCGAGTTTGCGACCCTCCTATGATCAATTTGGTTCACAGTTTGGCCTCCCATGTTGATGGCTCTCCACCCCCTCTGGTCAGCCCAGTGGTTGTCCGAGGCCCTATGTTCCTCCATACGCCTAGGGAGGCATTTTTGAATCGGGGCATCATCTTATTTGTCAAATTTGTAATGGATAAGGCACACCGCGCTATAATGCCAACAACGATTCAACCATGCCTTCACAATTGATCTCTCTGATTCCTTCTCAACTCTCTCAGTTGGGGAGACTTCTGATCCTTTGTGGTATCTTGATTGCAAAGCATCAGCACACATGACTAGTGACACACTCCACGATTTTCACTTTGTTCGAGAACAAGTTGCTTCCCGTGATCTACATGTTTACTATGTGCCTATAGAGGATCAACTGGCTAACATCTTCAACTGGCCAACACACGCTATTGATATCCAATCCCTAAGTTGTTATCTATACTTTAAATTAATGAGATATTAATATGTAGTTAAAATGTATTACGGTGTCATTCAATAATTATATTGTTATCCTTGCCCTGGCTGAAATTAATAGCTATTATAAATAAATATCACGCAAACCTAATTAGGTTCAACTCACCACAAACACTTTGTCACTGCCTTCTATAACTCTGTCACTACTCTCTTTTATGACTAGAAATATCAACAGTATGATAGGTGAAGGAGGTCGCTCTTACAATGTTTGACCTGTCCCTTCTCGTGACAACCTTCCGGGATGATATTTACAAGGATGCTTCCTTGTTAATTTATATTTGGAGCTAAGATTATAAGTCCACGAGCCTAACTAAGTCAAATTAACAACTGCGATCATTTGGACGTCATGCCAAAACCTACGATAAAACTTCCTTGTTACACTGATAAACAGATCCACCTTTGCAGGTTCGATGAACAATTGGAAAGGGTAGAATGGAAAGTTCTCAATATTCAAAGTTTAAGTAATAAGCCCTTGTTTTAGTTGCTCTTATGTCTAGTTCCATACGTTCATAAAAACAAGTTCAAATGACTGATACAAAACTGAACTGTCAAATAGCAGAAATTCCTAGCTCCAAAAGAATAGTTAACTTCTTGATGAATTGTGTGTAGAGCTCATTATGTTCATAAGAAACATCTGCTTCGAGTCTGACAAAATATGACAGCTGCATAAACCAACTGATCATAAGAAACACCTGCTTCGAGTCTGACAAAATATGACAGCTGCATAAACCAACTGAAAGACCAAAGTGCAGAAACTCAGCAAAACGAAATCATCCATAAGAAGAAAACGTATCCTGAAAATATTCCTCACTCAGAGTATTCCTCAAGAAAACTACTGGGTAAATCCAGACATCTAAAGACCGAAGCATATAGAGTAAGACAAATTTCAGCACTATTGACAAGAAATAATGGAGGGAGAAATTGCAGCTTTTGGATTGTTCTAGATCGATGCTTGGCATTGTTGCAAGTAATGACAGCTTTATCTTTGCTAGCAATTGGCCTTGGCCAAATGTTAAAATTGGTTGCAGATGCCAGATATGCACAAACGGACAGTTTAAATGAGATGGATGAGAAAAACGTGATATATGTAATGTGCAGGTCAAGAAGATAACTCTAATAGCATTGAGAAGGCACTTCATGAGAGCTCCCTTTCTGTTCCTGGATTAGGAAATTGGCCTTACAATGGAAGTGCAAGAGCAACTGGTCCTTGAAGGAGAACGCATCGTCAGCCAAGAAGATGGAGGGAAAGCACATGTTTTTGAAGAGCATATAAGGCCCATTGTCAAGTATAGTGGAACAATACTTTAGGAATTCCTTGCACATGCAAGCCGGATTAAGAGCGGCAAATGGATTTTGACTGATTGGGTTCGGACGCAAAAGGAATAGCACTGACACTGACAGTATGTTAGTAAATCCAACCTAAAAGTTTCAGCTATTAGGTGGAGGGAGACATGTAAACAAAGAGCACATAAGACCCATTTGTCAAACGATCTGGGAGACTTCAACAGAAAGATAGACGATGGTACTTGCAGTCAATGGTCCCATCATATAGTGCAATAGAGGAAAGAAGCTTTCTCAAGCTGGAAGGGACAGTAGACAGGACTTCTTCCACGATTCATTTTCACTGTAAGAGTACTATTTTTTGTCTGTTTTCTCTTGGAACAATATTTGCCATACTATTTTCTTCTCAATTCAGCTCAAGATATAGGTACTACAATTCATAAATATTATCTTTTTAAATGATAAAAGAAATCAAGAAGATTTCAACCTCTATATCATTCCAGAAAGGAGAAAAGTAAGATTTCATTTTCCTCATATTCCATAGGACAATTCATTTTTTGAGAAACTACAGGGCATTCCACCTGATTTTTCATGTTAAATCTTGAAATAGGTGCTTATTAAGACATACCTTCTCAAGCTCCACATGAAAAAATTAATGAATATGCTTCAGCATTAGAAAGTTTGCCTTGGAGGAATCCTGGTAACAAATTATCAATCTTTACCACCAGGCCATCAATACTTGGTTCCTATCTATGACTACCTACAATGTCCATATCAGATGATTCAGCTAGAAATATAACTGCACCGCTACGTCAGTCAAAGCAGATGCAAAAAGAAGACAACTGGATCCAGAACTCCTCCAAGCATGCATAAAACCCCTTGTCTTTGGAAGCAGCACATTTTTTAGGATTAGTAGGTCATTATCAGCATCATACTTTTTACTTTGAACACATTTCTGCTAGCTGCAATGAACATTTTAAGCTCGATCCACAAGGCATATAGGGATACAGAAAAAACAGAGCAAAGTTCATCTATCTGTAGGCAGAATATGCAGATCAAATATCAAGATGCTCAACAAGACATCTTGTCAACACTGCTGTAAAATATTCTTACGATGCACAGAATGGGCTATTTATATCAGGAGTGCCTTATAACAAGTAAAGTTTTGAGTAGGACTGAATTTGGAACAGGATTATTTGGATTGAGAAACCTCACTTTTAATCTTTTCAAAAACGAGGTCTTTATCACTGGCCAGGAAAAAGGGAAAAGAACCTTTAATTATCTCTTCAAGTTTAATCAAAACTATTCTTGAAACATTGTCTATACTGTTTACATGACTCAACTAACCCGTTTAATTGTTAAGGGTAAATTGATCATCTCTCTTAGCAGGTTCAGTGGAATGATGAAGAGGGTCGGTAACAGCAGATTGGCCACAAAGCAACTTATGGACCAATTTGACAACCAATCGAATCATCTCATAGCCTACAAGTTGTTTTGAGCACAATGAATCTGAGTAAAAACATAGAAAACCAGAAGAGTTGGGACCTCCTTCATACATATACTAGAATTCAAAAAACATCTTTAAGTTTTATAGAAAAAATACTCTTCTTTTGATAGATAAAAGATAAACCACTATGATGCAGCAAGGGAGTGCAAACCCATATTAAAAGAAACATGTAGAACTAAAAAAGAGCTCAAGTAACAACATGAAGCATCTAAATCCAAGCATTTGCATGCACAAGGTTCCACTATACCAAAAGATGTAATTATTTTCAGCAAATCCTCTAAAATTGCCAAAACAGGCATCTTCTCTCCTTGGCTCTCTTCTTATGTGCTTTCCAAATCAACCAAGAACCAGAATGAGGGATTGAAGAGATCCTCTGATCCTGTGACCAAAGTTAGCCCAATGAAAGCATAAGAGGCCACCCAAAATAATCTGTCCAAGAACATTGAAGGAGAAGATGTCTCACCTTAATCTGCCTCTGCTTTGCAAAGGAAGTGCCTATTCACTCACACTTTGCCTTTAGTGCCAATTTATTAAGGTTAGAATACATTCCAAGTTGCTTACAAAGCTCTCACTTTCCAAATAACTACCAAGGAAACATAACAAATTGAAATGAAATCTTACAGAAAATGTTCTATCTCTACAGCAGAATTCATAGAGATCTTTATACAGCAAATCAGGAAAAAGTAGCGAAAATTTTAGTTTTAGTTGGAGGCTTGTCTTGAAAGATCAACTTCCAAGTGATTCTCCCATCAATGGACTGATAGCATTCATAGAAAAGGGCCTCCTTGTTCCTAGAAATAGTAAAACGTCCAGGAAACAATTTATGAGAGGCATATACCAGCACCAAGCATCAAGCCAAAAGCATGTCCATTTTCCCTTTTCCACTGTTGGAGATGTTGATGTCATTGAGGTTGCGTAAAACACACCAATCGTGCAGCGGAAATTATATTCTTTTCTTGCCAAGCCTCAGGATTGGACATTGAACACCGGTTCTCAGGGTTCATCCATGTGGTTTTTGTTAACTCCCTGATCATATTGTTCTTGTTATCTGCTTCACAATCCACAAGACTAGGATGGCTCAATGAAGCCACTGGCTTTGTAAGTGAAACTCAATCGGCAGCATTCATCTGATTTACCAGGTCAGTAGACCCTGAACTCAAGGACAAAAGAATAGTCTTTTGTTTGCAAATTCATGTGGCAGGATATGTGATAATAGAACAGGCTGATTTGGATTCATGATTGTTCAGTAATTAGCTCTCAACATTTGGTGATGGATTCACGGACAAACAATGCATGTGAAGATACACTGCCAATAATAATTTGTACAACTAAACTGTTAATTCTCACCAATAATCCCTGCAAGAGCATCCGCCACCTCTGAAATGGTGAAACCTATTATTGTCCCTCACAACAATTTCTCTATCAAAAGTTCGAGAAACCATTTTCATAAAATCATGACAATCCCAACAGATCCTAAGGTTTTTAACAATTCTTATAGGAATGTCTTTCTTCAATCTGATCAAACCAAATGCAGTGGCAATCTTCTCACTGTGTAGAGACAGAGCATTCTCTTTCTCTTCTTCTTCTATATCGAACAAAACGGGGTTCGTGTCAGCCATGTACCCTGATAATCTCAGCCTCCTGAAGATCTCGCCCAGCATCACTTTAATTTCGTTATACATTTGGTGGGAGTTATCTCCAACAAAAAACTCATGAACTTCACCATCAACTTCTACAACACTGCAGCCTGGAAGCTTCTTCATGCCTCTGAACTTCATTACCTGCCGCACATGGCTCACACCTTCCCAGCTTTTGTTTTCAGCATAGATATTGGACAAAAGCACATAAGCACCATGACTCTTTGCTTCAAGCTCCAGCATCTTTCTTGAGGCAAGCTCACCTATTTCCATATTCTTGTGAATTTTACATGCATTTAGTAAAGCTCCCCAAGCGCCGGCATGAGGCTCCACTGGCATGTCATTGATGAATTTTAAGGCTTCATTTAAACGGCCAGCTCGGGCATACAAATCAACCATGCAGCCATAATGCTCCAGTTCAGGCTGGATTCCATACAACTCTGCCATTGAGGCAAAATGCTTACAGCCTTCCTCAACTAGTCCAACTACACTGCAGCCTCTCAATACCGACACAAAAGTCACTTCATTTGGGAGAACCCCGTCTTTCTTCATGAGCGAGAAAAGCTCAAGACATTCCTTACCAGCTCCATTCATGGCTAGTCCATTCATGGCACTACTCCATGTGTAAACGTTCCTTTCTTTCATCCCCCAGAAGACCTCCATGGCCTTATCCATGTCACCGCATTTGGCATACATATCAATCAATGCAGTTCCTAGCATCAACGTCATCCGGAGCCTGTTCTTTTCAATATATGCATGAGCCCACCTCCCTTGATCCAGTGCACCTAATTGAGTGCATGCAGATAGAACCGGAACCATAGAAGGCTCATTGACCTTCACACCTTCCAGTTGCATCTCATGGAACAAATTCAACGCCTGCCTCGGTTCCCCACACTGGGCATACCCCGCAATCATCGCATTCCAAGCAACGGTATCTCTCTCGGGCATTTCGTCAAACAGCTGCTTAGCAAACGCGACATCCCCCACTTCGCAGAAGCGCTCAGCATCGCCGTCTGACACACCACGTCCTGATCAAGAATCCCTCCAAACACCCTACGACACGATTCTAGACTCCCCATCTCCGCATACATATTGATCAGCCCGCTCTGAACATGCGGGTCGCTCTCGAACCCGTGCCTCACGAGCGCGCCGTGGACCGACTCCCCCACGCCGCGCGCCAGGAACTGCGCGCACGCGCGGACCAAGAAACTGAAAGTGTAATTGTCCGGCGACAGGCCGCGACGCCGGATCCTGCTGTAAAACTGGAAGCTCTTCTGCGGGGTGGGGCTCTTGGAGTGGACCCTGATCATGGAATTCAAGCTGAACAGGGTGGGGTGCTCGCACCGGTCGAGGACCCGGCCGGAGTAGTCGAGGTTGTCGGGGTTCCTCAGGGCGATGGCGGCGACGAACTGGGCCGAGAGATGAGGGTCGGCGAGGAGGCCGTTGAGGAGGAGGTGGGCGTGGATTTGCCGGAGCTCTCGGAGGGTGCTGGAGGAATCGATCTGGCAGATGCTCGGGTGTTTGGCAATGATTTTCAGGGAACTCATCGCCCGTGAGCTTCAGAGTTTCTCTTGAGTCATGCCCGAATCTCTTCCGATGCGCTTTGCTGGGCCTCGGCTTCGTGATCGATATGAGATGTGTCTTTCGCGTGTCCGGATGGAATCGACTTTTGGGGTGTCTTGAGGTGTTCCCGCGTTACAAACAGTCGGAAAACAACGTTACAAGTGCAAATAGTTTTGTACGATGTTGACTTAAGTGCCAACTTAATCGAGTGCCAAATTGGAGTAAATTGCTTACTTAAGTGCCACTTCCGACCAAATGTCCTACATGAAGTTTTTTTAATTATTTTGGATATTTTGTTTTTTTTTTTTTTGTCTTTTTCTTTAAGGCCAACGAGTCACTAGCAACACTCACCAACCAGGAAACCCTCACCCTCGGCTGTAAAGGCCTTAGGTGAGGTTGCAAGGGCCCTCACTGGCTTTGGACAGACGCAATCGAGGGTCCTCGCCAAGTGCCGGTGAGGCCCCAACGCCATCGCCCAAGGCCTTCGTGGCAAGAGAGAGGTGGAGTGCCCTCACCAACCACCGGTGAGGTCGCAAAGGCACCAATGGCCTCACCCAAGGCCTTTGCAGCCAAGGGCAAGGGTGTCATGGCCCGCAAGATCGTTGGCCATTGGGCCTCACCAGTAGCTGGCAAGGGCGTGAGGGCCCTCACCTGCTTTAGGCGGCCATGGGCGAGGGTCCTCGTGGCCTCGCCCGCTGCCGACAAGGCCCTCAACAACCTTGCCCAAGACCTTCACAGCCAAGGACAAGGAGGCCCTCACCCAATCTGTGCAAGGATTTCGCGGCCGACAAGGGTCTAGTGGCCCTTGTCGGCCCTTAAGAAAAAAAAGCAAAAGAGCTAAAAATAAAAAAATTCAAAAAAAAATTATATTAAAAATATTAAAATAATATTTTACTGTGGCCATGTCAGACGATCGACAGTCATGTCAACTTTTCCAATAGAATAAATTGGAAGTAGCACTCAAGTAATCGATTTTTTTCAAATTTGTGGCACACAAATGAGCAAAAAAAAAAAAAAAGTTTTAGCACTTAACTAAGCTCTGTACAAAAGTATAGAAACTTGTACTGTACTTACCTCTATTTTTGTGACCGACTAATGCTTAGAAACTTTTATAGTACGAACTTATTTGACTAGTGTACAAACAATTGTCTAAGTAAGATACCAACTTATTTTAACTAGTTACTAACTTTTTATCTTGTGTAGTGTATGAAGAGTACCAACATTTATTTGTACTTTCAAAACTACGGGCTAGTTTAATAATATATCAACATTTATTCTCATGGTTTATCAACGCCTTTGAAATTATTGACATTTGAAATTAGCAAACTTAATCTGGGGCATTTATATATGCATTCATTACATTAAGATGTCGACAAGTTTAGGTCATTTAACAGCTTTTTATCATGCCTGGCTAATGTCGAGACCTTTGAGTCTTTAATGATCATCATTTTGATGAGGTTTGAAGACTAGAAGGCGGAGTCCTATTTTGATGGCAGAGGGAAGGACCTCTGGATTGGGATAACATAACTCTCTTGAATCTTCTTCTTGATCACTTTTGCCACCCTTAACTCCCGTTGTTATCCATGCTATTTCTTGATTCACTTTAATTCATTATTATATGTCATTTAGAGAAATGGTAGATAGCAAATAGCAAGAAACTTAAATGAAATTTCCGTTAATCATGTTATCGTATATATCTATTAGTATTGAGGCACGCGCTATTTTAATGTCAGGCGATTATAGAAAATGGAAAAAGAGAATAATGGCGGGCAGCCTTTCATTGGATGCGATCACTAGTAATCAGTAATCCCCAACAGTAACCAAGGCATACGAGTCATCGTCTTTCGTAGCTTTCATCATTATTCCTTTGAAGCGAGTGCAGTCTACAGCCTCACATCGCTCATCACCCTCCTACATCGTTTCGTCCTTCGACCAGAGGTTTTGGTCCGAACCGTAGGAAAACCCAAGGTTCCATTTTGCTTATCCTGCGACACATCGTACCATTTGGGTCGTCTCTCTTCTTCGATTGGAGAGCGCAGAGCAACTTCCCTGCTCTGCACTTTTTTTGAGCATCCGCATGGCTGAGCGTCTGCGATGCAGAAAGATTGCATTTTCCTTTTTTTGTCCTCATGCAGTCATGACTAGCGAAAAGATTATTGACCGTCACGTAGGAGTTTGTGACGAAGGTTTATGTGAGTGGTTGAGTTAGCTTAAGATTCTGGATTTGGTTTGGCTGACCTGCTTTGGACATCGTCGTAGGGTACTGGTAGGCTCAGTTTCAGCTATGTGTGATTTTATGAGTCATGCGCGCTTCGGAGGAACGGCAAGCGTGTTGATTGAGTATGGTACCATGTGCAAAATCAGTTGAGTCTGCCTTTGCAGATATTCGGACGATTATTTGGCGGAATATGACAAAGACTTGATTCTGTTACTAATTTTATGAGCTGCGTTTGGCTTTGACGTTGCTTGCGTTTTGGTGTGTTCGTCTTCTGTAGTCATGGCTATAGATTAGAGCTGTTAAACGGGTGGGTCGGGTCGGGTCGGGTTTAAGTCGGGTCGTTAATGCGTCGACCTAAATTGACCTATTAACCCATTTATAACCCATTTATATCTAATGTAAATTTTTTGACCCATACCCGACCCGACCCATACCCAACCCGACCCAACCCATATTAATAAAATATTTTCATATTTAACCAAATTTAGGAAAACTTATTCTTATGTTTTTTTTTTTAAAGATTATATTATTAAAAAACTTCCAAACAATACAAATCCAATCAATAATTTTTCAATTTTTTATAATTTTTCAAAAAATTATATATATATTTAAAAACTAAAATAGTTTTATACAACACAAATTTAATGGAAAATTTTTATAATTTTTAAAATAATTATTTTAAAAATCGAATTTTAATTATTTTTATTTAAAAATAAATTTTTAATTATTTTTATTTAAAAAAATAAATTTTTAATTATTTTTTATTTTTTAAAAAAAATTTTAAATTATTTGTATTTTAAAAAAAATTAAATTTTTAATTATTTTTATTTTTGTAAATTAAATTTTTAGTTATTTTTATTTTTGTAAATTAAATTTTTAATTATTATTATTTTTTAAAAAAATAAAATTATTATTATTTTATTTTATTTTTTAAATATAATTTTTCTTTTTCTTTTTCTTTTTTTTTTTTCTTTTTTTTTTTCTTTTTCTTTGGCTGGCCGTTGGCCACGACGATGGCCGGCGGCCGGCCCACGGGCGAGCCTCGAGCTCGCGGCTCGCGCATCCGGCGAGCTCGAGCTCGCCCGACGCCGGCGAGCTTGCGGCTCGCTAGATCGACAAGGCTCGAGCCTTGCCGGACGTTGGCGAGGCCTCCGCCTCGTCGGATCTAGTGAGCCGCGAGCTCGAGGCTCTCCTAGTCGGTCGCCGGCCATCGCCATGCCGACAACCGGAGGAAGAAGAAAGAAAAAAAAAAAGAAAAAAAAAAAAAAAAAAAATTAAAATAAAAATAATTATATTTTCAGTTTTTATATAAAAAAAATTTGTAAAGTTAAAGAGAGAAGAGACTAGAGAGAGATGGTGAGGTTTTGAGTTAAAATAAATGAGTTATTTTTTAATGGGTTGATAAATGGGTCTTAAATGGGTCAGAGAGCTGACCCATTTAAGATCTATATATCTTAATATTGACCCATTAAAACTCATTATAGGTGTTTTAGGAAATAAAGCTTGACCCATTAACGACCCATTTAATGGGTTGTACAACCCATTTAACACCTCTACTATAGATTGGTCAAGGGATGTGGTGCATTATGATCTGTGTTCCATACTTTTCGTTCTCCTGTTTAGATTTTGTGTGAATTCGTGCAGGCACATTTAACTTGCAATTATGCAGTTAGTTTATGGTAATTTGTTTTAGATCTTTCGTAGGTTCATTTGTGTGATGTGTTATTGTGCGTTGTTCTTAGTAAGGGTATGCAATGGACCAGTGAGTAGTGACATACTTTTAAGTAAAATGATGTGAATTTGCTACTTACGTCTGTATTTGTTTATAAGTTGCTTCTTGATTCTAGGACCATATATGAAGGGAAGAGTATATGTAGGGCTATTGTTGTGGTCGCCTTCTTGTTGACAATCAAAATTTGTGGAGTCATATGTAGTGGACATTGTGAAGCTGTTAGTAACACTTAAAATTTGCATTCAGGAAACATGGCCGAGGATCCTGTCAACGTGAATGAGTATCAAGAATTGGCTAGGCGAGCCCTTCCAAAAATGTACTATGATTTTTATGCCGGGGGAGCGGAAGACCAGCATAAACTTAAATAAAATGTGGAAGCCTTTCACAGAATAACGTAATGCCTAACGAATGTTGGTCAGTTTAAAATCTGCAGCAACCATATTATCTTCTTTGTTAATTCTCAACACATGTATTTCTCGCAGGTTTAAGCCGAGAATCCTCGTTTATGTGAACAAAATTAGTTTGCCGACTGCGATATCCACCATTGTTACTAACTTTTAATGCAGGAAAAATAAGTATTTATCTATTGCATTCCAATCCAATCTTATCTAATTAGTTTTTCTAAATGAATAAATTTTTTGGACATTTGATGTGTTCAATTTAATGAGAGAATCTTTCTTTTTTTCCAAATAAAACGTTCAAAAGTTTTTGTAAGTAGTAAAAGAGGGCTTAGAAGATCTAGTACAATTGATCAGATGAATCTTTCGGTCTACAAATATATATATATATATATATATATATATATATTTATATATTTGTAATTCCAAATAAATAAATAAAAAGAAACTTAAGAAATATCGTTAAATTCTCCAATTTATTTACAAATATCTTATTATATATTGAATTTTAATACTATAAATTGAACTACGAATAAAAGTTATATGAAAGAAAAATTTAGTTCAACACATAGGTAAACCTATCGTGGTTCATAATATACGCTCAGGGAAGTTAATTAGGCTATATGCAATAGTACCTAATATTAACTTCATTCAATTTGAATATGTATGTGTATGCAATAATTAATATATATATTTTATATTTTTTACTTAAATAGAGTGATTTTAAATTAACGGGTTATCTTTCGGTACCAATTGTAGTGATTAAATTTTATATAATTTCATTAAACAAAGAAGTAAGCAAATGCTACTACCTTTAATCTCGCGTTTGGTTGTGGAGATTGGATGTCCTTGTTCCGAGTCGAGCGGATCTGTTTGGAAGCAAGGGGCGGCGTGAGATTAGCACAAGGCGCACGGTAGCACGATAGAAGTTTGTATATTTTAGGATTAACCTTAGAGCTTAGAGAGCAAAGGAATGTTGAGGAGCAAGATTTATAAAATTAAATGTCTCTTCTATAATCAAACTCGAATTTTATTTCACTAGTAAGGTAATCTTCTCCGTACATTATCAAGATCAATTTAACGATAAAGTTCAACATGGTTTTCTCCTTTTATGTGAAATAGAAGCAATTCACATTTGAGCATGTCCATCTTATTTAGAACATTACCCGGAAGTGTTGTTTGAGTGGAGTTAGCCAAGAATACGAGTTTGAAATGGTTAAGATATATTCCTCAACTTGCTGACCATAAACCAATGGACAATATACTTGATAGGAAACCAGTATATCTTGGAGACTATTGTTCGTACTTGCATGTTGTTTTTGTCAAATGGTTTTTTAAGTAGTACCGACATCAACACGCGATATGCGACCCGGCACGACATGACATGCCGACACGTCGTTTTTCAAAAAATAAAAAATTCCGACACGTTGAGACACGTTATGTATTATATGTATATTTTATATATAAAATAATAAATTATTATTTTTATGATTATTTCAATCAAATGAATCAGATTCAAATTCACAAATAAATAAATAAGAATAAAATCCTATAATAAATTTACACTAAAAACATTAATCTATCATAATATCCTTCATTGTTTCAATTTGGCCAATTCAACTCCATTTCAATAAATCCATAAAACTTGGAAAGGGAAAAAAAAAAAGTAATTCACATTTTAGACTTACGTATCAAACGTGTCAAAAGAAAAAAAAAACTTGAGGGTTAATTGTGTATTACGAAAAGTGACAGTAAAAAGAGAAGAGAATAAAATATTAAGCTTTTCTTCTTTCCTAATTTGTAATTTTTATTATTGATTTTTATTTTTTTTTTACATATATATTTTGACCATTCATTGATTGAAAATTTTTAAAATTGACATCGCATGTCGGAATTATGTGTCGGCAATTCGCATGTCGAAATC
The DNA here is from genome assembly GCA_014182715.1 of Eucalyptus cloeziana. Taxonomy (NCBI): domain Eukaryota; kingdom Viridiplantae; phylum Streptophyta; class Magnoliopsida; order Myrtales; family Myrtaceae; genus Eucalyptus; species Eucalyptus cloeziana. Next base: position 16,984,811 of record CM024640.1, read on the forward strand.
GAGTCAAAGATTGTCGAAAAAACTAACCAAATGTCTGATTTTCCGACACATGTTGACCGAGAATTAGAGAGTGTCGGAGAGTGTTAGAGAGTGTCGGACACATGTTGAAGTGTCTAACACGACACGAAAGCTCTCGGAGAATGTCGGTATTTCCTAGATAGTTTTTACTGAATGAATGTCTCTGGGGATGCTGGACTAAGTAGTACCGACACTTGACACGTGACACACCACATAACACGACACGACATGCCGACACATCGTTTCTCAAAAAATAAAGAATTTTGACGCATTAGAACACGTTGTATATTAAATGTATATTTTTATAATTATTTCAATCAAATTAATTTGATTCAATTCATAAATAGATAAATAATAAAAAAGTGTAGAATGAATTTACATTAAAAACATTAATCCGCCATTTGTTAATATCATTCATTGTTTCAATTTGACAAATTTAACTCTGTTATAGTAATCCAGAAAAATTGGAGAAAAAAATAAGCAAAAAAAAAAAAAGCAATTCACTCACGTGTTAGACATGTTGGAAGAGGAGAAAAAAAAAACTTGGGGAGTAAATCATGTATCAAGAGAAGTGAGAGTCAAAAGAGAAAACTGATTTTTCTTCTTTCTCCATTTATTATGTTTATTTTTATTTTTTATTTTTCACATATTTACATTTTGACCTCAATTTATTAAAGAATTTTAAAATTATCATGTGTAGGAAACTTGGATGTCGAAATTCCGACTTGAGTGTCGGAAAGTGTCGGGAAAGTTAATCGGGTATTGGATTTTCCGACATGTGTTGACTAAGTGTCGAAGAGTGTCAGATACGTGTCGAAGTGTTTAACACAACAAAAAAGCTCTCAAAGAATATCGGTACTTCTTAGGTGCTGGAAGCCTCATCAACCAGTAGAAGGCTACAAGCCCATTTAACTTTTTTAGCGGAGGGCAGCCATAGCTTTTTCCCTTGCTCCATCATTAATAGGTTCAATAGCTAACATTATCTGCAAAACAATTAACTAAAAACTATACATTACAAGATAAGCTAGAGTAGTAGAATTCTCCAAACAATACATTTGAATGGCCTTTTTGGAATTTCTTTTAATTGATTCGGCTTTTTGCTGCTTTAGCTTATACGATAAGATCTTTGCTAAGTCATTCTGTCAATACTAGCTTTTTCGAAACATAAAAGAATGCCCTGGAAGTGCTACCAAATAGGGTTTGGCCTGTAAGACGACACTTGTGACCTGTCAAGGAGAAGAATCTTGTAAGAGTGTATTCTGTATGTGCAAATAGAAGGTTATTTTACATCCATTGGTTTGTGTATATGTGACATTTAAACCACACAACCTATGTCGTGGTATAAATTATAATTCATTTTGGAAATGATGTAGAGGAATATGAGAATTAAGATGGGGGACGGATGATTGCGAGGGAAATGCAATGCGGGATTCAATTTGCTTAAGAGCGTTGGAATTTTTTAGGTTGAAAATTTACAGAAAGTGAATCTGAGAGGACCCATTTGCGGAGACTGAATGCATCAATCCGTGAGCTTTCATTTCTTCAAGACATTAACAGGTTGCCAAACGCTTTGTTGAGAATGCTTTGGACTGCAGCAAAGAAATTAGTATCGGAAAGGACCGCAAGGCCCCTTCCACCATTTTCTAAAAGGTAAGTATAGTATAAATGTCAATATTTTCGTACAAAACTCCTTTAAGTGCCAAAATCTTATTTTCGCTTATTTGAGTGCCATAAATTTAAAAAATTGATAACTTGAGTGCCACTTCCGACCCGCCCCATTGGAAAAGCTGACTCGTGGACGTTGGAAATTATTATTTTAATATTTTTAAATATTTTTTGAATTTTTTATTTTTATTTTTACTTTCCTTTTTGCTTTTTTTTTTTCTTTAGGGTCGAGGCCTTGCAAGTGGCTAGTGAGGGCCCTCACCGCCTCGCTCTCACTGAGAAGGCCTTGGGTGACGGTGTCAAGGCCTCACCAATAGCGGGCAAGGCTACGAGGACCCTTGCCGATGGCCACCTAAAGTTGAGGAGGGCCCTTGCGGCCTTGCCAGTAGCCGGCGAGGCCCCAATGGTTGGCGACCGGTGGTTGGTGAGGGCCTACCATTACTGCCTCACTCTCGTCGCAAAGGCCTTGGGTGACAGCGTTGGGGCCTTGTCGATAATGAGCGAGGCCGTGAGGACCCTCACCCACAACCACCCAAAGCTAACGAGGTTCCTTGCAACCAAGGGCGAGGTGACCCTCGCCCAAGTTTCTCACCAGCCATAAAGAAAAAAAGCAAAAGAAAGTGAAAATTTCAGGAAAAAAAAAAATTATACATAGGATGTTTGACCGGAAGTAACACTTAAATGAACAATTTTACTCTGATTTGACATTCAAGTAAGCGAATAAAAAAAAAAGTTCTCACACTTAAGGGAACACCGCACGAAAGTATTGACACTTGTATTGTACTTACCCCAAAAACAGGAGGAACACTTGTTATAATGTTACTGAAAATTTTTGGAAGTATGAGATTTTCTATGACTTTTTATTTTTGTTGGAAAATGAAATATATTATTTACTAAAAAAAAAAAAAATAGTTGGGCCCGTTGAATGAGTATCAATACAAGAGCTCTCAAAGTGCTTAAGGAGGGGACAATACCCGATTTAGAGATAGGTGAGTTTCCTTTGTCGACTTTGACAATCCAGTCTCCTATAAAATTGGCCTCTGTAAAACAATAAATAATCTGGATTTAGAAAAGGACGGTAATATATCTTTGCAATTCAAGATAAGTGCGTGAGCTTCCCAACTAAGTTGATCTGTACTCTCCAAGGCATAGACTAAGTATGTTAGGCGATGAAATGTGAGACTCAAGTACAAGGGCTTCGTGCCTTGGGAAAGAAGTGAGATAGGGCTTCTAGCGGAGCGAGGGACTCGGTCATTAGCGCAGCGATGTCACCACCATACGAGCTGCTTCGTCCGGCAGCCTCCCGGTGGATTCACGGCAAACGCAGGCGACTGAACCTTTTGATGCTCGAGGTTCGTACGCTTCGTCTATCTTACAAGCTCCATCATGCGGTGGGTTCCAATTCGGAGAACGAGAAGAATTGTCTCCCAAGAAACAAACAGAAAGTAAACGAGAGAACCGAAAAGGATGTTGACGCATCTCATTAGCCACTTCACGAACCGAGTGCCCTTGGAAATTGCTAGTTGCTCTCTATTTCTTAAACTGGCATCATGAGACTGGCCTTCTGTTCTGAGATGATGTTATGTGGCATGACACTAGGAAAATCTTTATTCGCTCGAGGCGTTTACTTGTCTGAACTGCTTGGTCTTTGCCCAGCACGCGATTCTTTCTTTTCTTTCTGGATAATTTGTCAAGAGTTATAGCAGTAGATCCGTAAGAACTGAAAATGAAATGGTGCTCAGCTCTCTATAACTTAAATGTGGTTGCTTGAAATAATTTCTGTGGAATCATATTTAGAGCTTGTAAATCGGTTGATCAGTTCTTTTCTAGTCAGGTTCTTCCTTAATTTTGCTGTTCACATTCATAATTTTCGATGAGTTCGCACGTGCTAAGTGAATCTAGTTCCTCAGTGATTTTTCCTCTCTCCTCAGCTAATAAAATATATGTTTGTATCACACATATGCATATGCATCTGACAAACGTGGCTATCGAATACTCCCCTCCTCGAGTGTTTCTAGTCATGCTTTCCTAGAGGGAGTGACATTAGTTGCACAAAGAAAACAGGGTTTTCCTTCACATGAAAAACGAATCTTAAGTTTCAGTCACTCATAGACTATCCTTTCCCTTCTTTATCAAGATTAGAGAGGAAAAGAGCAATTCTTTGCTCTGGGAAAGGCATATTATAGATCACGTGGTAAGCACATTTAGTATGTAGCACGACAGTATGGCACATGGTATAAGTGTTGCATGATATATTTTGGAGATGCATTTTGTTTGGAGTACCGTTCGCTTCTTTTGGTTTTATTGAAATGAGCTAGATCAAAAGCCTCGTGCATCACCGAAAACTACACTCTTTATAGTTAGAATTCCAAATTCTTTGTGCAGATACCTGAAAAGTGGACCACGCAACCTCGAGAAAGATTGTGGAGAGAAGATTCAGCCATGCATTGAGTTGAGAAGATATGGAGAATACTATTCTTGGTGGACCTTAAGAACTGCCATACTTTGTCGTGGTCCCATTGCTTTGGGCACAGTGACCTGCGAAGGAGAAGGAGCACTATGAATGGGCTTGTAGTATTGAAATCTCAGCATCTTCCGGCTTTTGCATGGAGATTGTTCATGCACCCTGTATTGACGGTCCATGTATTTTTTAAAGGCCCTTCTCCCTTTCAACTGTTGAATAATTGGTTCTATTGCAAGGTGAAGTTGCAATATGAACCAACATAATGCGGTTGCATCATTTATGAACTTTTCCTTACAATCATATGATGAAAACCACTTAACTGACTCTGTTGATTTCGCATAAAACATTTACCCTATTTTCTTAGTGTTTGATTCGTTTGGGAAAATAAATCAACGAAAGATATTTGCTTAAATTAAGGATAATGAATTCCTCTTTAAAATTGAAAATCATTTAAAAAAACATGACTAAATATAGATGTTTGGACCCGTGCTCAATGTCTCGGCACCTTGGGCTGGGTCCACCAAGGCCGAACTTAGGATCCTCGTGCTCAAGCATGGATTCATAACACTCAAGCTTGGGTCTACAAATGACATGCCTAGGTCCACAAAGGTTGTGCTTGGGTCCATAAAGGCGGGGTCAAAACTCCAATGCCTGCATTTAGGTCCATCGAGGCCAGGCCTTGGACCTAGGTGATGTGCCCCGATCTCAGAGGCTTGGGTTAGAGTTTGTTGAGGCAGATTCATGACTGTAGTGCTCACACTTGGTTTCTCAATTAATTATGTACAAGTTACTAGTGCTCAAATAATATGTGTTTATTTAAGTAAATCAAATCAAATTTTTTTAGACTAAAAAAATAGAAATATTTTTCAGTTCGTTTATAGATTCTGGTCAAATACTGGAAAATATTATTAATTTCCTTGAAAAGTGACTTTCTGAAAAATATTTTTTTGCAAGACAGATGAAGTCAACATATCAATTTGGATAATGAGAAGATGGCCGTATGCCAATCGAAAGGAAAACAATCTTTGTCGAGGCATGTGACTGTAGATCGAATTGGGAGGTCCTTATTGGAACCGCTTAGCATAAATGACGATTGAATAACTATGGTTACGCAAATGATTCTAAAAAGACCATGTTGTCGTCTATTTCTTATCTATCTTCCTCTCTCACGATGTTTCCCGAACATGATACGTTCCAGCATTCGCAAATTTTAGCTTGATAATAAAAAATGGGCTCGAGTCCATCAACTTGTATAAGTTTTGAGGTAAAATTCAAAAGAGATAAGTATATTAGAAGTCCTGAAATTTGTGGAGAAAGTGCAATTAAGTTCTAAACTTATAATGAAAGTGCAATTGAATCCTAAAATTTTCAAAAGAAATGCAATTAATGACGGGATTTGATTGAACTAATTTAATAAATTTTAAGATTTGATTGCACTTTTCAAAAGTCTTAAAACTTTCAATGCATTTATTCCAAGTTAAAGTGTAGATGGTTAAGGTTTTCATGTCCTCAGGAAAAATTTTGAGGCCCAATCGACTCGGGTCTCACATCCGAGAAAAGCCCACAAAAAAATTGGGCCGTACCAAATACTAACAAACCAAAACTAGTTAATGGCTCCAACCTTCGACAACGATAGGCCAACGGCTTCAAAGGCAGTCCAATTTCCAATCTCCCCTCCCCCTTCAAGTGTGTTTAGTTTAGCATTTTGAAAGCTCATTGGAGAAATATAATATAGTTTAGCTTAAAGGGCTTTTGGCAAATGCAAAACCGTTTAATAAATTACGCTTTGAAAAGAAACTTTGAGAGAAATACTATTTAATAGAAAACATATTTGAAAAGCCCTTTTGGTAATTAATATTAATTTTTTAATGTGTATTTGTTTAAAATTGTAAAATAAAATAATATATATATAGATATAAATTTTTTAAGAGAAAAAAGTACCCTTCATTGGACCGGCGAACTTCTCTCCCTCTTTTGTTTTTCTTTTCTTTAAAATTATATATATTTTTTATTTTTTTCAATTTTAAACAAATAAAAATTTAAAAAACTACCACCCACCTGGGTGGCGTTGCTAGCTTTGGGCCCTCTCCTCCTCACGAAGGGGAGGGGTTCGAATCCCTAGTGCGTCGCGGGGTGACTTAACCGCTAGGCGCGTGAGTGTGGTGGCCAGAACTGCGTCGGCCCCCTGTTCTTCCCGCCGACCGCTTCGGCTTTCGAGGTTCCTGCGGTCATAAAAAAAAAAAAAAAAATTAAAAACTAATAAAAAATAATGACGTACAAAATTGGAAATTTGAAAAATTGGTGAGAGTAATTTTGGAAGATAAAAAAATGAATTTCAGCAATTGACCAAATGCTGAAAACTCAATATTAATCTCTACTAGTATTGGGTTTTCAATCTTCCCAATACTAACTTTCAATTGAAAGCTCTTTCAATTTTCTCAAAGGGGTTTGGAAGCCGAAACTCCCTTAGAAATGCTAAACCAAACATACCCTTCGTCCTTCAACTTCGACAATAAGAAATTGATCGCTTCTGCTCGCGCATTGACTCACGAGTTCGCATCAACAATCCATATTGCGGTTACCACTGCAGGCTCATGCCATTTGCAAACCCTAACGATCCACCAGCTCCGTTCCTGCCGTTCGTTCATTCTGTTCGTCTTCTTTATTAGGTAGTGCGTGACAGAGATGGATTTACATGTTCCTCTTGGCACCAATTCAGACTATTCTCCAGTATATTGGATAGCCGTTTGGGATTACAATTTATGTTAGCAAAACCCATGTGAAAAAGCCCGAAGGCCCGGCCCATAATCCTTTCTTGGATGGGCTTTTTTCATAGGTGAATGGTCCATCTTACCCAGGCCCACTTCGCCGGGGGGGGGTTTTGGAACCTTGGCTGGGGTTTTCTCTCCTCCTTCCCCCGACTACTCAGCTGCAGGCTGCAGCAGCTCGATCTCTCTCTCTCTCGCCGCCGGCCGCCGCCGCTCACGGTGCTTCCGGTAACATCTCTTTCTCTCTCTTCCGCCGCCGCCGTGCATTCGTCCGCGGCCTTCCACGGATTGGAAGCGTGTCGGCGGATCGTTCCCGCTTTTTCGGTAGCTTCTCAGTACGTCGGGCTGTGGGCTTTTTCATTGTTGTGCTGGAGCTCGTTTCTGTCGTTTTTCTTGCTGCTTGGGAGGTTGTTCGTCTGCTTTAGCGTTTGATTTCGAATGGGTTGGTTTTCCCGGGAGGGAATCCGCGGTGGTGGTGCTCGCCCGCGCCGATATAGTAGCTTGGCTAATTGGACGGCGGCGGCGGCGGCGAGGTTTTTGCGGGCCTTTTGTTCTTGGTCTTCTTCTGGCGTTCACGTATCGCTCCGTGTGTGAACTGTTGCTGAAGCTCCGTTTTTGTATGGTGGATCGTCTCTCGGTTTCGTTGTGAGCATTGTTGCCTTGTATGGGATGGAGTGTGGTATAAGGCGAATGGGGTATAAATTACTGCGTTGCGAGGCCGCAGTGACGTCTACTGCTGGTCCTCTTTTAGGATTTTGGTAAGCTCGTGGATTGGGAGGAGTTGGGGAACCCCTTCTTGTCTGGGATGTTCTTTGTAGATATGCCCTTTTTAAGTTGACAGTTGATGTACTGAAAGGCAAAGGAAGAGATGATGACTAGGATTTCATTTTCTCCAGACAAAAGTTGTCGCCTAACGAATGAGAAAGTGAGCTCGAGGTTTCAGTTTGATTAGTGGTTTGCTTAGACTGCCAAGTCCCTCTTTTGTGATATCTTTATTTAGGTATTTCACTGATAAATGTAAATGCAATCGTGAGTTGTGGGGTCTCTTATCTGTTCTTGTTGACGACAGATGAGGAGGTGAACATTCCCCCGACAAAGTTAGGGACATGGCATTGTCAATTTCTAGAAGAGCAGTACGGTTGCTCGGGCCGTTGAGCCAATGGAGGTGCATTGGTTCAGTTTCGGCCGTGAATGGTTCTTCTCGCTGGGCTCATGGTGAGGGGATGTGCTGCTTTCTTTTCGATCTGTTTCACTGGATTGATTATTGCTTTTGGTTGTTCATTGAGGATGGTTTAATGCTTTTTATAATTTTTCTCGATAGATTTGTGTGGCCTCGTTTCGCAACAGAGCTTATCCACTGCAGAGTTTTCTCGATCATTAAGGGTATGTTCATGTTCTACTACTTTGTTATAATTACATGTGGTGAATGTAAAGGAAGAGTAGTTTTTTATGCCTGTGGTTGCTCCAAGGATTTTACTCGATCAAATGCTTATGATGGTATATTATGAGTGAAATCATAATTTTGTATTTGTCTTTAAATGTGCTCTCAGCTTACATTTTATAACCTAGTGGTCTCTTCCTATTGAAGAAGCAAACTTGGGTTGTCTTACTTTCTACTGTCTAGAGTTCATAGCAGTTGATTGATGAACATGAGATAAATCCGTCCTTAGCTCTAACTCTTGACATAAGGGTGTGTTTTATGTGACTGCATGTAGGATGGTGCTTTTTTCTTTGGTCATCGAAGGCTATCAACCTCAATACTGACTCCTAATGGTGAAGCTGACTTCCCTTCTGACTTATTGTCCAAGAAGAAAGTAATTGTGCCTGATCGCGAGATAGGTATGTATGGAATGTACTTCACAATATGTTTCATGTAAAAGATACAGATAATTATAATTGCCATCTTTTACATGTCTCGGTAGGCCCTGGAAATGCATCTTGAAATATAGAAAATAAGCCATGACTTGCTTAGGAATCAAGGGAAAGCATGAATTGATCCAGAGGTTTGAAATTTCTTGCAGAACTTGCAATGTTATAGGACTCAAGAAGATATTTCAAGTATTAAAATGATTTTCAGGATTATTAAGTGAATGCATGATATCTATAGTGGCGTATCCATTATATTTGCTTTTTAATGGGGAGATATCAGCACTGCTTATTTGCTGTAGTATTTTACTCACAACATGTTCTTACAGGACTTTACCAGGACCTTGTAATTCCAGTGACGAACTTTCTTGGTGAAGAGAAGGGCATGATGGTCTTAGCTGGAGATGTTTTTGATGTACCTATTAGAAAAGATATCATTCATCGTGTTGTGAGATGGCAGCTTGCAAAACGACAACAGGTTTTGTGCCATAATCTTATGCACTTTGAAATCTGGTATTTGTGTCTGCTGAAAATCTTTTCATGCATATCTTGATGTGCTGAATAACGCTTTGAATTTTATTTACTGCTCTGAGAAGCATCTAAAATATTGTAGAAGACTGAGAAACCACTGATAGACTACTTTCTTTCCATTGGATGGGTTATCTCATTTTCCCACAGTTTTGGAATGCTGAATGTGTTTACTTCTCTGAGAAGCTTTTGTGGAGATTTGTTAGTAAGTTGATGGGTTGATCTACAGGGTACGCATTCAACTAAAACAATTAGTGAGGTCAGTGGGACAGGCAGAAAACCATGGCGACAGAAGGGCACTGGTCGAGCAAGGCATGGTAGTAGGCGTGGGCCCCAGGTTTGATTATGTTTTGTCTAGTTGCTATAGAGGTCTGTTTCTACTGAGATGGTTTGTGTAAAATCTGACAAGCAAATTTTTGGATGACAGTTTAGAGGTGGTGCTACAATGCATGGCCCAAAACCACGAAGCCATGCTATTAAGCTGAATAAAAAGGTTAGGCGCCTGGGGCTGAAGATTGCTCTCACTGCACGTGCGGCCGAAGGAAAGGTGAATCTGTCTCACTGCTCTTGAATGTTCTACTTGTTGATTGTTCAATATGGTAAACCTGTGGGGTTTGATTCAAGGCATCTAAGCAATGATGATAATTTTGTAGTCAAGTATGTCTTGGCATGTACTGTCCTAGAGTCTGTTCCTTTCCTACTTCATTATCCTTGTGCTTATGACCTCCTTTTTGGAGGAGCAGTACCTTGAGATTTAGGGTCTGTTTTTATTGGATATGAAAGCTTTCCCTTCAAAATATTGAAAACCAATTTTTTCTTAAATATTTGCAAAGTAGGAAAAAAATTCTAAACAGCATACATATCAATATCTGTGTCGTTTGAAACATTCCGGGCTTTCAGTTTTTCAACATTAAGTAAAATTAAACTTTGTACACTACAGAAAAAGAAAATGTGAAAGGCTATTCAGCAACCTTTTGCTTTGGTACTTGTTATGTTGAGCTCTTTACTGGTCTTCATCACCACTGTACCTCAAAATGATCCCATTCTATATTCAAATCTTCCTTTCTTTTCTCTATCTATGCTGTATATTTGATATAGTATTTCCTGGCTATTGAAAATTGCACAACTATTCAGCTTCTGGTATTTGATGATATGGAGATCCCAACGCACAAGACAAAGAACGTTGTAAACTATGTCGAGCAAATGGAGAACACTAAGAAAGTTCTGGTTGTGGATGGCGGTCCCATCAATGAGAAGCTGAAATTGGCCACGCAGAATCTACACTATGTCAATGTGTTACCCTCTATAGTAAGTTTACCTTTTGGTTTCAGATTTTGCATTGTCGAGACTGATTTAAATAGGCTTGATATAGCATTCTAGAATGTTCTCTTACGCTGTGTTTGGGTCTGAGAATGCATGAAATTAATGAGAATGGAGGTGGAGGAATGAATATGATGGACTATAAATCGTGTCCTCTCCTATTGTTGAGAGTAATGGAAATTGGAGTGAAAATGGAGGGATTTTTCATTGGAAGGAGTTGAAACACAAGTTGTGGTAGTGCTATAAATTGGGCATCATCTCCCATTTTCTATCCAACTCATTTCTTTTTTGTGATGCTCCGTGGGGAAAGAACGTTGTCATTCAGGTTGTCCTGCCAGAAATTTATTTATATGTGTCTGTTGGTATTTTAGGCATGTCCTCTTTCAACTCTATTGATGTAGTTGATAATATCTTGTGTCTGAAGTCATCACAGGTTCATATCATATCATAGCAGGATGGGGACTAGTGCAAGATCAATTGTTGGTACTTTTGGTTGTAAGAGATAGGGATATAGTGACAATATTGCAGGAAGGAATGTATTCTTTTATGTAACTTCTAGTGATGATTAGGAAAAACCATCAGGTTGTATTTGGAACAAATAATCTCACTTGCACGTCTAGACCACCTGGTTCACCATTCCACAGCCGTAGGCATGTATAGTAGTTTCCTATTTCGGAAGTTGTGTGATCACTTATGGCCCGAAAATCTTGCAATATCACTTTATTTCATGATATTGGTTACAGCACTTGGTAGTAATGCTTTGTTGGGCACATTACTAACTACTCTAAAGAGGGTAATTCAGTTCAATAACTGTCGATATGATGATTTGTTTTTTCAGGGCCTTAATGTATACAGCATCCTGCTCCACGACACATTGGTGATGTCCCGCGATGCGGTAAATAGGATTGTTGATCGGATGCATACTCCAATTAACCGTTGATGCTCTTTTAATGTGATATTTTTTGTTAGAAAAATTTCCTTTGCAGGGACAAATTTGATGTTTCGTGTTGGTATTTATGCCAATGTAGGTGTTTTTCCTCATCCCTTTTGAGTTCCTGTAATAATTATGTAACTTAGAGCTAGCAATTTTGTGTTTGGCATTGTTTTTTTCCTTGAATTTTGAGTATAATGATCTGGAATATGCTCTCGCAAATAACATTTCGCACACAATCAGTCGATAAATTGGTAGGGGGCAACTTGCCGATCTTAGCCCATGTCGAAGATCGGGGGAGTCCCTACCTATAACCTTTTTTTTTTTTTTTCTTTTATGAAACGTTTATTTTTGCATTTCATGATTAAAGTCATTCATTTGAATTAGGTCAATCGGAATCGCATCAAACTGAGTTACAAGGGACATTTTTGTCGTTCTTGGTTTAAGGACGTCTTGATCATTTCGCGAGAATTTAACCCAATTTAATTCAACGGTTAGGGTTTGGTTCACAATCTGATCATCTTTCTTTTTCCTTCAAAGTGAAGATCACATTGCTAATTTATCTCACATTGGCTAAGTCCAGAGAAGGTCTAGAATGACATTTTTTAGCTCATTTTCGGATATCCGAACATGGTCAATGGATGTCCAACTCCATGGTCACAAACCAAATGCATACCTAAACTATGTTCTCCAGAGAACAACTCAATATCTATCATCTCTGACAAAATCAGCTAGATCAATTTCACAACATCACAATGCAAACCTAGATTACCGATTCTCCCAACATGTGAAAGATCAAGCCTAGTACTATGCTAATAACTAATAGAACCAACATATGAAGCATGGGACAAGCACTCCTCTTTCAGCCAAGTACACCGTGATAGTGTAGATAAATTATAGGAGGCAGCAAAAGGGGGACTCCAACACTTTCCATAAGCTTCACCTGTTTTTGAATACCGTCTAAGTCTCTCTCTATAATTGAGTTATCACTCTTACTTTTGAAATTAAGTAGATGCAGTGAAGTTAACCTCTATATAACCGGGTGAATAATCATCTGTGCACCGCAATCTAATTTTGTTCACGCCATGTGCATAGCCTGGGAATATGCATCTCCTCACCCTTAGCTGTAGCGTGTCATGACTCACATGAGCAAGCCAAGGCAATCAGACAATCTAACTCTGGTGTAATTAGCATGCTTACGTAACTAGGTTTCCTCAGGAGTGCTACACAAAATTGCTAGTGACAGTGAGTTGTACACTGAATGAAAGGCAGTATGGCTGCTTCAACCTAAAAATTCTCACCCAATCTAGCGCATTGAAGAGTAAAGAGGAGCTCTTCCCAATATAATTCTATTAATCAATTCTGCAACTCCTATCTGCTGTATTGTGTCGACAACGATGCGATATTTCACTATGTCTTCTTGAGCACAAGATTGGCTTAACTACTTCGAATCAAACTCCAACCCTTTCAGTTTTCAACCACATGGTCTTTCTTCTTATCTACATTTCCATCATTACATTCAACGTGGTGAACTGACCAAACACCTCAGTATCGTGTTTGAGAAAACAGACCCAGGCTTTTTTATAAAAATCGTTCAAGAAAAGACAACAAGATTTGGCACCTGCCTTTGACTGCACCTGAGAAGGCCCCTACAAGATGTGGCACAGACATAGACGATTTACGTGGCTCGGTCGGGGTGGCTAGTCCATGGGAAGAGATCTAAAGAGACGTTCAACTAAATTAGTAGGAGAAGATCACGGTCGGTCGAAACACATTCCTAGACCCTGAACAAAGCTGAAAAGTCTCAGACTCAAATGAAACAAGATAGAAAATGTGTACTTTTCACGTTCACACTCCCTGGCGGCTCTCTCAAACTCTCACTTGTGCTGGGCCTTCGTTCTTGGTGAAAATCGGTCAAGACTCGTGTTTTGAATCATCCTCGGGCACGTCCAGACGTCCGCACAAAGTGGGCCGGTTGTCCGACCAAAGCTTGGTCGGACGTTCCACTTGGACCCATGAATTTCGCCAAGAAATTCATGATGTCCGCCCCGTGTCAGCTCAAGCCATACGTCCGATTCCAACGTCGGTCGTCAAACGGACGCCCGATCTTGAACGTGGGACTCATAGTAGCTTGGACACCCTTTTTCGCTCATTTTCCGACATTCGAACCTAGTCAACAGATGAATGTAGACAGGAGTGTCATGTGATTGGATCATTTGATGAAAGTCCATGAAGAGAATCGATTCCCTAGATGGCTACATGTATGTATGTCTTAGGAGATGAATGTATATGCGCATGTCGAATCAACATGACATCGATGCGGTGACAAACTTGCCCAATGGGCTGATGATTTTTCATTGGCGCCTTGAATCAAACATTCCAACAGAGGGCGAAGTAGATTCCAACATTATTCAAACCATTTTTTTTTTTTTTTGAACAAATGGATCTTTCTCATAGGCTTTAGTGCCTACCTGACATGATGCTAACCATTGGGATTCGCATTTATAAGAACACAGCTAAAATAAGTGTTGTCAGGTTAAAGTTATCATAGATTCCTACCAAATCTGCTTTTACACATTCAAACAAATGTACGTAAGTGATTTTCAGCAAAATTGATTAGAAAATGTTTAGGATTAAATTGAAAAATTTAGAATTAATTAGATGATTTCCCCCTACATGTATGTATGTCCTAGGAGATTGACATCTATGTGCATGTCCAACCAACAAGTCGTTGTCGCAGTGCGCCAGTGACAAACTCGCCCAATTAATAAATGATTTTTCGTTGGCGCCTTAAACTGGACATTGCAACGGTGGGCAAAGTAGATTCCAACTTATCCAAACCTACTCTTTTATTTTATTTTAAAAAAATGAGCATTTCTCATGTTCATTAATGCTTATCCCACACGGTGTCTAAATGTGCGAATTTAAATTTCTTAGATCACACTTAAAATAAGCACCGCAAGCTTAAAGTTTCCTTCAATTCCTACCAAAAGTACTTTTAAACATTCAAAAGGTTCATTTAGAATCTATCCTAAGCACATATTAAATAAGCATACTTAGTAGTTAAATTATTGAAAATCACGAGTCAAGAATTTGGAGAGTGATCTTCTCTTGCACGGTTGGTATCAAAAGCTGGGATATGCAGTCGACAAAGTGGACTGAAAGAGAGGCCCAACGTGGAATTCAAAGGCACGTGACCTTGACTTCTTTGCGAAACATTTAACGCCGGTCTCCCAACGCCTTTAACGTGCGGGGGCCACGTCTGCAAGTTGTTGCCCAATTGATTGCAGCGATTATTCACTGAGTTTAAGCAGAAAGTATTATTATTATTATTTTTTATCGGTCATATTATATTCCTACTTTAAATCTCACTTTTAGACTTTTACTCCACCTTCAGGACGTGGAGTCAAAATCCACACCTAAAACTAAATCACCAACATCCCAACCTCCCCTAAAAAGTGGGGATTCAAACCTCTCACTTATGTTGGAAGGGTGACCACTAGGGATAAACAAAAAGTATTCACTTGAGTGTATGGTACATGCATAAATAAAATTTACATGAGAGATCCACCCTATTCAATGGTCCTCCGTACCGACTAATATAATTTCTCATTTCGATGTCTTCTGTCACTCGCGGAGAATGGAGACAATTTATAAAAGCAAGGTCTTTTTGTATGATATGGAATTCAAACGATCGTGATTCAGACGAGACGGGTGTCATTGAATTTGCTAAAATCAAACCTAAGTTGGATAAATATGTAGATCTTACACATGTGACATAAATTAGGATAAGCCAACTCAATTAAAAGGTGCATTTATTTCGCAGCATTCAGAAAAGGTTTTTCTAGCTTTGATTCTTCATATTACTTAAAACAACGAGTTGATAAAAAACGTTGTTATTAATAGCACGTATGCCAAAACATCTTTGTTAATGTCAGAAACATTTTTTATTCATTCACTTTGCCAAGCAAAATAAACAATATTAAAAATTAGTAAAATATTTTTCAAATTGTTGATCTTGCATGGAATAAATGCACCCCCTAATTATTTTTTTTTTTTTGTCAATCGGTCCTACTTTCAGTCTACTCTAACTCTCTTTCTCAGATTTTTGGCTTACCTCATTGCAGGGCTCTAATTCACGTCTAAAATTAAATCGTCCCCACCCCAACCTCCCTGAGAATGTGTGAATTCTAACAACCAACTCCTAATTCCATATTGGAAGGGTAGCCACTGGAGTAAACTCTAGGCAACCCCCTAATTATTCACTCACTCAAGATTATTCCCCTTTAAAATGACTCTTTGCGTTAAAGCATTCCCCCTACCCGAGCCTAATTTCATTGGAGCAACAGTTTCCTTAAAGTTGAAAGTCCAACCTTACTGTAAAGCTAGACGAATTTCAAAGCAAGAATCCTGCCAACCACAAGATAACATTATTTAAGAACATTCTTATATCTTTTGCTGAAAAACAATGTATTTGTCTAGGGAGGGCCAAAATGGGTACAGGCGCTTTCTGTTTTCTAAGTGGCGTATATGCTTAAAAAGTGTATTACAATTTGGTCCGGTGTTGATGTTACCATGTGATAGTCAAATCATCTTGATGTGGACTTGAAATTGACTCATATATCAACTACCCCATATCATGACATTGCGGACGGGTGTTGACGTGCATGTTATTATGTTCCACCTTCATTATTATCCTTCTCTTTTTTAAAGGTATACCTTTTCTTTTCTTTTTTAACTTTTGAGGGCTATAGGCTAAAGATGACATCAATGAAAACTTACAAGGTCGGCCGCATTGGACTTTTCCTAGAAAGATCATGCGCTGTCAATTATTGTAGTGGGTGCCTTCAAATGCCTAAACCCTGTCATATGCGACAAACTCCATAAGCTTCTAGATATGACATATTCATTGCTAGATGCTCCGAAAGAAAATTACAGCTTGAATCATCATGATGACCTAAAGCTAGAATGGTACGTTTAACCTCAAAAAGTAATCATTAGGTTTGTTCCAGTAGCCACCCTTCCAACATGGATAGGGGAGGTGAGGGTTCGAATCCTCACATTTTTAAGAGGGATTGGGGTGGAGACAATATAAAGGAGTGAGTTTTAACTCCCACGCTTTGCAATGAGACATGTCAAAAGTCTGAAAATGAAGGTTAAAGTAAAAATGGAGTAGGATAAAAAAAAAAAAAAAACCTCAAAAAGTTTTGTCTTTTACCCCTCTGAATTTGGATTTCGTGACACTTATTGATGCTGTCAACTTTTTTTTCGTTAGGATGTCCCAAACGCATGCTTTTTTTAAATTGATAAAGTGCAACTGTTTTTCAAAAATATATCAAATGCACCTTAAAAGTACCGGAATTGAGGAGAAAAAAGGTCCATTTGAGTGAACAGCATAAAATGAAAATTTTACTACCATCAGCCCTTAAAAGTACCGGAATTAGCAAAATATTCTGAAGTATTTAAAAGGGTAAATAGACAAATAAGTAAATAAATAAAATGGAATAAATAAATTGCTATTAATTAACAAACACTGCAAGATTTTTTTAACCGTTCGAAATGGTCATTGATTGACTGATATAGCTCATTATCGCTGTGGAACGTATCTTCGCTAATTTAATGTGTAAAATTTGCGAAAGCTTAATGAAGGCTATGCAATCATAAGCAATTAAAAGATGCTAAACTATCGAAATCATATCCCTTTTTTTTTTGGTCGATAATCAATCTTTAACTCACGTTTTAATTTCGAATCTCTTGGAATTTTCGTTTTTCATAATTTTTATTTAAACTAATTCTTTTTTTAAACTCTTCATATTATAAATAAATTCATCTTCTGTTTGTTTATATTTTCCTTAATTCGATATATTAAAAAATTAAACTTTAAATTTAAAGATGGCAGTTATTTTATTCATTTTGCAAGCAAATGTAAAGTCCAGTGCATCGGGAGACAATAATTAAAGCTGGCCGCATTTTTCCTCAATGTGAGTGACCTTAAAGTATATTGAATCCCATAGGGAGTCAACCCATTTTTCCTCTTTGCATAAGATATCTACATATATTTGTAGCCATATTCACAACATCATGAGACTCTATTGATACAAAACTATATTGCCTAGAATCTGATAGAACAACTTAAAAATTCACTTACAAGAGACTATTCCCCTTTGATGTGACTCTTTGCATTAAAGACAAAAGTCTAACCAAAGAAATCTTTCATCATGTCTCATTTCCCACTTTCTTAATTTTTTTATGAGAAATGAGCCCTAGTCCAACTGGAGCCTAATTCATTGGAGTTACAATTTCCCTCAAGTTGGTAGTCCAATCAAATTATAAAGTAGATTTCCAAGCAAGGATCCTGCCAACCATAAGATGACATTACTTTTTGAGTATTAATATATGGGTTAAGAAGAATTATTTTTCAGTGTCGTGCTTACCTATTTTCGCCTAGAAATATGTACTTTCTCACCTGCCATCACGTTTATTCCCACTTACTCAAACATAACATGTGCAACAAAATATTCTAAGAGCAGAATTTTCAGTAACAGTACTTGAACACACTTTTTGAGAATCAAACATTTGATAGTAATCGATGGAAATCTATTCACCAAGTAACTCATCATATTAAGCTCATCAACCATACATTAGAGAGCATGGGCTGTTTATAGTAATATTCTGCTTATTAACTCAAAAACTCTCATGAGCTTCATTGGCATTAATGTGGTGTCTTACTATGTCCTCTCCTTGTAGTGTTCATTTAACAACTCTGAGCAAAAGTTCTTACTACTGTTAGTCCACACATGTTTAGTTGTCTTTCAAGTCTCCTTTAGATCGAACTTATACCTCCGTAAAAAATCTCAATCCCTCTCAAGTAGTTATCAACAACTATTAACATGAATCTAGCAATAAGCCTACAAACGTTTGAGGAAATCAACTCTACAATCTTTGTGGATTCTCTTATAGTCATATTAAATTGCATTTTTTGCCATTTGCCTACATCACAATACCCACATGCATTCAATTTATAAATCACATAACCACACAACATATTCCTTTTACATGGAACCTTCAGGTTTCTCTTGCCGATGTACCCGAAAAGCATATGCCACAATAGATACTTCCGAACATCTCCACAACAAAATATATCACTATCTCTCCTTGAAACTCATATAGGCCACAATCCTTAATTCCTCTCATCATCATTGTAGGACCTCAAACAACCTTTAGAACTTCACCTTCTAAAGTATACTGACACCTAGCTTAATTTAGCACACTTAAGGACAGTAGGATTTTTTCAATTTTGGAACATGCCTTTCTCCGGTTAATGTCCCTGCAATGTCAAACATTTTGATTCCAATATTGCCAGTACCCACAACGCCAAACTCATCGTTGTTCTCTAATTGCCATTCAATACTATCCATGCAACAATAAGTAGTAAAGTTCATGCCTGGTGTAGCGTGAAACAAGCAATTGGAATTCATAATTCATTAGCCAAACAATGAATAAATTATCCCTCTTCGAGACACTATTAGCTATTGCAATAATATCACCTCATATCATATTTATTATTTGGATCTCAAATAAGAAACCCTATTTAGCCAACTCAAACTAGGAACTCAACTCCAACATAGAAAAGTATTTCAATAATTCTTTCGGCGTCAAACCACATATTCCATTTGAATTTGGAATATTTCTATTTGGATTATACTCCTTCATTGGTTCAAGTTTGAGACATTTATACGACATACCCCATTTCCCACTTTCCTTAACTTTTGTAGGAAATGAACCCTTGTCCAACTCAAGCTTAACTTAGTGGAGAAGCAATTTCCCTCTAATCGAAACGTTCAATCTTACCATAAAATTAACGAACTTCAAAGCAAGAATCCTGCCAAGCACAAGGTAACTTTACTTTAAAGCATTTATACATGAATCAAGAGGAATGATCTTTCAATACTATGAGTCGGTGCAAATGATTTATTTGTCTAGGGAGGACAAAAAATGAGTATAGGCTCTTTCTGTTTTTCAACTGGGCATATGATAAAACTATAGTACGATGTGGTTCTGTGCTAATGTTTTTATGTGAATGTCAAATGATTTTGATGTGGATTTGAAAAGGATAAATGTTTGGTTTTCAACCATTGAAAAATGTTCAACCACCTCATAATTGTGAGGTTGCCGACAGAGGCTGACGTGCATGTCATCATGCCCCCAACTCCATTATCACGTTTGATTCTTCTCTCTCTCTTTTTTTTTTTTTTTTTTCAAAAGTTATTTGTTTTTGTTTTTTCCCTTTTGAGGGCTCGACGCGTAAAATGAAAATAATGAAAATCAAATCACAAGGTTGAGCGAAAATGCTTTATTTTAAAGATCGTGTTCTGTCAATTTAAGATACTATAGTAATTGCCTTCAAATGCCCAACAGCGTCCTATGCGACATATCCTGTCTTAGTGCGATGTGAACATAGTTAGCTGTCATTTGAAAACATAAGTTAATAATTAGCCAAAAAGTCAAATTATAAACCTTTCTATTATGCTAATTTAATCCTAAGCCTTTTGACAACTTATCAATTTAGTCATAAATATTGTAATGATTTTTCAATTTAATTCTAAATATTTTAATGATTTGCCAATTTTGTTTTTCCAGCTAAATTTCAAAAAGTTGCATTGCACCCATCTAAACTTGCAAAATTACTATACCCATTTGAAATTATCATTAATTGTTCGATTGAACTCATAGTCACTGCTAAATCATATCTTCAAACCAAAATGTTATAACCTCGATAGATGCCAAATGAGAAATGGATTCGAACCAAGATTAACAAACGTCATTATACTATTGCATCCACTTCCAAAACGGTCTAGCTTGGTCCCCGCAAGAGATCTGTCATGATCTTAGGAGATCAATTAGGTTGAGTAAATTAGAGGGATCCAAATACTAAAAAAGACTTCTTGTCATTGGCTTGAAAGTCTTATCTAGTTCAAGATCAGCAAACCCGTAATTCGAGGAACAGCTCAAGATCATTAAATTCATTATTAGGCCAGATAATCGAATTATTATTAACCACGTGGTTTAAAAGTCAAACCAAGATTTGTGGAAGCCAATCTGATTCGCAGGCCCAGATCAGCCGAGCCGAACCAACTTTGCCCGTCTGTCTCTGGGTAGAGAGATCGCCCTTTGATTAACCTAACTGGCCGTTGTCCTCTAATGAATTAATTATCATTATTTTTGTACTTTAGCAATATGGTCGGTTATATTGATATCGCTTGAAAAATATTTACCTCCAAACGAGATAATAATTATCTAGGGAAATTTATCAAAAAAGTACTAAATCTATTTTACAGTAGCTAATTTAGTTGTAAACTTTTCAACTTGACGAATTAGTCCAAAACATTTTGATGATTTTTTCAATATAATTATTTCAGCCAATTTTGGCCGAAAACCATTGACATGGATGTCAATCACCTTTCGTGGTACGGTAGTGTTGATGTGGAGGTTTTTGTAATTTAAAAAAAAAAAATCTGTTTTTTTTTTTTTTTGCCCCTTTTCTTTTCTTTTGCTTGTGGGTAGTCTTGGCAATGGCTGGTGATCAGACTGGCCTTGCATGAAGATAAAAAATTCAGTCTATATGATGGCTAGCACAACAATCGCCAAGACCAACCGCCAGCGAAAAGGGAAAGAAGAGCACAAAACAAGGGGAAAAAATAAAAATAGAGGGAGATTTGGAAAATTTTAAAAAAAAAAAATTGTAAAAATCATCCACGATAGCCGGTGTTGACTGGACTACCATGTTCCAACTAAAATTGGTTAGAAGTACTATATTGAAGGATCTTCAAAAGGTCTAAAACTAAATTGGTCAAATAAAAAAAAATTAGGATTGAGTTGGGTGGTATAATGGATTTATGACTTATTAGACAATTATCTCGAGTTGTCTCCCTGCTTTCTATTTTTCCAAGTAACGGATTGTGAATGTGTAACGAACTGCAAATAACCAACTGCAAATGATCGTTCGTAGAGTTAAAATTTCATAGATGTACATGCCTCCATGCTGGTGGCTCATGAACTTATATAGAGCAACAATAACAGGGGTAGTGATGCCACAAGGGCATGAACTTTTGTTCATCATGCGATCGGGTAACTGTGAATTTTCTTTTTTGTTCAATCAAGTACCTCAAGTTTCAAAATTAATCTCAATGTCAAGCCTCTGTTAAATTAATTGCCATGTCACTTGATTCTTGCGAAGGTGGATTACCTAGCAGGTCAAATGATCCATAGATTATGTAAGGGTGATCTCATATTGCATGCAACTTGAAAGGTTCGGATCCTTCATGTATTAAAAAAATTTGTCTAAGTATATGCTCGCACAAAAGGCAAAAGTTCAAGTACTTATGCTATCATTACCCCATAATAATATTATAACATTAGAGAAAACGGCTAGAAATGAGCTCCTTTCTTGATGGGAGGCAAACATTGTTCTTTCTTGACCTTACTTCTTAGGAAATAATGTCATTTTGAAAAAAAAAAAAAAAAGTGAGAGAGAGAGAAGAAGAAGCAATAATGCAACTCCTAATATAAGGTTTTGAAAAGGTTTAGAAATAAATCCGATGGATTCCATGTCAGGCTGACATGCATACCCTGCAATGGAGGGAGAATTGTCCAAAAAATCCCAAACATATTATATAAAGGCCAATTTAGTTTTAGATCTTTCAATTATGTCAATTTAGTTATAAAATTTTTGACAATTACCCAAATTAGATTGAAAGGTTTATGATTAAATTGACAAATCATCAAAATGTTTATAATTAAATGGCACAACTTAAAGGTTTAGGATTAAATTGATCTATGTACAATAAAGTGTAGATCTTTTTAGACAATTCTCCCGCAATAGAAGAACTGCATAGTGATGAACTTGAACAATATATGAGGGGAAATATAGAAGAGTTAGCATTAAAATTCTCATGAAATTTCTCAGTGTGTCAAATGCAGAAAACCTTTTTTGTCACTTATGGTGCTAAAATTATACACGACAATTCGATTGCAAACAATATTTGTTGTAATTATGCACAATAACAAGGACAAATATGCACCACCGCCCTCAACGGCGCAGCTGGCTTGGGCTCTCTCCCCCTCACGAAGGAGAGAAGTTCGTATCCCAGAGGCGGCGTTAGGGATTCTTACCCTGAAATCTTGTGGTGGTGGGTCCGCAATCGCTTCCCTGCAGTTTGCTTTGCACGGCGGCTTCGAACTACGGGGTTCCCTGGTTTAAAAAAAAAAAAAAACAAGGACGTATATGCGATGTGGAAGAGTATGTAGAGTGGCCGTGACAGCGGAGCTTGCTCGTGCCAAGAATTTGCATGCACATAACTTCTATTCGCAAGGACTTTCCAGACCTGTTCAACAAAAAGTTAAATGGATGCAACTGACATATAGTCCGTCTAATGCACATCATTCTTTGGATCGTATGAATCTCGCGTGGCCACAAAGTTCAACAAATCACATGCATTTGGACTTATGTACTCAGAGTGCGACTAACCATATTGCCCGATCGGTGTCGTTTTCGCACTGACTGTCCACTATCGTCATTACATGTCAGCCTTTTTCTCTATTTTTGGCTCCTTGTTCGGCACATTAGATCCCTTTTCTCAAATTTCCAATGTTTCACTTCTAATTAACACGAATCAGGAGTATTACCAAATCAATTAGGATCTCTTTGAATATTCCGATTACCCGATGCCGCCATTATCTATTTTTTCTATAGTCACCGTATCGACCATCTATGCAACCATAATAAAAAAAAAAATCATAGTGTATACATATTATATTGCAGCTGCACATGTCTAATTAAGACAGGTCCACGCGAGATTAACCTAACCAGAATAATAGAATAAGCAGAACACGATCATCCTGAAATCAAATTTGGATGCACAAGATCAAGTGGGGAGTTAATTTCTTTATTCACGAGTTGGCCATCCTCATCGGAAATGTCCACATGATGCTCTTATCGGCGAATATAACAATGGTATATCATGGATTTAGCATACGACATGTGCTAATTTTCAAAGGTTCACCGGTCGATTTCTCTCTCTCGTCAAAGATTTGGACCCTTGGGAGTAGTAGTGAGTCAAAGAAATCACTTTGAAAGCTCCATAAGATATTCGAAATTCAACGGACGTTACCATGAGTGTGCTGAGCTGTGGGATCTTGTCGTTTTGGAAAACCCTATTATGGTCTGTCCACTGGTCAAACTTTGACTTACAAGTAAAAAAATGGTAGCGTGAACGGAAGAGGTGGCTCATCATTGACTATGAAGATGCAATACATATCTTTTTTGTATTTTTGTTATTATCCTACAAAAGAAATTACTGACCTTTTCCAAATTTTGTTTTGCCTTGCCTTAACAAAAATTCGTTCATATGACCGTCGAAATCTTAGCTACCATTAAAAATCTGATATGGTTACCTTGGCAGAGAAGCATATGTCCATTGTCACGCCAAATCCATTTGCATACTATCACGCCAGATGATAAATGGTCATTGGAATGTCATTGGCACAAGTTTGGAGTTACTAGCACGATTGACAAATGGTCATTGGAATGTCATTGGCACAAGTTTGGAGTGACTAGCACGATGAGAATAGTCTAAAGTATTGACGTGTTGCCAGAAAAGGTTTAACATTTTTGTTGGGATTATCTTTTTAATTGTTTTCCGTAAGCCTCCTTATCCTGTTTCTTGATAAGTATGGCGATGATGGGGGCAAATCTCTCAACAATCTTGATAAGGATAGACATCAATAGCGCCAATATGTCCTTAAAGAGTTTCAATATTTTCTTCTTTCTGGAATCCCAGGAAAATAAATACCTTTTTTTTTTTAGGGAAAAAACCACCAAAAACCCCAAACTTTGCCTCGAGTGACATTTACCCCAAACTTTGTTTTGTGACGTGAAAAACCCCGAACTTTCTAACCGCGACACATTTACCCTAAACTTTTATTTGTGACACCAAAAACCCCGAACTTTCATTTGTGTGACACATTTACCCTAAATCATATGGGCATTTTGGTCTTTTTACTTTTAAAAACTTTTTTTTTTTTTTTTTTTTTTTTTTTTTTTTTTCTTCTTCTTCTTCGCTCCGCCATGGCGGCGGAGGGAAGCCTCGCCGGCGTCCGGCGGCCCTTGCCGGGCGTCGGGCACCCTCGCCCGACGCGGGCGAGGGCACCCTTCGCCAGCACACGGGCGAGGGCGGTCCTCGTCGGCGTCGGGCGAGGGCCTCCCTCGCCCGGGCTTGGCGAGGGCACCCTCGCCCGACGCCGGCGAGGCCACCCTTGCCCGACGCCGGCGAGGCCACCCCTCGCCGGCGGGCCCCCCGACCCTCCCGACGCGAGGGCGGCCCTCGTCGGCGTCGGACGAGGGCCTCCTCGCCCGGATCCGGCGAGGGCACCCTCGCCCCCGACGCCGGCGAGGGCACCCCTCGCCCGACGTAGGCGAGGGCGGCCCTCATCGGCGTCGGGCGAGGGCCTCCTCGCCGGACCCTCGCCCAACGCCGGTGAGGGCACCCCTCGCCAGGGCGCCGGCGAGGGCACCCGCCCAACCCGTAGAGGGCCCCGACGCCGGCGAGGGCGCCCTCGCCGGACGCCGGGCTTCCCTCTGCCCGCCATGGGCCGGCAGAGGGAAGAGAGAGAAGAAAAAAATTTTTTAAAAAAAAAAAAATAAAATAAAGAATAAGACGAAAATACCCTTAATGGGGTAAATGTGTCACAGTTTGTAAAGTTCGGGGTTTTTCACGTCACAAAATAAAGTTTGGGGTAAATCTGTCACTCGAGGCAAAGTTTGGGGTTTTTGGTGGTTTTTTCCCTTTTTTTTAATTAATAGCCTCATTTTTGTAACATGCTTGATCTTAGCCAAAAAGGCCAAGAAAAGTCTACTCTTTGAATATGCTAAACAATTTCGCATTATGCAATATTGGAGCTTTTTCAAATCAACCAGCGGTCAATAGTTCAAGTCCAAAAGAGTATGATACGCTACACATGTGCTGACAGCGGGAGTCTGATTAGAGCTGTCAGACCTAGTCAAGGATTAGGGTTATAAAAAAACAAAAATAAAATATATAAAAAAAAATACGTCATATTTTCACTATATAAGTGCATCCACCTTGTCGAAAATGTCGAATATACATTTTATCTTTCCAAATCGCTATATACCATCACATCAATTAATTTTTGTGTCTTATGTACGATTTTTCTTTTAAAAATGCTCATCCCTAAATCCTAAATCCTCACATTCACCCAAACAAGCCAACTAAAAATCAGACCAACCAAACTCTAAATAAAATGCTAAAATAAGTTTTCAAGAACGAACAATTTGTTCTTTCAATGTGGGTTTTGCTTAGAGAATATGAATAGTATGTGCAAAAATAGATGTGACAAATGGGAAAATTGAGATGCGTTTTAATTTTTATTTTTTCCCTATAACGTTCTAAGATATGTAGTAGGTTCAAATAAACTAGATTGCATTAGATTCATGCGAGTCATCTAATTCATGTTGCATGAATCATTGGATGAGATGGGTTTTATGTGGAATTCACAGTATCTGTCAATTGAATAAGTTGGACTAATCAAAAGCGAATCATCCTACAAGAGTGTTATGCATGAGCCACTAAACATGTTTAGATTAATTTTTCTCTTTACTTAATCTAAATCTTAGCATGCACGCATTTGACTTTCTATAACCCAAAATACCTTTCTCGTTGTTTCTTTATGTGTGTTTGGTTTATTCGTGTGTGACTATATATGCAGATGGACCGATCAAGCCCCTGTACAATGTGATTGAGTCAACCTATAACAGCAAGACTAGTCTTCTTTCCCTGAATAACACGCACCTCACGTCACTTTTTAAATGGCCAAAAAGAAAAAAATTTGCCATGGAAAGTGAAGACTCCAAGATTGATGTTGGTCCATCTTGATTCCCATCGCACAAAAAAAAAAAAAAAAAAAAAATCGTGAATTTTGCTTATTTCACGTAATTAATTATTATAAAGAGAAAATGTGAATTGTGTACCTAACACTTCCAACGCTTCAGATAGTCATTCAATCACCTACCGAAGCATTGTCCATTCCTTTCCAATTTCGATCAAAAAGTAATTTACGTTCCCAAATAAACTCGTCATATTATTCTTTCAATGTCTTCTTTTCCACACGTATTTGATATTTGACGTAAAAATCATTTTGGGTTTCCATTTTTTACCGGAGCCAAACACAAATCATAAGGCAATATACTTTAGTAAATCCCGCTTTCTAAATTTCATCTGAACTTCATCCATCTATCGTATTAGATGGTGTAGCAAACGGGCAAAAAGGTCCCAGTGAGTCGCTCCTTTTCGATCCGATTCTGCCAATCGACTTCAAAGTGTTGCGTTATGGGTTTGATTGGATTGATGCAGAGACAAAACGAAGACCAAAACAAAAATAAAACAAGAGAGAGAGAGAGAGAGAAAAGAAAAATTGAAAGAGAATTTATTCATTTCTTGTTTCTTTTTTGGCAAGAAAACAAAAAATAAAAAATAAAAGAAGGAAAGAACAATATTTTTTTTTTCTTTTTGTTAGAAAAAGAACAATCATTGAGATTTTTTTTTTTTTTTTTTTGCAATTTGCAAATTTAGGAGAGGGGGTGGTGATGATGAACTGTTGAGCTCTCAAGTCATGGGTTCTTCCCATGCCCTAGATGGGACCAGCACATCATTTTGGACTTGGGAAACGTTTCGGCCACATTATATGACTTTTTGCTGACGGATTCCTTTGATCGTCTTGTCGGTTTCAATCTCTCTCCCTCTCTCTCTCGTTGACTTGTCTTGCTCGACTTGAAGAATCCCGACTCTCTCTTTTTTTCTTCAAAAGCATCATCATATGATAAGTGTGAATGTGGATTACGTGCGTCCAACTAGTCAAAAAGGGGATTGATGGTATTGGCCCCAAAGGTATATGCATTTTTGACATAAGTTTCATATCACCTTTCGAAAGGAAATCAACTTTAGACCCTATGAATATTATATGAATTGGGGGAACTTTTGTGTGTGTAGCTTTTTGTTTCATTAGTTTGTCTATGTTAAATGATTCTCCTTCTTAAAAGTCTAAGTTTCATACGATATATATATATAAAATGAGGATTGTCTCTGTACATCTCAATCATTAGATGAACCAGACAGTTATGCACTAAATATCTTGTTGATATGCATTTTGAATATGCTCACTGACTCAAAATTCGACTATACTTGCTCAATTTTCCTGAGAGGAGAAGCCATTTTGATTTTTATAAATTATCCGATAATTTGATAGTTCATCATCAATTGACGCCCCTAAAATAAGGTTAATACTACTTTTCGTTTTGCTTAAATTTTTCCAATTTCAAGTATTTACACAAGTGATTCGTATGTTGTTTTTTATTTTTACTTTTTTTGGCCAAGATGGTCCATACTGTTAAAAACACTATGAGTGAAAGCAAAATCCTTCGACAAAATTTGCTGTTATGCAATATATCATTGTCGATATTGATGTTTTCAATTTGTAGGAGTTAGTGTTTTATTAGTCAAGCCAAGCAAAATTGATCAGTGGGATCTAAGCTGTTTGGTTCTTTCTTGCATTTCTGCCTCAATCTAGCTGTAGCTTCTATCCATATTTTCTTTTTCTCCTTTCTAGTTACTCTTGGTGCAATCCAAAGGCCATTCATTTTTCACTCTTTTTTTTTTTTTTTTGGGTCTAGTTTTCTGGTGAACTTTCATCTTAATTGATTTATCGTTCGCGTAAATATTAAAGGTGCATTCTCTCTGATGGCCCTGGTGCTTTGGAGTAGGTCTCGAGATCATTCTTTTCCATTTTTGTCATCAATAGTACTAGGAATGATAATTTAATTGATTATTTTAGTGGGTGTCCTTATCTCCATTCCCAATTATCTTGGATGGGCGGCTAGCAAAAGTTGGTTCACAACTTCTTTTTTTTTTGGTCGAAATCACTGCTTGTATTTAAGACAACGGAAATTTACAACCTGAAGATAAAGCATCCGCATAAACTAAATCAAGCATTACAAACGGAGGATATAGTATCCAGTTTTGGACCGAATATGAGGTTTGGACCTTCGCAGCCCAGTCGGCAACCAGGTTAGCTTCACGCCGACAGTGCTGCAACTTTAGGTTAGAAAATCTGAAAGCCAAACGACAGCCTCGGTGATCACAGGTCAAAGCTCCCACGACGGCGATCTCGCACCTTGCACCACTTCAACGAGATTGAGGCAGTTAGATTCAATCTCCAGATTAGCTTCGTGGAGTCCTTGCCGGAACAGATGTTGAAGGGAAAATGTAAGAGCTTGGGCCTCTGCTTCAAAGGCGGGTTTCGTTGCCAATGTGACTAAATGGATGAAAAGTTTTCTTTGGATTAATAGGAAAGGACTGCGATTCTTCTGGCAGGAAAGTGACCGTCGCCGGTTCACGGCCAATAAAAAAAAAAAAATTCAACACTGTTACAGTAGAAAGAAACCGATTAAAATCCAACTTCAATTGTGCATATATGGAATAAATAACACATGTGATTAGAGTTCATTTAATAATAGAATTCTTCCACATGCAGGGCACGTGCACTGGACATGCACGGAACACGGAAAGCTTGACAATATCGCCTAGGTTAAAATTCAAAGTGGACATACAATTCCTCAAAAATGAGACTGGCTTTAATGAGTTAAGGAATGAGGTCCAGAATATCGTACATAGCAACACATCTCCATTTCTATTCCTAGATGTTCCCATCAACCAAGTCGATTATCGTCGTATTATCCAAAAACATCAATTAAGCAAATTATACAAGGCATAAGTATACATGTCGCCAATCAAGTTTTTTTTCAAGAGTTAGTGAAAGGTTTGGACATACCAAATTTAAGACATTGTAACATGTCATCCACACTTCTCGAATAATAGAATATTGATCATTCATTTTCTGCACTGATCTGTCTGTTCAAAAATCTTTTTTACATAAGATCATGATCTTAATTGTGGCAAGATTGTGATTCAAGATTGTAAAATTGATAAGATCGTGCAAAACCAGAAACTCTTACTGATTCTAATTCCATTTTATGATGGAAAATCGAACCAAATAAATTTGGCTTTTAACTTAACATAGAAGAGTAGAAAAATTTATGATGTGCTTTTTGCCCCAGCTACGTACCCTAGTCATGGTCAAATATAGGCTTTTTCACACGAACACTTGTAAGTTGCCAATGGAAGTTTGATTTGTGAATGTTTTGTACTCTGTTTCGTGACGAGTTTAACAACTACGAAGAGCAACAGACAACATGTATTGTTGTTAAAATCTAAGATTTAGTATTAGGTTTGCTTGTCCTCTCTCTCTCTCTCTCTCTCTCTCTCTCTCTTTTCTCTTTTATTTATTTATTTATTTATTTATTTCATTTGTTTATGAACGGATCTCTCTCTCTCTCTCTTCTTTTTTATTTTATTTTATTTTTTATTTCATTTGTTTATGAACGAATATGAAATTGTTGGGTGTGAGGCAGCCTTCTTTTGGAAAATCATGACAAAATCCACAAATTAATTGTGGCAAGTCAACCCAAAAGTCGATATCTTTTTTCTTTTTTTTTTCCCTCGTGATAGTGGTGCACCTACACCTTTCCGAGCATCCGATAAATCTTCGTTGAGTAAAAACAAAACTTTAGCATAGAGATTGTGTTTTGCAACCTGGCCTCATTAGAAAAAGGCAAATCCGGTAATTTAAAAATTCGAGCATGCTTATATTACTGGAGAACTCTTAAGTCGAGTCTGCACTTAGAAGTTACCGTTACTAGTTACTAGAGACAGTTGACCATTTTGGTCCAATCAATGAGAAATCAACTGGTCAAGAAAATAAAAAAAATAATATCAATAATCAGGCCATCGAATTAGAAAAGCAATTCTTGGCCGTGGGCAGCCTACAATCAGCATACTTCTTAAACTCATCAAATCCACATATTTAAAATGATATAAACTATCCCTTTTTGTCTTATTGTACATTGCCAACAGCACACATTAGTTAAGAAACCTTAAACTTTGGACATAATGTTTATAATTATATGTAATAATCAGTATCCTATGAGTGCATAATTGGTGTTTGTTCATACCTAATACATATTCCCGTTTGAACGTACAGCTGTGTCATGGTGGAGATGCCTAACCCTGCCAGCTAGGTACAAGTCCCCGCATGATTCTTTACATTTTATTTTTGTCTTGCCTGTCATTGAAACTTCAAACAAACAATTAGTCATCACTCAGCAGCAGCAATGAATATTAAATAGATAAATAAATAATTTGATGGATGGAGGCTTTTCAACCAGATCTAGAGGGCGTATCCCCTCACTAGCAATGCTCCCTTTTTCTTCAAATTTTGTTCCCTTGCTTTTGGATTTGGATAAGCTCCAAGGCATCAAACTAAATCCACCTTTTGATTTGATCAAAAAGAAAGCCAGCAAAGTCAAAAGCAGGACACCTGCTAGAAATCACTTCCTGATATGCCTTTTCATAGCCGAAAAAAGTTACGGTTTTTCCATTTATTTATTTTTTGGTCGGTTACGGTTTTTTCATTAACAAGTTTACTATAAATTGAGAATTGTGGTTGGTTCATATCAACAATTTGATTACTTCCGGTAATAATTCCCAAGTGAAGGGACGGCCTAAGATACTTTACCAAATATGGAAAATAAGGTAACGATATCTAGTATGATGGATCTGTTCCAAATGGATAGAGTTCGTTCTCATTCAACTCGTTCTTGCGTAGAGTGAGTAAGCGAGAGGTCAAAGTAAGTTGTGAACCCATTTAATATTAATATTATTTTTTACTTTACCATTTTTTATCCATATACGAACGTTTTACCAAAGAGAATTAGTCAATGTAACTACCAATCCATTAAATATGGGTTAAAAAAGCTTTTATGACTCATTTTGACAAATTTAATTTCGGTTCATATAAAATATAATAGCTTTT
The DNA here is from genome assembly GCA_014182715.1 of Eucalyptus cloeziana. Lineage (NCBI taxonomy): Eukaryota > Viridiplantae > Streptophyta > Magnoliopsida > Myrtales > Myrtaceae > Eucalyptus > Eucalyptus cloeziana. The sequence continues at coordinate 17,016,372 of CM024640.1, forward strand.
AGAATTATAATAATGACAATCATGGCGAAGTTTAAAATATGAGATAGAAGGACAGTGGAGAAATAAAAAATATGACATGAAAACAATACATATCGATATATATATATATATATATATATATATATATTATACATCGAAAATAACATTTTTAACTTAACCTTCACGTGTATGCTTAAGGAAAAATTAAACAAAAGAAAGATTCCCATACGTGCCTCTTCACAAAAGATGTTATGTTCGCAAGTAGTTTCGTTTTGTCTTCGGGTAATAAGAGAATGGACAGAATCATGGTCCAAACGGTGACGCCAGCTTTGGCCTCCTTGCCTATTTATACACTCCCCCATCGGCCCCAACAGTTCCGTGTACCTCCTTCACGCACGCACTTCTCCTCTCGTTTCTTCTCCACTTGTTTGTCAGAATCACTCATATAATCCCAAACGCGAACTCTCTCTCTCTCTCTCTCTCTCTCTCTCTCTCTCTCTCTCTCTCACTCGGTGGTGGGGGAAGATGGAGATGGCTGACCAGAAGACCGTGGCCAAAAGCGCCGTCTCCGGCAACGGCGTCCGGCCGAAGTCGATCGAGGACTTCGATCCTCCGGCGAAGCCGCGACGGAACAAGTACGCCATGGCCTGCGCTACCTTGGCCTCCACGACCTCCGTTTTGCTGGGTTATGGTCAGTCCCCTCTCTCTCTCTCTCTCTCTCTCTCTTACGGTGTTGTGAGGGATAAGAAGGCTCACCATGGTCGTTGCCCACGAAGTTTTGGAGCCATTAAAGCACATATATCTCTGAAAAGATGTTATTTGTGAATAATAATGATAGATCTATTGCAAAAGGTCACTTGTTTAATGGATATGGAATGAAGAAAGAACAAGAAAAAAGAGTTTTTATTTTTTTATTTTCGCACGTACTCGCATCTATTCCGATAAATGATTTCGAATGACGTCATCAACTTTCTTTCTCTTTTTTAAGCCAACCAAATTAACATGTCCATCGTGCTTATTATCTATCATTATTCTCGTCTTATTAATAATATATGTAAAGGAAAATCAATTTGAAGAAACGGGGAGGAGATCTAATTTTTCTATTTTTTTCTCAATTTCTTGTAAATAATTTTTTAAAATTTTTTTTGACAGACATAGGGGTGATGAGTGGGGCGATCATTTACATCAAGGAAGACTTGAAGATATCGGACGTGGAGGTGGAGATCTTGACGGGGATCCTCGCCGTGTACTCGTTGCTTGGTTCGGCGATGGCGGGGCGAACCTCCGATTGGATCGGCCGCCGCTACACCATCGTGTTGGCTGGGGCCATCTTCTTTGCCGGGGCCCTTCTCATGGGCTTCGCCCCCAACTACGCCTTCCTCATGTTCGGCCGCTTTGTCGCCGGCATCGGCGTTGGCTACGCCCTCATGATCGCTCCCGTCTATACCGCCGAGGTCTCTCCGGCCTCCTCTCGCGGCTTCCTCACCTCCTTCCCCGAGGTACTAACTCAGTTTTTTATTTTTTTATTTTTTTTATTTTTTTTTATTTGGCTCCCCTGAATTGGTAGCATCTTTCTCATTTTTGTTTTCATTTTTCATCAATTTTTTTTTTTTTTTTAATGTTGCATGTGCAGTCTTCTTGCTAAAAAATTAGAATGGCGATTCACGTTTATGGCTTATTTTTCTTCATTTAGAATTTTTTGTTATTACGGCCGCCAACATGGAGCCCACTGGTATGAATGGATGTCATTTTGGTGGTTTAGGTATTCATCAACCTCGGCATCCTCCTCGGCTACATCTCCAACTATGCCTTCTCCAAGCTCCGCCTCAACCTCGGGTGGCGTATGATGCTTGGTGTGGGAGCAATCCCCTCTGTTCTCCTTGCCTTCGGGGTCCTCGCCATGCCGGAGTCCCCTCGGTGGCTCATCATGCAAGGCCGCTTGGGTGATGCGAAGACCGTCCTAGCCAGGACCTCTGACTCCAAGGAGGAGGCGGCGCTCCGGCTCGCGGACATCAAGGAGGCTGCTGGCATCCCTGAGGAGTGCAACGATGATGTCGTCAAGGTCACAAAGCGGAGCACTGGGGAGGGTGTGTGGCGTGATCTCCTCCTCCACCCAACGCCGTCCGTTCGCCACATTCTCATATGTGCCGTCGGGATCCACTTCTTCCAACAGGCTTCTGGCATCGACGCTGTTGTCCTCTATAGTCCTCGCATTTTCGAGAAGGTCGGCATCACCTCCTCCGACAAAAAGCTCATTGCCACCATTGCGGTCGGCGTCGTAAAGACATTGTTCATTCTCGTCGCCACCTTCTTCCTCGACCGAATTGGAAGGCGGCCGTTGCTACTAAGCAGTGTCGGCGGGATGATCATCTCACTCGGCTCCCTCGGAGTGTGCCTCACAATCATCAACCATAGCCAGACGAAGCTCATGTGGGCGGTGGTCATGTGCATTGCGTCGGTGTTGTCCTACGTGGCTTTTTTCTCCATCGGGATGGGGCCGATCACGTGGGTGTACAGCTCGGAGATCTTTCCGCTGAGGCTCCGGGCGCAGGGGTGCGCGATCGGGGTCGCCATGAACCGGGTGACGAGCGGAGTGCTGGCGATGTCGTTCATATCGCTGTACAAGGCGATCAGCATCGGCGGGGCCTTCTTCTTGTTCATGGGAATCGCGTGTGCCGCATGGCTGTTCTTCTACATAATGATGCCGGAGACGCAGGGGCGAACGCTGGAGGAGATGGGGCAGTTCTTTGGCAATTACACCAGGTGGAGGTCCGTGGCGAGGGAGATTGACTTACAGAGGAATAAAGCGGAGGTCAACGGCAACGGCAACGGAGGCAATGGCGAGGGCCAATTAGGGAAATGATTTTAAGGTAGGGTTACATCTGGTGGATATGGATGCGTTTGTTAGGGTTTTTATAGTAATTACACGTAATATGATTTGGTTTGATCATTGCTGACGTGGATAATGCCGGAAAGGGTTGCTTCTTGTTTGGCATTTTAAAGAAAAAAAAACGAATTACTATGATGAATTTCAAAAGAAGAAGCCGAGAGAAATTCCTTGGTTCTCAGTCGTCTACTCTTTTTCCTTTTGTTTTCACCACCAATTTGGACTTATTCTGTCAAAATCGAATTTATCATGAATAGATGGATCAAATGGAGGAACATCAATTTCCACTCATTTCATATAATAGTGAATAATTACCCTCGATATCTCAAGTTCGGAACTTGGGTCGTTCTTATCGTGCCAAAGTCAGTACCGCTATGCCAAATCTAAATTTATTCTTGTCATCAAATGTAGAAGCTACGAACTGTGTTGTAACTTCCCTTCAATGGTAGACTACCTTTTTTTTTTTTGCCGCACTTAAGTGAATCCACATATAAAATTTTCTAACTTTAACGATGAATCTAGGTTATATTCCAAGTAAGGCTATGTCACACGACTCACACCCAACGATAATTTCATATCCGTTCGTAAACAAATGAAATTAAATTGACATAATTCATAGATTGAATAAGAAAAAGGGGATTGATGATCGCTACACAAATTATCACGTAAGATACAATAGATGTTGGATAAATCTATCCATCAATTAAGCTTTTAAAAATAGCTAGGATAATGTCATTCTCTAACCGATGAATATAGTTTAATATATATATATATATATATATATATATATATATATATATCGAGAAAAAGCAAACTTTTCTTTTTGGCACCCCCCGCGGTGGCGAGGACTGAGAGAAGTCAAGTAAATATGTAGTCTTAGAATAAATCAAAAGTTTGAGAGTGAGTGTTAGAGTAGGATTAGTGTAGGATCGACCAAAAAAAAAAAAAGTACATCGTGGCACAAACATTCACTGATCAAGCTCCTGTTGCAATTTCTATTTTGAGGTTTAAGACATTATTTAGTCCAATTTTACTCTTTTGAGACATTCCACTATAAAAATGAAGAAAGATTAAAATTCACAAATTTTTTTTTGATATTGTTCAATCTTACTAATTTTATGATCTCGAATCATAATCTTATCACGATTTAAATCTCGATCCTATCTAAAAGAAAATTTGAAGCGGATGGGAGTGTCTAGATAATGGAGGTTCGAAATCCTATAAATTCATGAAAAGTGCGGATGACATATTACAATGTCTTAATTTGGTACGTCCTACATCTTTCACTAAAGGCTTGAAAAATTTTGACTGGCTACATGTATACTCATGCATTTAATTTGCTATGTTGATGTTTCCAAATGCCACGATGTTAATTGACTAGATTAACGGGAACATCTAGGTATAGGAATGAAAATAGTCGTTACGTTCAATATGACAACTTCCATTTATTTCACTTTCTTCTACCTTTTCTTTTTTGTCCCACTTGATAGGGGAATTTTTTTTTTTTTAAATGATGTACGGTACAATATTATATCATAGGACATCCGATCTCACAAGAATTTCGATACAAAATATATGAGAGGGAACAGGGTGCTCTCATCTGATTTTAATGATAGGGTGGTCATGTTGCTCATTCAAAAAAAAAAAACTTTTCAGCTGCACTTTGGAAAATCATGTGGTGGTGGTGCTTCTAAGAAAAGGGTCCACTGCTGAGTGATTGAAATGGTGGGAGGATTGCTTATGGAGAAGATTTAAAGAGGGCATGAACACATTTCAATCGATGCACTGTCCTAATTATTGATGTGGGGAGGGCCTGATTTCTTGCTATAGTCCCTGTCGGTGGCACTGCTCTCAGTCATCGACCTTTCCCTTTTTTGTCTTATTTCCTAATTTCCATTGTTCAATTTTGAGATTCCTTATTCTCAAAATAGTAGGACCACCAAAATTTCACACTCAAAAAGAACTTTTTTGTATGCACAGTTTAACGAGCAGGGCCAGAAAAAGGCAAAAAAAAAAAAAATCAAGATGTGGCAGAGAATTCGTATGGTACATCAATCAGAGTGAACTATGCAAAATTAGTGATGGCAGCTCGAAGTTCACAAGGGAGAAAGCGTACCAGACGACTTCAATAGAAATGGCTTCATCCGTCGTGCAAGCGAGGGTTGCCAAACGGTGCATGTGCAGTTAGTACCGTGTCTGCGAATCTGACACCTCTCTCTGGTTCATCTTCTGATCAATCATGCATCGGGTGGTCCAAAGTTCTTTCTGAGTCGTCAACTACAGCGAGTTTAAAGCACATATCGGGTCAGTGTCTGGTCGGCTAACAAGGGATACCAGCAGTGCAAAGCTTGGTTCTATGATTTTGATGTGCTGGTTTACTCAACCAGATTGAGTGAAGTTGCAACTGTGTGTTGAACCGGAGACCAAGCTTATGTTATCTGGGTGCAACTGAGGAAAGTCATTTTGATGATGCCTTCAACTGATTAGCATTTGAGAAATAAGTTGGATTTTGCGTTGTGTGACGTCTTGTAATAATAAGGAAATTTTAAGTGATTATTTGTTTGTCCCTCGATTGATGATAACTATATTTGTCTGATGTTGATGTTTTTGGTTGCCCGTAAACTGAGTCAATCGAGAATCGACAATCGAAAGATTGCAATCTTTAGATTTTTCACGCAATGTCATTTTCACCGAAGGAGCTAGGAAATCCACGGCCGAGAATGTCTTTAGATCTCGTGACTTGAGGCATAAGTTGTTGACATTAGGGTTTGCAAATGGGCAGGAACTCCTTCCATCAATTCAAAGCATTAGGTATGCACAGAATTATTTACACATCCCTCCACCCATTTCCTGTTATCCAAGCATAAAATATATGGCAAACAGAAGAACTTGGGGGATAGAAAGCCAACATCAAACTTCTTATGATTTTTCGTAAACTTTACTGATCAAACATTATCCCAAAATGAAGACTGTTCGATGAGGCACACTTCGACAAAGTATCGGCGTCATCTAGAGGCAACACTTGAATTACCTATCAAGACAAGGCGAGAAGCAAATTCTCGCAGAATCCCTTCAAGCATTCAAGTCAGGAATACATCTCCTTTGAACATCTCCAAGTGGAGTAATAAGTTCCTCCTGTTATGTTGGAGACACGAATGATAAGATCCGCTTTCACGCGTACATACTGGAACTTCGAAAACTTAACTAGTCCCTTAGGATCGCCACACTATAACGTGGGATCGAACCTGTCACACCAAATTAACTCATGATTGAGATCTTGCCCTTGAAGGATGCGCTCACCGCATCGCCATCACATAATCGAGAGCATTAGAAACAATGCTCGAAAAGCAGTACATCTTTGTCCAGGAGTAAGAATAAGGCAATCCACAATCCACCATTAACAACACCGTGTTGGTGATACCATCCATGTGACGGTAAGCTGCAAGATAGCCCTTCACACACAGTCTAAAAGGAACAAGACAAATGTCAAGTTTTGATATAATGACCGATTGACAATCAAGGAAGCCATTGTAACTTAACCAAAGTCGGAAGGTATTGGACAGTAAAAGTTCCGATAATGAAATATCATTGCTGGCAATTTGTGTTTTCTCGCATCAAATTTGAAGTATAACATACATTCGTCGACCTGAACGTGGCAAGTTCATTGATCACAATGCGTCTTTGCAACCAACTTCATCCTATCCAACTATGTGGGGCCCTTGAATGACATGTTTAACACATTTTAAAAAGGAATTCCCACATCTGAAAGTGTTAATAAATGTTTGAGTATGTTTAAAAGCATATAGACAGATCCAAGTGTGTGGAAATAGGTCACTTAGTATCAATAAAATGTTCAGCTGCATAATCAAACATGCTTAAATGAATTTATATAGGTTATGAAGATCAACTCACACACCAGAAAGATTTAGTTCTTTGCCTTTGCCTTTTATTAATTAGTTAACCACAATTACGAGGCAAAAGGGATTAAGTTCAACTAGGATACACTTGATTATGTGCCAGCTCGTGTGGTGTGAACAAGTTCAGTCCCAAATCGCCAACCTATAAAAGATACCATGATTGACTGCATTAAATCTACTTTGCCTCGCGAAGCGATTCAAGGTCTCACTCTTCATGACTTCGGAAAGGTCAAGCAGCTGAGTCATTTCATGTCTCAGTTTGAAGTACACAATTTCAAACCACATATTTCCACCTGACAACGTTTCTAGGATGAAACCAGAATCGATATGTACAAACCGTCCCATGCTGCATTAATCATATTGTCAAGGCTCCTTAATTTTTCTGCAGAACTTTTCAGCAATATAAAATTAGTTTTGATTGAATGAATAGTATCACCGGTGAACAGAAAATGAAACCTTTCCCCATGAAAAATCAGATTAACTATTCTATCCTCAGTACCGCATGACCAAAGTGGTGCTCAAAAGGCCTGCATAATGCCATTTTCGTTTGTTTCTAAACTGAGGTATGCCTAATCACGTTGCTAATTAGGCATAAGCTAAGTAGCATTGACACCAATACACAACACACAACACGACAAGATATACCACGTCAGCACATCATTTCTTCAAAATAGAGAGAATTCTAATATAGTGGAACACGTTGTATATTAAGTATATATTTTTATATATGCATGATAAATTATTATTTTTATGATTATTTTAATCAAATTAATTTGATTCAAATTCACAAATAAATAAAGAGTCTAAAATGAATTTACACTAAAAATATCAATCTACCATTTGTTAATATCATTCATTATTTCAATTTTATAAATTCAACTCCATTCTAATAATTCATAAAACTTGAAGGAAAAAAACAAGTAATTCTCATTTTGGATTCGTATGTCGGCATGTGTCGGAAGAGAAGAGTGAATTGTATGTCATGGGAAATGAGAGTTAGAAAAAAAGAGAATACTAGGTTTTTCTTCTTTCCCATTTTATTATTTTTTATTTGCACCCCTCATTTGGAAAGTGTCAGGAGTGTCAGAAAATTTGACACATATTGACAAAGTGTCGAAGAGTATTGAACACGTGTTGAAGTGTCCGATACGACATGAAGACTTTTGAAAAGTGTCGGTGCTTTCTAAAGCATAAGTAGAATGTATATATGTTAGAGAGAAAGAGAGGGGAGAGAGAAAGATGTACTTGTCAAAAAGAAGATTGCCATTGTGCCTATCTCTCGGCTGAAGCAGAAGACTAGCAACTGCGTAACCAGCACTACTAATGATGACATTTTCACGTGCAGCTTCAAAACTGGGAGAACCAACAGGCCCATGGTTCTGTTGGAATATTTCATATAGACCCCCATCAGTCGTTTCACCCATTTGACTTCTGCTTCGAGTGTTAGGCCCAAGCTGCAAGCCCAAAGAAAACGTTGCAATGAGCAAACTATTCGAAACATAGTAACTTTAGTAAAAATGAATCTACATTTATCAAATCTTCCTTTCTCCCAACAATAGCTCTGTTAGTAATATACGTCACAAAAATTTTAAAAATAATAATAACGGATTAAGATGGAAATATATTGTCATTTTTTTTCTAAAAAGTATGTCAAAAAATCAAGATTACTATAATAGGATATAAAAATAATGTTATCCCGAGTTTTTCTCATCTATTATAAAATTGAAAAAGACGTGCATATTAAATTAGACGATGTAAATTAAACAAAAAATTATAAAATAATATTGTCATTGATAGCATTCCTATTGGTATCACGAAATCAAAAGAACAATGTATTTATTTGTACGAATATGATGTAATATCATCATATGTTTCATGCAAGAGTGGTAAATGACAAATCACATCTCGCATGATTGAATATTGGTACGAGATATACTAGGGATAATTGCCAATTGTACGACAGCCAATTCGGTCATAGATGTTTCAATTGTGCCAATTTAATTTTGAACCTTTTGATGATTTGTCAATTAATCATAAACCTTTGTTTGTGTCAATTTATTTATAAACATTTTGACGAATTTTCAATTTAGAAATAAATCTATTATTTGGATAAATGGCTAGAAGGATTACATTGGAAAATTGTCAAAAGATTTAAGACTAAATTGACAAATCATCATAAAGTTTTGGACTAAGCTAGCACAATTGAAAGTCTTAACACTAAATTGGCAAGTCTTCAAAAGGTTTAAAACTAAATTAGAACTATAAAAAAGTTTAGAATTGAATTGGCCTCCGTACTATAGGTTTAGGACTTTTTAAACAATTTTTCCTAATATGTCACAAATATAAGTACCCCATCAGAGTAAAATATAGTGTACATCTTATGCAGGTATAAATTGCTGTACAACAAAATGAATACTTTCTTTATGTACAAAAAAAAAAAAAAAAAAAAAACGTACGGAGACCAAAATTATCCTGAAAATTACGCATGTAAGTTTATGTCAAAGCACAAGTATTTTGCTAACAAAGAAATAAGAGTCCCTCTTAGTCTATGTTCGCCATCATTGTCCAGCAGTAGTGCATTTTTGGCCCATGAGTATGCAGAAATGGGGCTAGAAGAGGGCGAGGACTTATCAGTGGTAACCTTCCCAGAGCTCAGAGCCGAAAGCATGTAGCCATTAGATTGTATTTGTTTTGCATAAAACATTTTCCTTATTTTTTTATATTTAATTTGCCTAAAAAAATGAGTTAATGAAAAATGTTCTCCTAGTTAATGAAAAATCTATTATAAGATTCAGATAAATTATTTCCTCTTTAAAATATCTAAAATCATTTTTTTTTTTTAAATGTGATTATGTATGAGCACTCACACCTGAAATTCTATGCTTGGGCATAAAAATCCCAACGCTGGTTCCCAAGTCTTCAACGTCCAAAACCAGGTCTCCATTGCCCAAGCTTGGATACATCAAGGCTAGGCCCGCGACTTTGGTGCCAGTGCCCATGCTCGGGACCTTAGTGCTTGTGCCCAAGTCCCTGGCGCATGCGCCCAAGTCTATTGATGTAGAGCCCAAGTCCTCAAAGGCCTTGCTTAGGTCCCCAATACTCGAGCTTAGTCCCTAGCATTTAGGCCTAGGTCCACAAAGGTCATGCCTAGGTCCTCAACACTCGGGCTTGGGTCCCTAGTGCTTGAGCCAAGGTCTACCGAGGTTGATGCTTAGGACCCAAGTTGCCTATGCTCGAATCTATCAAGGCTGGGCCTTAAAACCCGGATGCATGCACTCAAGTCCTTGAGGCCAGGCCGACTAGGCCCGACATCTCGGGCTTGCGCCCTAATCCATCAAAGTTGTGCCAAAGACCTAGGTGCCCCTACCTCAATCATTGGCAGCTAGGTCGGGTTCCATCACAACCTAACCTTGGAATCCGGTTCTCATATGAAGTTCCCCAATTACCCAAACGCAAATTACTAGCGACCAAATAATATATGTCTATTAAGGAAAATCTTATTATTTTCCTAGAAAATGACTTTCTAGAAAAAAAAAATTCAAGAAATATTACATTTTTCATCAAACAAACAAAGTATGTATTATTACCTCTTTTTTCTTAGACTCTGAATTATTTAAACGACACCATCAGCATATGTTAGATTTGGAGTAGAAAGATTGGGGACTGGAAGTTTTTAACCTGATGCACCAATTATTAAATATTTCCCGCGTCTCTTCGAATTGTACTGAAAGCCACCTTGCCCCCTCCTTTATTTGACAAGAAAAGAAGGAAAAGAAATGATATATTAATTACAAAGTCACCAAAGAGACCTCTCTAAAATTAAAAGAATGACCTTCAAAATACACGAAACCAAAATTTATCCAAAAAAGAAGAAGTACAAAACCGAATGTTCAACATCATTTTTCTGCCCCAGTGGCCACCCTTCCATCTTGGAAGGGGGAGGTTGGGGGTTCAAATCCCCACATTCTCAGGGAGGATTGGGGGTGGAGACTATTTCATTTTAGGAGTGGGTTTCGACTCCCACGTCCTACAAGGAGGCAGGGCAAAAGTCTGAGAGTGAGTGTTAAAGTAGGATTAGCATAGGATCGACCAAAAAAAAAAAAAACATCATTTTCTCTTTTTCTTTAGGGAAAATATCATAAATAATCCAAAATTACTCATTATGACATAAATATGATGAACTTTTTTTTTGGTCATAAAAAACCCTTAACTTACCTATTGAATACAAATATCCTCAATTTTTTTTTGTGTCACGAAAAATTCAAACTTATACATGTCTGGCATATATACATTTTATTTCAATTCCATTAATGATATATTTGCTACACTGATATAAGTTCGGGATTTTTTATGATAAAAAAAAATTAAAGTATAGTGAGTAAGTTTAAGATTTTTAATGATACTAAAAAAAGTTCAGGATATATATGTCATAGAACGCATAATTTTTTTTTTTATATCAACCTTTTTCTTTAAATTAATTTTCTTAAGGGTGAGGCTATTTTCACCTTATTTTAGGTCGCATCATACCTTTTTATTTAAAGTGGCAAAAAAATTCTTATGCCATTAATACGCAATCAAGTAATAAATGGCAGTACTCACAGTAACCACGTTTCTCTCTCCTCCCTTCTTTCTCTTTCTAGTTGTCACTTTCCTCTTCCTTACGGTTTCAATTTCCTTTTCTACTATTCTCTTCGTCCTGTCATATTTTTTGCTAGCGACACCGGTTAATATTTGTAAATTCCGAAGAAAAATAACTATTTCATTACCCTAATTTTTTAGTAGACTATTAACATCATTTCGACATATATTTGTCAGTAACATACAACATATTTTATGCAACTGTATGTATGCCGGACTACTGTGTGTATTTGTTTTCTAGTGATATTGATAATTATTTGTATTGATGGAGCTTACAACTTGTTTATATAGTCAACTGTGAGACACCAATTAAAAGCTCCGAGATGACTAGATATGACACACGAGATGACACAATACTACTATTTTAACACGAAATTGCAACGTGATTGGATACTGACAAGATTAACGATATATGAGATTTGGAACTTATATAATGTACAACCAAATAATAGCGTGGTTTTGTGTTATTCAACATCTAATACATAATTTAAGGTTCAATAGCAACTTCGTGGATGCTTCCGATATAATTTGTTTGTTCAATGATCAAATCGCAATGGTTGAGAGTCTACTCTATCTAGAGAAGAATGGACATAGAGTATTAGCTTCCTCTATAATTACTCCATAAAATTAGGAGAGGGGCATGCCATCATTGTCAGGCATCTCAAAATTTGAATCATCCCCATTGAATGATTCTTGTATTAGCACTGGGCTCCAACTTCATAGATTACGATTATGGGAAAAAAAAAAAGATTCCTCTCATATCTAAGCTCGAAAGGTGGTTCTTTTTTATGTTAGTTCTAGGAATGTGCTCCTCATCTTTCCAATATACTAGCTGTGTCGAACTTTTCTCCGCCAAGGACTTGCAGGCATTGTGAAACCATTAGCTTATAGCAGAGATGAGAGCCAACGCTCAAGATCAGGATGGATTAAGGGTCCGTTCGTTTCGCGGAAAATGAGTCATTTCCAGAAAATATTTTCCCAAAAGTCATTTTCCAGGAAAATAACAATATTTTCTGGTGTTCGGCTAAAACCTGAAAATGTTTTGGAAAGTATTTTTCGGTGTTCGGTAAGGAAAATATTTTCCGCTAACCAGATTGGCGAGCGCGAGCGTCAAACTCGAGGCTCGCCAGATCGACGAGCGCGAGTTTGAGATCGACGAGCTTGAGGTTCACTTGGTTTGACGACTAGCAAAAAAAAAAAAAATGGGAAAAAATGAAATTAAAAATAATTCGAATTAAAAAAGAAAAAGAAAATTAAAAATAATTCGAATGAAAAAAGAAAAGAAGAGAAATAAATGGGAGGAGGAAGTCGGATTTTATAGAGGTGTGAGATAAGAGAGATAAAGTGGGAAAATGTTTTCCACTTTTCAAAAGTGGAAAATATTTTCCCATATTTTAGAAGACTTTGTTTTCTTTGATGGAAAACATTTTCCTCAAGCGAATTCATTTTCTCGTGAAACGAACGCCGAAAAATTCCAAAACGTTTTCCCGTAAATTATTTTCTCGCGAAACGAACGGACCTAAGTACAAGAAGCCAATGTAGTCTCCAATCTCAAGGAGCGAACGTGCAAGCGCTTAGGGTTCACACTTCACAGTGCACGATGCAGACATTGTTTTTTTCCCCCAGAATGCCTTTATTTGATAGTGATAACATTCAACCGCAACTTTAGAAAAGCGTCCGAAAGAATACTCTCTCAAAATCGGAAAGGGCCATCGTCCTTCATCTGGCATTTACTAAACAATGTTCACGCTGCACTGGCTTTGAGGAATAAAAAAGAAAAAGTAGAATTAGCAACATTTCACGTGCTGTGATGGTCTCCCATGACCAGCCAAGCTCATCTGCTTTGATAAAAGGTCTTCTCTTCTCAGATCTCGAGAAGGAGACTGAGCAGCAGAGAAGGAGAAGCTGCGATCTCGACATGCCTGCGCACGAATCCGATCCGGAGGGACAAATCCAGCCAAGCCGACATGAATCGGAAGCTTGAGAATGTGGCGGAGCCTGCGAGCTCTCGCAGCGGCGGTGGCGGCGTGCACGGCTCTGATGAGGAGGAAGAAGGGAATACAGTTATGGTCTCCTGTGGCGGCATCCATGGCCACTTACGGTGTGGAACAATTAAAAGAACTTTTGCAAACGACACTCTCAAAATTGAAGATGGCGTAATATACGTAGAGAGGATATATGTTTGGAGATGCTTATTATTTAGCCTAAGGAAAAAATAAATTATGGCAAGTCGAGAGAAATTTAAATTCCATTTGGGAAGTAAAGCATCTGTGGGATTAATTAGTAATATTTTGATTATTAATTTGCTAACATTATTATAATTCATCATTTTATGATATTTCGCTTCGACAAATTTACTCTTGGTCTATTTTGATTTAGTGGTATAGAAAAGGATTTATATGTGAATTTGGAAAATTGGCTAAGTTCAATTTTTAACCTAATTAAGTGCAAACAATTTCATGTTTGACGATCATATGAATTTTGGTTTATGAAGCCTATTAATATTGGAAAATATCAAAAACATATTTCACTTTTTGCATTTTCACATCGATTAGCCTTGTGTTCCTTTTAATGGCAAGATCCCGAGGGGTTGGACGTGACAGAAGATTTTAAGGAGTAAAAATCAACACTGAGCATGGTGATTCAAAGTTGAAAGAGGATAGTTTTCTTCCCTTGGTTGATTTGAACTTAGGTCAACTTTCTCTAGTAAGATCATTGGGAGACGGTTTCCCTTCCACGACACAAGCCACTCCTCATTGCCCATTTTATACAAATGAGGAGAGGAGACAGAATAGGGGAATAACTATTAAAAGAAAGAAAAAACTTATAACAAGCATAGGTGTTGAGTTGGTAGAATTGCAAATTTAGTCGTAAACTTATTATATGAATTCAAATTTGGTCTTATATATTTCAGTTGTAGTTCTAAACTTTCGAGTAAAATTACAATAAAGTCCTTTCGGTAGCTTGACCTAATAGTTTTTATGTGGCGGTCCAGTTATCGCTAGCCGTCTTACATGTAATGACGATGGCATGACTACGTCAGATTTTCTATTTTTTTTTCTTTTCCTTTCCTTCGTTTCCATAGCCCCCAGGGTCGTGCCTTTACTATCCACAATTAATGGCATTCTTTGCTGCGGCACCGTGTAGCATCCTCGATAACAGACAAGCTAGGTCTAAGTGGAGGCTTGCCAGCGAGCCACCAAACCTCTAGACATGGAGGCTTGGCCAATGGCCGTCAAGTTCGCTGAGATCTGGATGGCCACAGGCTCAACGGCCATGGATGAGCTCGACCACAACTCTTCCATGGCCGTCGAGCTTGCCTAGATCTCGACAGCCACGGGCTCGAGGCTCATTGAGGACTAGCGGAGAGAGAAAATAGAGAGACAAGGGTTTTGGAGATGAGGCGAGGTGCTGTTGACTGTGTGAAGGGACCGATGAGCCGTGACCGTTGTTAGAGGTCAACTCGAGAGAGAGCGGGACTAGCAAGGGCAACGGCTTGTGGAGTTGAGCAACAATGGGCTCATTTCGAGTAAATTTATTCACGTCAGATTACTAGTCCAACACGTAAGATGGTCAGTAATGATTGGATCACCATGTCAGATATTATGGGCGAGACTTGATCGAGAGGACTTGATTGCATTTTCACTCAAAGGTTTAAAACAATATTGGTTTAATTAAAATATTTTGGATTGAATTTGAATTTGTATAATAGATTTATAATTGATTTTGTGTTTCTTCCTGGTAATGTTTCCATGCCAAAGAACAACAACATTTAGAACGTAAACATTTTTAGACACTCAAAAAACTTGTCCTATTTTCGGAGAGATTTATTCGTGAGAAACATGGTTCTTTTGGTAGTGTTGAATAGATATGTACATATACTATAGTACTAAAGCATAAAGTACCATATTATTCCTCCATTTGGATGTAATGGTTATAAAATCTCATTAGAGGCTAAGAGCAAAATTTGGTTTGTTAGAAGGAAAATCAACAATGACCATATGCATGGAGAGTTTGTGATGTTCGTTTCTCTTCAATGTCGTTTTTCTCTCTGCCTCTCCCCTTCTTTTGAGCATTCAAAGAAGATAATAGCAACTTTGCATTCTTGACTTTGTCACATTCGAAGTACGTTGTGACATCACACTGAGACAGACAGTATCTGTTGGAGTCGACACCTAATGCAACCCACAATTGTTGACCAATTGAAGTCAGCAAAGAAAGAGGAGAAAAGTCCAAGATCTTCTTCAAGCATTGATTAGCTATCTGTTGCTAAATTTGCTGAAGAAAGAAGAAAATAACAAGCAAGAGGAAGTCAACAATTGTGGCTTTACGAAAGATGAAGAACGTGTACAGCTAGCAAGAGGAAGTCAACAATTGTGCTGACAATGATGGCACGTGCATGTCCTAATTTTATAGGGTAATTATAAAGGAAGCTAATACTCTATGTCCATTCTTCCCTAATAATGCAGATTCTCAACGCAGATTCTCAACAACCGCGACTCCATTATTGAACAAACAAATTATATCAGATGCATCCACATATTTGCTATTGCCCCTGATATTATGCATTAGATGTTGAGTGACACCGACCCACACTATTATTTGGACATACATTGTACAAGTTCCAAACCTTGTATATTGTTAGTTTTGTCAATGTCCAATCATATTGCAATATCATTTTGAAACTATAATACTGTGCCGTCTCATGTGGCATATTTAATCATCTCGGAGCTTTTAGTTGGTGTCCCATAGTTAACTATATTAACAAGTAGAACGCTCCATCAATACCAATAATTATCAATGTCACTAATAAGCAAATACACACAATCATCCGGCATATATACAGTTGCATAAAATATGTTTGTATGTTACTGACAAATAAATGTTGAAATGATATTAATAATCTACTAAAAGTTACTGACCAAAAAAAAAAAAATCTAATAAAAGTTTACGGTAATGAAATAGTAACTTTTTCGGGAAGTTACAACTATTAACTGGCATCACTAGTAAAAAATATGTAATGCAAGAATCTTTCAAGTAGGTAAATCCATTGTTTCATTAGTATGTTACTAACAATAAAATTGCAACTCATAAAAATCGAAACAATACTATAGTATGAATTTATATTGGTAAAATAGTTATTTGTTCGTAGTCACAACCATTAACTAAGACTACCAACAAAGCATGTAAGCAACTCGTAGTTTACTACCCAAAATACTCGCCCACTTATAAAAGCAAACGACTGCTTGTAAGTTACAAGAGTATTTTCCATATAGTAAATTGGTTATTCCATTCACGTGTATTTACAAATGAACATGGATATTCATAAATTTGAAACGATGTTAGCACCATATTCGGATTTAAAGGGGTAAAATAATTGTTTTGTTTGTAAGCTGGAACATCAATCGAGACTATTAATAAGGTATGTAAGCATTCATAATCTACAAGTGAAAATACTAACCCATTTGTAAAATCTAAAAGAAAAAATGGTAATCCACTATTTGGTTTGAGGATGAAAATTTTTGATAACTTTCTAACAATTGACCAGACTCACAAGTTATTGGTTAATTTTTATTTACTAGTGATACTTGAAATCTATAATTGGTTCTTTAAATCTAGCATGCACGAAACAAAACTCCACTTTTGGCTAATGGAAATTTAGAATCTTGGACGATTTTAAACTACAACTATCCCATCACATGAATAGCTCTGGTTAACCTTTTTGATCCATTCTAGAGAGAGTGGCGGTCATATTTGCAAAAGTGACATTAAGAAGAAACAGTTTATGTAGTAGAAATTCGACACGTGAGGAACTCTTCTTTTTAAAAAGGATGCTCTACATTGTGTTGTGTCAAATGAGAACATGTTCACATTCTCCCATGAGATTTAGTACTCCCAAGGAATAATTTATGTTCTCAAGATTTGAGAAGAGTGAGCCGTTTTTTTCCTAAAATGAAAACTTTGCACTATGCCATGTTAACGTTCTCCCGAGGAGATTTAAAACTCCTTAAGGTATTAAAACTCCCCTCGAGATTGAATACTCCTATGTTCACATGCTTGTCAACTTTGACAAGCTAGAGTGATGCTGCAATGAATCATTCTTATTAAACAATTGTAGCACATTGGCTCACGACTCTGCGTATTTAGCTAATCCTAGCTACTAATTTTTATTTTATTTTTGGTCAAACTAGCTACTAAATTTAATGATCTACAAAGATCTCCATTATTTGTGAGTCAGGCTTCTAAACATTTTCCATCTCTAGCTGCCACTGCCTTTCCTGATACACTATTCAGTATTTCTTGAAGATCAAATTAAGTGAAATCAATGGAGGGGAGTGCAAGAAAACAAAGTACCAATAAAGATGATGGAATAGCGGGGAGCGCTTCTTTTACTCACACTACGACAGAAGGTCAGGGAATGGTGAATTCATCAGGATATGAATATGAAGTATTCTTGAGCTTCAAAGGAAAAGATACTCGAAAAGGTTTTACCAGCTTCCTTTACACTAGTATGATAGATGCAGGAATCCGCGTCTATAAGGATGACGAAGAGCTCCGCAAGGGGGAAAAATTTGGCCCGAAACTTCTCCAAGCAATTAATCAATCAAAGATCTCAATACCTATATTTTCAAAAGGTTATGCCTCTAGCATATGGTGTCTCAAGGAGCTAGTACAGATGGTCAAGTGCCAAAAAACAAGAGGACAAAAGATTATGCCAATTTTTTATGTATGACAAAGAGACTATGTGTGAGTGGAAGGCTGCACTCACTGCAGTTGGGGAACTAGATGGATGGGACTTGCAAGAAATGCCCAATAGGTGATTGCCTCTATCATTCCTTTGATGTGCCTTGTACCATTAAAACTTGATGTGGTTCAATTGGTTTCTTTTCTAGATTTGTGTTAGCCTTGTTGAAATTGACTTTTATGCTATTGAAATTCTACTGCAGAGATCACACGAAAGAATGGCACAATGCCAATTTTGTCCTTTCTCATTCCAAACATTTTCTTTTTAGTTAAGGTCATTCATTAACCATATGTACCAACGCTAATTCATTTACGATGGAGTAAACCCTTGCAGAAAGCATTTCGAATAAGTCTCTAGTTTTCACTTTGGTCTTGTTAGAACATAGTTTGTTTCAACACAGTTTTCTAACTCATTGCCATTTGACCTCCAACAAACACTAGGGAAGAAGGTGAGATCGCAAAAATAGTTACCCAGAAGGCTTTCAATGAGTTGAAGAAGGCTTATTTGGTGGTATCAAACAACTTGGTCAATGTGGACCACCATGTGGATAAAATCATGGAAGAGATAGGTGCTCAGACAAGTGAAACACAGATCGTAGGAATTCATGGGATGGGTGGCGTTGGAAAGACAACAATTGGCAAAATCATCTACAATGAGCTTTCCAACAAGTACAAAAATTGTTGCTCCTTTTCCAACATCTACGAAACATCAAAGCTCAAGGGCATTGAGTACTTGCGGTATCGGTTTATCTCTGACATCCTTAAGATGAAATGGACAGATATAAGAAACGTCGATGAAGGGATTAAGACCATTAAAGACAGGTTGTCTAATAAAAAGGTCCTCCTTCTTCTTGATGATGTGAAAGAAAAGGATCATATGGATGCACTTGTAGGTAAGCATGATTGGTTTGGTAAAGGGAGCAAACTTATTATTACTACAATAAGGAAAGATGTTCTCCATGTTCCAGCAGTGGATTGGAGGTATGAGCTTATGGGCATGGATCCTGATCAATCTCTTCAACTTTTCAACAGGCATGCCTTTAGAAGATATTCTCCTTTAGACAAGTATATCAACCACTCCAAAAGGGCGATACACATTTCTGGAGGTCTTCCATTAGCCCTTGAGGTCATAGGTTCACTTTTATCTAGCAAAAATAAGGAAAAGTGGGTCGACACATTGAAGATGCTAGAAAGTGTTCCTCATAATATAGTTCAAAGTAAGCTGAAAATAAGTTATGATGCATTAGATAATCGATAGCAACATATATTCATTTTCATAGCTTGTCATTTAATTGGATATCGCAAAGACATTGTGGTTAATTTCTAGGAGGCATCTAGACTTTTTCTGGAAGCAAGCTTGGAAGTTTTACAGAAAATGTCTTTGATAAAGATTGGAAAACATGATAAATTGTGGATGCATGACCAACTCAGAGACCTTGGAAGAGAAATAGTTCGTCAAAAAAGTGAGATGAAAATAGAGAAGCAACATTGGGTGTGGAATCCCGAGGAAGGATTGGATCTGCTGAGGAGACATGAGGTAAAAAGCCTCGTGCAATAAATCTCCAAGTTACTTATGGACATTTTCTTTTAAAAAAAGGAAGTTACTTTTTGTGTACTCTAGCACCATTGTGACCTATTCAACTAATATTTTTGCTATCTTAAGATTAGAGGAATGATAGTGCTCAAACTCAACCCCTTAAAATAGTGAACTTGAATAAATGTGTTTCCTTTCAACTTTTTTATTTTAAATTTTTTCCTTTGGGCAGGAAAAAAATGAAGTTGAAGCTCTTCATCTCAAGTATGGCCATCAGGACCATTTTACTTATGAGGAATTTAAGAGCGTACCAAATCTACTATTCCTTGAAGTTGACGACTTGAAGGAAAAATTTCATGCTAAAAAAATGCTTCTTCAGCACGAGGGGCCATAAGATGTTCTTCCAACTGATGTTTTCCAGAAGAATTCAAATCTCCTTCCACGATTACGATGGCTTTCTTGGCATAATATTCGACCAACATTGAGATTACAAATTTCTCCATGGAGAAGGTGATTATTCTTGATCTATCTTGGAGTGAAATTACACATGATTGGAAGGGGTGGAGCCACATGAAGGTATGTTATACACTAGACAACACTTATTCTTCCGTCTTATTAGATTCAAAAGTAAGCTTTGCATGATTTTTCTTTTATAGGTGATTAAGAATTTGAAAGTTTTGGATCTGGCCCATTGTCGATGCTTGATGAGAACCCCCAACTTCTCTGCTCATTCAAATTTAGAACATTTGATCCTATCAGGCTGTGAATCATTAATTGAAATTAATGGGTCAATTTGTCAGTTGAAACTCTTAGTTTTCTTAGATGTAAGCAATTGTTGGAATCTTCAGAGACTGCCAGACGAGCTGGGTGGAGAACTTGCAAGACTCGAATACCTATCTCTAAGAAGCTGCATGGGGTTAAAGAGGCTTCCAGAGATAGTTGGGAATTTGAAATCTCTGACTAAGTTGGACATAAGTCGCACGAGCATCAAAGAACTACCCGATGCCATCGGAAATTTGAAGAATTTGAAAGTAGTGAAGATGTGGGATAGTGAAATAAGCAAAATACACAATGTCTTTTGGACAATGAAGAAGCTTGAAAAAATAGAAACCGGCAAAAGATTTTCTTCTTTCGAGCATTTCCAAGTGGAAATGGAAATTGGCACTTGCATCTATGAGAATAAATCTCTGAGGATATTGAGATTGGAATGGTTAAGAATACACGCCCTACCGAGGCTTCCTGAAAGTCTTATCAAATTAAAACTGCGGAAGTTGATGATGGACACATTTCTGGATCTCTCAAATCTCACTAACTTAAAGGTATTGCATTTGGGTTTTGGCCCACCTAACTTTGATGGGCAATCTGATGGGCTTCTGGAAGAACAGATACCACAATGGATTGGGAACTTAAATAAATTGGAGTCTCTGACACTGCAATTTTTTAGGCAGGTCGCCTCATCGACAGAGCGTTGCCTCCCTCCTCATCCGCGTCGCCTCCCAAAGCTTCCCTCAAGTTTATCCTCCTTTACTATGTATGGTTGCGACACACTTTGCTCAATGGATCTTTCGAATTTGAGGAAACTATCGTCTCTCAAGATTTTGCGCTCTGCAGTTGCAGAGATTCAAGGCCTTGGTTGCTTGGAGAACCTGCAAGATTTGGAGCTTGATCGCCTTGGACAGCTGGCGATGCTACCTAATCTAAGCAAGTTAAACAAGCTGAGGCGTATTGAAGTTCGGGTGTGCGATAATCTGCTCGAAATTCAAGGGGAACTACCACGGTTTTTTGATAGACTTGATATTTTTTCTTGTCCTTCGTTAAAAAAGTTGCCCGATCTGTTCAGCTTATTGGTTAAGACAAATGTTGAAATATATAGGTGCGATCAGGTTCTTGAACGTGCTGTCATGAATCGACATGGGTTGGTGCTTTCTGGCTTTAAACAAATAAAGATCCTATCTGATCTAAGCAATTCGAATGAACTAAGAATTCTTCGAGTAGAAAACTGTGGTAATCTGGTTGAGATTGAAGGCAAACTACCCCAATCTTTGGAAGAATTGGAGATTGAATCCTATGAATCTTTACAAAAGTTGCCCAATCTGTCAAGCTTGAAGGGACTGCAAAAGGTTAGAATAAGACGTTGCGGGAAATTAGCGATGGAGGAAATTTTTCGTCTTTGCTGGGAGAAGTCAATCGAATTTGTGGGATAAGACAATGAATAAGTGCATGTTGCACTTGGAAGCTTTTTGATGCACGACCACAAATTGTTCCCTCGTGTT
The DNA here is from genome assembly GCA_014182715.1 of Eucalyptus cloeziana. Taxonomy (NCBI): domain Eukaryota; kingdom Viridiplantae; phylum Streptophyta; class Magnoliopsida; order Myrtales; family Myrtaceae; genus Eucalyptus; species Eucalyptus cloeziana. Next base: position 17,038,344 of record CM024640.1, read on the forward strand.
CAAACCCTAAACGAATTGAGGTAAGTACCAATGTTTTCCTTTTTTTTTGCAATAAAATTCTTTCACAGATATGAACATAGAAGTCTGGCATGCACTTTATAATGACCTTTTTGCGGGTTAATGTCTGAAAATCTTATGAAGCTATTGAAATTATGTACAAGTATTTGTGTTCTTTTCCTAGTTTGGTTTGGCTTTTTTAGCTACATTTTCTTAGGATGGTTTCTCCCAGACGTATGCATGTCCATTGCATCGTTTTTATTTGATATGTGAAAAATTATTAGAAATCCCTGTTGATTTGCTGCTTCATATTTTTTGAAATTAATAACCTCGCTTCGTATTGGAGATAACAACGCCATGATGTAAACAAATAGATGGAATGTGTGTTGGAAGGTCATCCAACTGTGGTTCTTCTCCTAGAACTTTATAGCGTAATGAACTCACCATTGCGACTTTGAAGTAGACGGGACCCTCTGTATTGTTATGCTCAAGTTAAGTTTATTTTTCAGGAAAGGTGTGCTTCTGAGTGGGATTTGCAAATGTTATGGAGAAGTGCATAAAATGAAGAAAGATGAATTTCACTTAGGTTGCGATGTCTATAGTTGGTGCAGCACAACTTCCATCCATGACAGGAGAGGAGAGACTATTTTGCCTCTCCAAGGTTACATAAATCATCTTCTAGTTAAGGCTAACTTTCAGGAGAGGAGAATTATCTAACTTTCATGGATTTAACCACAATGAGGGAGCCACCGCAATTCCAAGATTACCAGTGTGGTGGCACTGGCTAAAGCAGTAGCACCAGAATATTTTATCTCAACGACGATGCCTTCAATCATAGCAATCTTTGACGGGCACACTGACAAAAATCATTCTGTGCAGCAAACATCGCCTATGGGAGTAATTGAGAAAATGCATCATTCGTTGTACCAATAAAGAAGGAGCGCCCTTTTGTCGAGACTTGAGAATTGCACTCACTTACAAAAGATTGGTAAGAAAAAGAGAGCACCTTCCCTGTACATAGAACCTTTTGTAGAACCTAATGATCATTAAAGAAGAGCTTGGCATAAGCCAAGCGTCAATTTGAGAAAATCTTCCATATTCTTCGCACGTACAACTTTCAGCTAAGAAAGCAACTTGGGATCCATATACGGCGCCAATGCCAGAGCCATGCACAGCTCAACATCATTCACATTTGCACAGGACAGATCACCAAATGAAAATCTGAAGCAGTGGTTGACTGTCTTTGGTTGTAGAATCTCAGAAATTTAGTCAAGTTGAACTCTATGAGCATCAAGAGGAGTTTCTGTGCAAACATTGGTAATGGGGTCCCCATCCTCAATCAAGGTTGGGTAAAGAGGGAGAAATTGCACCTAGGATATGGATTTCAAGTCTACCAGCTTATGCTCTAAAGCTGGAGTTTTGATTAGGAAAACGAACATAGCGCCAAACAGAATCTTGAGGGACGGAAATCAGGCATCACCATCCTTGTCGCCCTTATACAGAACATCCAAACTCAGCAAAATCCCGTGGATGAATATGTCAGAGCTTTCAGGAATCCAGTATGACTCCTCTGTAATGGACTCAACACTTGCATTTTGGGTCAGCAATGCGGGTTCTTGGAATAGATCGATGTTGTGCTCTAGTTTTCTTTTTCAATCCTGAACTGCTCTTGGATTGTGTTTGTAATTAGTGTGCTAAATTATGCTTCGTGTGAGTGTGAACCATCTAAGTTTTGCCTGTCCAGTGTTTGGTGATCATGTGCAATTTTGGCGTTCGATGAAATGAGCTATGTGCTTGAGACTGGGTGTGCTAGAATGTCACCTTTAAGAAGCACCTGAGGCAAAAGCTGAAGCACAATGTCTATTGCCACGGCTTCTTCTTTTTACGCACCTCTACCGGCAAGGTACCTTCACTTTTTCTATTATGTCTACCATTGATGTCCAGCTCAACCCAATTGGCAATTTAGTCGCCTTTGATTGGGCTCGGACATGATTTAGTTTGATTGGTTAATCTATGTCAAAACTGTAGTGCTATCGATTTATTACCATTTTCTACCAAATTTTGCTAGCTCAATCAAACTAAATGGCAGCAGCTCAATGCTGCTCAAGATTTCATTTTTTCCATCATCACGGATTGTTCTGTTCTGCGATTTTGGTTGTAGTGCTCTTCGTGATTGAGCTTGTTTTGAGTTGATTAGTCTATGCTGTGATTGATGATCGGATATATGACAGGTGCCCTATGATGGAGCAAGCAACTGTCGAAATGTAGGATTTTGAAGAATGATGAAGTTATTTGTTCTAGTGAGTCATCCATGCTCAATGCTTATTTGGTTGCTCTTGGAGAGCCTGAAGGAGGGCAGAAACCTCTACATGATACTTATATTCACAGCTTGGTTATTGTTTGTTGGGCAATTGGATTTATAAGTTCCCTCTGCCTTGGGTATTGCTTGCTTGTCTTCTTAATGTATGAATTCAAATTCAGTCCTATATATTCCAATTGTAATCCCAAACTTTTGAGTGAAAAAACGGGAAACTTACCAAAAAAGTCCTACACCTATTATAATTGTGTCAATTCAGTCCCAAAACTTGCGCATGATTAATGCACATATTGTAATTCTAGAAGATTGCGTTTGTTACATCTTTTACGCCTTATATGCACAAAATGCCTGCATGCATGCACGCACACGTGTGGGTACCAAAGCCATTTCTGGTAGTTCGGGTTTTTCGATATCTTTCATGATGTAAAAAAGGTGACAACATTCAAATCAAGAAGCAGATGCTTTCATGGTTCAGGGACCTTCACAAGAGAACTTCAGATGCTTGTTGCTCGAGATATGAGTACCGCGCTTGGTTGAAACTAACATGGTAACCTTAGCGGTCCACATAGGAGACAGATCTGCAGTTAGTGCATTCAATCTCCAATTCTGTCATACTTTAACAAAGGGTGCCTTTCACTTTCACCTCCAAGCCCGTGTTTAATAAGGAACTAACCATGGCTGGGATATCAGATTTGGGAGAAGCAGCCAATGCCTACATGAGCAAAAAGAATGAGAGGTTTTAAAAATTTTGAGATAGTTCAATGCAGCATATATACATCCAGCAACAGGAATGATTGAGAAAACATTACCAGAGCAATACATGACTGCAAACAAACCCAAAGTGATGGATATTTAGTCAAAGGAAGTACCTTGCCGTCATCTTCTTTCTTCTGTTTGATAACCTCGAAAGGCCACTCACTGACAAGCTTTTGAAGTTCAACCATGACGCTAGACCTCTTAGCATTAGGTAAACTCTGGCATCAATCCAAGGCATTCACAGTGTGAGACCTAAGAAGCACATCTGAACAAACAGAGCCTACATAGGTGTATTTCCAACTTTATTCAATTCAGGAGGAGTCTGAGATGATCTTTCGAACTCGATTAGGATCCATGGAACTAACTCGTGTCATTTTGACAGTATAGCACGCACCAAATACGATACCAAATCACCCAGTCCCCCTCGAGGAGAGGATCTGTCATGGTAATTTTATCTGAGCATATTTTGGGGTACAATTCTATATATCTTCCACTTATTGCTTCATTCCTTGACAGTATATGGAAAATTGAAGGACTAGTTCAGAGGCTGAGGTAATTTAGGATTGCAATCATGCCAGACGGTGATGATGAGCATTTTAATAATAGCTTTAGATGCTCTGAGAAGTGAGGAGCACCTGATTCAAGACATGAGTGACTGTAGCAGCCTCCTCAGGTTTGCCTCCAAGTAAATATCCCGGCACAAAAAATTGGTTATAAAACCATTTAGTTCACCACAAAACAAGTAAATGACAGTTAAATTTTAATCCTAAACCGGAGTGCTAAAAGCCACAATAAATGCTTCCAAATACAGAAAAAGTAGTTATATCTCCTTCGTGTGATGACAGTGAGCATCCTCATGCCTATAAGTGCTTCGTGTCCTAGGATGTGAGCCAAAATTTGGTTTATTCAAGCATTAACTCTCACTTTTTTCGGCCATAGACCTCTCAACTGGTTTACCAAGAACTTTGTACTGATCTGCATTGCAATATTAATGTTTTCCCATTATCAGATTTTCTAATGCAAGAAGACCTAGTGCTTTCAGGGTCTGATATTTGTGATTTCAACAGTTTGCGTTTGTAAGCTACCTTCGCAAATGAGAACCCACTGCCTATGGTGTGCTGCTCCATGGACTCACATCTTAACTCCTCAATTTTCCAGAGAGTCAATGTCTCCTGAAAAGCGTAATTTTCGTCAAACTACTAAATAGGATAAAGAAGCATAATCTCAGAACAATTAAAGAAACAAAGACATTGAAAGACACGGCGCAGCGAAAATTCGTTTCATTTCTTATTTCTACCCTTTTGTTTAAGGAGAGAGAAATCATTGTACAGAAGAAAATATTCTAGCACATCCCATCTTATGTAGTAAGTAGCGGGACCTGGATGAGAGAACTATTTGTGGGAAGAAATGGAAAATAAGATTGTTGAGGGACAAGGGGTTGAGAGCAGCGAATGGAGACAGAGCGAGTGTTCCTCACCTACTTTTGCAGCAAACTCCATCCAGATGTCAAATGCAGCTTTATGCAGATTCACTCCATTTTTGATAAATCTCTTTGAATACTTTGTGAGCAACCCCCAATTGTCTGTATCATCACAAATGCTGCAAATTTTTTCCATGGAAAGAAAGAATGTCAAATAACATGAGCAAACTATTAGATTGAGAGTAGCAGTGCAGACAAAATGATTCAAAATAAAAACAAGTTGATTAAACCGTATATAAATGGCACTTATAAATTGGATAAATTGCTTGATAACTATGTAGTACATAACACACAATTAAGTGCAATAATGGCTTACTACATGATAATAACATCCTTCTCAGGAGAAACAGCACGGAAGTGAACCTGAAAACAATATCGGCCGTGGTGGGTTGCAATGGCAAGTTATTCTTCTTCAAAGCTTCATAACTTCCTGCATGAGGGTAGCATCTTTGTGCTCTTTAACATATTGCTGCATTGCAATGCCCCAAGTTAGCAGAAGAATTATGTAAATAAAACAAATGGAAAAAAGAATTGCTTGATATAGATACACTTCATCATTACCAAAAGACGGTTTGCAGAGCCAATTGTAGGGGTCAATCCATATACATTATGCTCCCACAGGCCTTCTAACCTACAAATTTGTCAACCCTTAGTTTCTATCATCACGGATTAAGTGCACCATGCAATTTAATTTCTTAGCCTAAATAAGGATTTACAGATGTAGGTTCTGATTAAATCATGTACTCCCAGTGACAATTAATTTCTGCAATCTCCTAAAATGAGTTACACTATGGAACTGCAGTCTGATTTGATTTATTTTTCTTGAAAATTATGAAGAGCTTAATTACTAGAAACAGCTTGAACTGATAACTACCGAAGCCTAATGTTCATAAAAACACGTCTGCAAAAAGTGAATGCTCTTTGCTAAGCTTCAATAATGAACTCAATACCTTGAAGTGGAGGTGTCATTCAAGAAATCAGTCTTACAGAGCCAGCAATGTCCAAAAAGACCTATTTACAAAATAAGCATTTGACACATATTAAGTTGGATTGAGTTTAAAATTGTCCGAGTCATCAACGAATTAACAAGCTTGTACATGTAAAATAAATTGACCCTTTTAACCACTTAAAACACATTGAAGCATGTCAAGCAGGTTAACATGTTACTCACACAAGCACATTTAACAATGTTCTATGTACTTTAAATTGAATGTGCCTTTACACATTCAAACGTGAAAAACTATTTCTTGAATATGTCATATGTGTCATGTTATTTCCATACCCATGCTTGATACACATGTAGCATCCGTGTAGGACAAAGTTCTGGTTTACATAATTGACGGATCAAGAAAAAAAAAACACAAAGCATAACTAGCTAACAGTACCAGCGGGGTGGTCAAAAAATTTCGTAAGCAGCTGAGTATGTTCTCTAAGCATGGCAGGCTTGAGGTAAATAGATCATTTGAGAACAAACAACATACAACAAAATGATTGTGCTAATGATAGGGTAAGTAGCAACAATCGAATGCAGAAGAAGAACCAGGTAAATATATTAGCAAGATATTAGATTTTTGAAATTGGCACACAACTTGTGTAGATAAAGCTCACCAAAATCGAGAGCTCTTGCATGCACACATGCTTTTGTGACTTCCTGACAAACATTGCAGTTAAAATTCTCACGAATTCGGAGATTTGACAATCTCTGCGATGAAAAGACGAAAAAAAACAGGCTGATTATCAACTACTCACAAATTAAAACTTTACTTCTCAAATGGAGCAAGAAGTCAACTGACAAATCTGCATAGGTTCTGCCAGACATCAAAGAGAAGCTCTGAAATCCTCTCTGTTCTTGCAATTTTCAATCATCGACCACGTCCATGCATTTGGAGCCATTGTTCTTTTTCGTATTGGCGGATTCAAGAATTTTATCATACATCTCCTTCACAGTCTCTGCATAATATTACAAGAACCAAATATCGGAGAAAGAACTCCACGATGTGTCAAGACACACATTAGACGGGAAAAAGGAAAAAATCCTGTGGGTTCCTCCATTTCAGCACTTGCCTCAGAAGAATACGGTAAACTAGAAATTATCGAACAAGGGGAAGCAGGCAATCTATTGCCATGAACTGGCCCTGTGAATTCCAACGACAATCACATCAAAACCTTATACTGCCAAGAGAAACGCAGCTTCGTTTTGTATCAAGAGACTAATTCAACCCAGAACCGACATCGAAGAACTTGAAGCGCTAGACTAGAAGAAACAACTCGACGCGATTCATTCTATTACAGAATCATGTCTCTAATATCAAATATAAGAAGCAAACACGATGAACACGATAAAAAATACGGCGTCTCAATCAACAAGCACGATCCTGACAGCATAATCATACCTCCACTTCAACTCGACTGCTCCACCAGGTACACATCCCTCGAATAAGTTATTCAGACTTCCTCATCAATCATCAAACTCTCCACCCGCCGCCCCATATCTAGACATCAAACTCAACCTAAAGAAGGCCCCCTACTGACAAAGAACCCATCAGTCTGGCATCTACAATCAACGTCGAGATTCCTCAGCAGCGAAAAAGAAAAGCCTAACAGACGACAACATGCACGCTACCTGCGAAAACCGAGGGACTGAGCAGCAGAGGAGGAGGAGAAGCTGCGATCTCGACATGCCTGCGCACGAATCCGAGTGCATTCCGCGACTCGGTGGTCATTCGGAGGGACGAACTGTCGTTTTCTACATTCGAGGGAGTACTTCCCTTTTTAACTTAAGCTGCAACTGTCTCCTCTCCACCCTCAATCCACGACAGAAACAACTCCTTCCTTTTCTTAGCCACGGATACAACCCCCTTCAGCAAATCAAAACTGCAACGGGCAAAGAAGACAAAAAGCCGAAACTTCATTTCAATCTGATGCACAAAGGCAGAGAGAATCAATACCCCAGTCTAATTCCTTTCGATTGACGTTTCTTTTTACGACAATGGGTTGCGGGGAGTCAAAGCATGCTGTTGCCACCGGAAACACCATTACAAAAAGCAGGAGTTTCAAGCGCCAATCCCGAGAAGAACAAACAAGTGGAACAGAACGTTCCTCTGATGGAAGCAATTGGGAATGGCGCGGCATTACTCGTGCAACAAGAAATCAATAATGCGGTGAGCCAGGATACAGGAACTGCGGCTGATGTTAAGGACATAACTGAACATCCCGAGGATGAAGACAGAGAGGAAGAGAAGCGTGTAGAGGAAGAAAAGGAGATTGAGCTGGAGCAGGAGCTAGAGCCGGAGACAGCACCGCTAGTAGAAGAGGAAGAGGCAGAGCCAGGGAGGTTCACATCCCGTGACTCGCCGGATAATTACTTCTCTCCCAGAAGAGACGAGGAAGTGCCGGAAGGGATCGTGTCTGAGGGTCTCTCCTCCGAGTACAACTTGCCTCGGCATGAACTGGTGAAGGAGGGCGAGTATGATAAAGTGGTGGTGGAAGAGAAGAATCCAACTGGACTGGAAAAGGAAGAGGAATTGAGGAAGAAGGAAAATGACTCTGCTCCTGACGAGGTACTCGAATGAATCTTCCGAGAATTTAACTGCTGAGTTCGAATAATAGAGACATGTATTCGGGATCTATCATAAGATCACGCATACAGGTCCACAGACATTTGTCTTGACAGATTATGTTCATGCTAATCTACACAACCCATTCTTTTCCATTGATTTTCATACATTTACTACGCATTAAACATTGACGTGAAGATCGAGAAGTACAAACATCTCAGACGGACTGTTTGAGCTGGTTTTCTGATTGAGATGGTTAACTCTTAACAAAGTTAATGGAACTATGTTTCTTCGTAGGAAGTTGTGGCTCATTTAGCAACTGGAGAAGTAGCAAAGAGCAACTGAATCGAAGAAGTGGCATCGCAAGAATCCCATAACTAATCTTAAGCAGCTTTTATACCTTAGTTACATAAAATTACAGTGATGTAGTTCGGTTCTCGACACCAAAAGTTGTCGAACAGAGAACAGACTCGATGGTTGGAGCTACCGGATGTAATTTGTAGGATTTGTTATGTGTGCATTGGGGTTGGAAAGATGATCGTTGTTCCTACATATCACTCTCTCCTTGTTGCTATCGCCTTGTGCTTTTACACTCGTCTGAAGACGAAGTTGAAAACAAGAGGACCTTGAATCACATGATCGAATCATAATGACAAGGTCATGGAGTTGGATTTTAAAGGACTTAAAACGAATATACTCATTCAAATGCAACTGTGAGTTGAGCTAAACTCGAAATAATTACCAGAATATTGGCGCTTTATTTTTTTGTTTTGACACATCAAATGAACAGCAGTGTATCGGTATTTTATTCTGAACTTGGAATTCCTATAGACTAATGGTTTCCAATGTCTGCAAGTCCTTGACAGGGAAAATTTTGAGATTCTTGCAGCACATAAACAACCAATTTTCGTACTTAGATATGAGAAGAGCCATTTCTTTTTTTTCTAAATTGCAGTCTATGATGAGCTTGGAGCCTAGTGCTAATACATATCGAACAATCATTAATAGTGGACATCTTTATCTCTGAGATGCCTGACAATTTGGGCATGTGCCCGGCCTAATTTTGGCAGATTAATTAGATAGGAATCTGATGTTTTGTGTCCATTCTTCCCCAGTGGACTCTTGATCGTTGCGGTTAGATTATTGAAGATAAATTGTCGGAATCATCCACGAAATCACTGATGAACCTTAGATTATATTATGCATTAGATGCTGTAGAACACAAAACCACACTGCTGTTTGGCTGTACACTGGAAACGAATGGACAGTGTGTACCAGGCATCGTTGACTTTGTGTCGGTCAAATTAGGCTGCAATATCGTATCGAAACAGTATCACCATGTCTAGCAAACTAGCTTTTGGTCATCTCTGGCAATTGTCTTTTCTGTTGATAGTTTCAAGGATTTCTCCGACAGAAATTAAACCAAGTGATAACAGAAACCGCTGTATTTTTTCAGGAGGAGGTTGCTAAAGAATTCGACGCTCCGATGCACGTTTCTCAGAACTGTTTCTCATGCACTTTTTTTTTTTTTTAAAGTTCTGTTTAGCTTCAGTTGGGTAATCATTTAGGGTTCGTTCATTTCGTGGAAAATGAGCGTTTTCGGAAAATATTTTATAAGAAGTCATTTTCTAGAAAAATGACAATATTTTCCTGGTGTTCGCCAAAATCAAAAATGTTTCGGAAAATATTTTCGATGTTCGGTAAGGAAAATATTTTCCACTCCCTAGATTGACAAGCACGAGCGTCAAGCTTCGAGGCTCGCGGCATCGATGAGCGCAAGTTTGAGGTCGACGAGCTTGAGATTCACTTTAGTCCTGATGACTAGCCAAGAAAAAAAAATATGGGAAACAAAAATAAAAGAAAATAAAGAAAAATAAAAAAGGAAAAAAGGAAAAAGAAAAGAAAAAGGAAAGAAAAAAGGAAATTAAAAATAATTTGAATTAAAAAAAGAAAAAGAAAATTAAAAAAATAATTCGAATGAAAAAAAGAAAAGAAGAAAAAGAAATGGGAGGAGGAAGTCAAGATTTGTAAAGGTGTGAGATAAGAGATCAAGTAAGGAAAATGTTTCTACTTTTCAAAAGTGGAAAACATTTTCCTCTACTTTAGAAGACTTTTTTTCCTTTGATGGAAAACATTTTTCTCAAGAAATTTATTTTCCGTGAAACGAACGCTGGAAAATCCGGAAAACGTTTTTCCGGAAATTATTTTCCGCAAAACGAACGGATCCTAGCCTTTAAGTCTACGTAATGTTGTGTTAATGTGCTGCACTACCTGCTTTCTATTATCTGGTACTTGAGTTTTTGTCATCACTTAGTTGATTACTTTTTGTACGAGTATGGGGAAGATGCTTGTTCAGCTTATTCTTGTAGGAGTTAATTGTTCTTCAGAGTGATAGCTTTTAATTTTCACTAACCTGCATTGGAAGGATATCTTTTGGTTATGCATTTTATTGGCAGAGACGCTTCCTTTTTTTCTATTTTTCCCTTTTGTTCTTTCGTTTTTCCTTTTAAATTTTCCGTACTGCTTATGTTCATTTCGTCACGCTTTATCCACTGTTTCAATGACTTTTGATTTGGGTCTTTACTTTCTTTCCTACTGTATTTGCTTTTCTTTTTAGGGGGAGTTTGCTCTTTTTCGATGTGTCGTTGAGTTGCTCTCAGGTAGCAGCTTTTGCATGTCTATGCAATTTTTTTTTTTTTCCAACTTATTTTAGTTTGTTTTTGCCGTCTCATTACTGTGGTTATCGGTGATGCTGATAGTAGCATCTCCATTAGCTTCCGAAGGTTCTTGAGGTTTGATGTTGGTCTAATAATCGCTAATAATCTACTGGTCTGAAAACTCTAAATTTTCTAGGGCAAACTACACATTGCCCCCCAAGTTTTAGAGTTGTTGTATATTGGCCAGTGATGTTTCAATTTTTGCAATTTGCCCACGAATTTTAGAAATAGATTG